>REGO01000562.1:109897-125316 GCA_010120015.1 Rhombomys opimus
ACTGTGCTCTCCAAGCTTGGGAGGCCCAGCGCCTGGTGTATCTAGGTTGTATGGCGTTTCTGCCTGGTTTTGGTGAATATATGGCGTATTCTCTGTCACTGTGGGATTGGGCGGGCCGTACTGTCACTGATGGTGATCCTCCGGAGCTAGTATGGCGTCCAGCAGACTTGGGCCCTGGGAGGATGGTGCAGCCAAGTGGATCTGGGACTCCGGGACACTGCTGATCTTTGCCTGCCGCTAAAGGGCTTGGAGCTCTGCCCCAGAGGCTGTATACCTCAGGCAGTTAGGTCTGCTCTGAGAAAGACCAGTCAGCTGTGCTGCTGTGCGGAGGTGGAGGGAGTTCTGGGGGAGGGAAGTGTCGCGAAATCAAAGGATCGTTTCTCTCCTTCCCCAAACAAGTCCCGGGTGACCCGAGACCAAAGTTTTCACCTCCTGTGATGTTCCCTGTCGTCTAGAAAGCTCTGTCGTTGTCTTCCTGTGTTAGAGGTCCTTCCATTCACCAACTCAGAAGTTCAGGTATTCCACTGCTCAGAAACTGTGTGTGCTTGTTGCCATCTTGGCTCCGCCCCCAATTCCGGGTTTATTCTCAAAGCCAGCAGTTTTCTATTCCATCCTATTAGTTGTCTGAGGCAGTATTCTGTGTACAAAGTATTTTACTTCTAAAGCACAAATAAATTTACAAGTGCAGTATTTATTTTCAATGTGTAAATGAAAGATATGCCCTGTAGGCCCTAGATTGCCAGGCCACTAACAAGCTCAGTGAACAATCACATCCCTCAAACAATAGGCATATCTCTTGTCTCTTAGACCACAGGTCCTAGCACGGGGCCCAGAATGTTAAGTCATTTCATGCTTATCAGTTTCAATTAACATGATGTCATAAATCCAATGAACCTGTATATTGTATTGTGATATGCCACATGATTCAGGTCACTGTTGGGCCTAACACAGCAGTGAACATCTGGATCAATATAGCATGGAGGTAAGACATGAATATATCCTGCTCTCAGCTCAGTAATTGTCCTCTGCCCCTGTTCTGTAATTTCCTTACGTGAATGGAGAAGAACCTTTTCCATGTAGCAGAATACCTATTAACCTGCTTCAGGAAGATAGCATGTCGTCAGACGGGATTAGGGTGTGTGTGTGTGTGTGTGTGTGCACATGCGCTTAAGTATGTAAATGATGTGTATGGCAACCCTGCATTTCTCTTTGACTTCTACTTTCCTTGAGTTAATGTCTCTTTGTTGATAACAATTGAGGAAACTAATGTACCTGGCCCACAATCTTTTGGGGTATCTTGGTTATATATTTTTTCCATTCATCAACCTGACATAATCTGGAGTCTTTGGGGAGAGGAACAACTGTTAAAAAACCCCCCCATCGTAATGGTCTATCGGCAAATCTGTGAAGCATTTTCTTGACCGGTGACTGGCATAAGAGGGCTGGTCTTATTGTGGGTAGTATCACCTCTGAAAACATGTCTCTGAGTTTTATAAGAAAGCAGGCTGAAAAAGCCATGGGGGCACAGCTAGCCAACTGGTTTTTCTCTGTGGCCCAGGCTTCAGTTCCTCTTCCCCAATTCCTCCTTTGCATTCCTGGCTAGACTTCCCTCAGTGAATGAGTATGAGCTGGGATGTGTAAGTTGAATTAACCATTTTCACTCAAAGTAACTTTTGATCTGGTGTTTTCTCATAGGAATAGAAACCTAAGACATGGGCATTCCCTGGTCTCTGCCTCCCGTCTTGCCAGAAGAACACTGAGATCACAAGCACTATTTACTGTAGCTATGAGGGATCTGGACACTTGAACTCAGCTCCTCATGCTCATGCAATAAGCACTTTACCATATAACCAATTCCTTAATCATGGCTACTTCTTGGTTAAATTGCATCAGTCCATGGACATCCATCATAATCTATACAATTTTTGCAGTATCGTGCTTGTAAACTAGATGGGCATTACCGAGAAGCTCCTATCACCACTGTTCTTCCTTTGACTTTAATGAATCAGCATGATCTCTCAACTACCAAGTATATCCATTTCAATTTGCCATCCAGAAACTGAGAAAAATGACCAACATTTGTACTCACAGAAGCAAATGTGGTTCTTAAAACATATTATGATCAAAGTTAAGACAACTCTGAAGAATCCCAGGAGCTTCTGCATCAGCATCAGTGGTTTTAGCAAAATCCCTTGAAACATGAAGGCATTCTCCCCCCCCCCCCGCCGCCTCCCAACCTTCAAGTTTGACAATTTGAATGACTGGCGATTACAAGCAAGAAGGGAGACACTCACAGTATTTTTTTTAAATCATATTTTATTCGGCTGAGTGTCATCACAAAAAGATCACACCCTAACTACAGTCTTAAACCTGTCTCCCCAAGGCTGCTCACTTGTGCCACATAACTTAGCTGAAGATCAGGTCCAGTCTTTACCAGTAGTCTCTGACCTGAGGCTCAGGATCCTGGAGGAGACTCTGCAGCCACAGAACATACTATGGTGGTGTCTTTCCAGGTATGCAGAGTAGAGCATTGCCCTTGGCCTCTGTGTTACTGTTATTTTTATCTAGTAAACTGGTTTCTCTGTGGTCCCGGTTTCTCTTAGTTTCACACTTAACACTACTATCACTTAAAAAATTGAGCCTCTTTATGTTTGTTTATAATAAGCTTCCCAACACAATAACTGAGCAAATATTACCCTATTCTTATTCTCCTCAGATAATTTGGTTTCCTCCCAGCGTACATCCCAGGATACTTGCATTTTGTAGCTTTTCTGCTCCAGTTCCTCTCTCCTCAGCTTCCCTGAACCACTCTCATGGCTGAATGCCCTGGATGTCCCCTCTTCTAAACTCCTCCTCCCATGACTGGCAGGAAGTTCAGCCCTATTCTCTATCCTGCTCAGTGACTGGCTATAAGCTGCTTTATTGGCATATGAGAAAATAATTGGGGAACAGTTTATAGGACATTAGGACAGGAGATACTCAGAACAAGCCTCATAACCAGATATGGGAGAATACAGAAATCAGCATCTGAATTACACAATAAACCTTATGCTTACATCTCTGCTTATATAATATACAGTGGGCATCATGGGGCGTTCCTGACTAAGCTATTTTTCACAGGTCTAAAAGGCATTTTTACTGTGCTCATTAAACTGGCCATTAATCACACAAAGAAACTCATGGGAATTACAAGTGTATATAGATCTGGCCTTTTATATCAGCAAGCAGTATTTTTATGTATTAAATGTTTTTATACAAACAAAAACCACTTATATATTTTTATTGATCGTGTACAGACTTTTCTCTTGTTTTTCTCTAAACAATAGACTTTAGTTATTTACAGCGTATTTACAGTGAACCTACTGGGAATAGCAAGAGTAGTGGTTGCTTTTTTCTTCACTTATTTTTATTTGAATTCATTAGTATTCATTAGCTTCCATTAAAATAGTACTTTTAGAAACTATGTTCTTATTTACTTATTTACTTTTTTTTAATTCACTTTACATCTTAGTTGTAGTCCTACCCTTCCTCCCCTGACTTAGGTCTCCAGGTAGTCTTTTCTCTACAGAGCTTTTGCCCTCTCACCCTTGCTCTCCCCTAGTCCTTTTTCTGCTCTATTGCCCCTCTCCTACTTTGTTCCTCGCTCCTGTTTTCCTCAGAAAAAGAGAACTCCATTTCCCATCCAGCCCAGCTCATCAAGTTCCATCAGGACTGGGCCTGTCCTCTTCTATTGTGACCTGCTGAGACAGTCTTGCCAGGGAAAAATGATCAAAAAGCTGGCAACTGAGTCCCTGTGTGATACAGTCCCACTTCCCTTGCTGGAAGACCCATATGAGACCTAAGCTGCCCATCTGCTACATCTTTGTAAGGGGTCTAAGTCCAGTTCTTGCATGGTTCTTGGTTGATACATCATCTCAGCAAGCCCAGTGGGCCCTGGTTAGTTGGCTTCGTTGGACTCCTTGTGGAGATCCTGTCACTTCCAGATCCTTTTCTCTTTCCTCCCACTTTGCCACAAGACTCCCTACTCACCAACAATGTTTGGCAGTGAGTCTCATCATCTGTTTTGAGGTGCTGCTGTGTAGCACTTCTCAGAGGACAACTCTGACAGGCTCCTGTCTGCAAGTGTAGCAGAATATCATTCATAGTGTCAGGGGTTGGCTCTTTGCCATATAGTGGGTAGTTAGTGGGGCCAGGCATTGTTTGGGCGTTTCCTCAATATCTGCTCCATCTTTATCCCTGTACATTTTGTTGGCAGGGTAAACTTTGGGTCAAAGTTTTTTGTGCCTGGGCTGGTGTTCCTCTCCCTCTACTAGGAAACTAGTCTAGTTAGTGGGTATTCTCTGCAGTCTCTGTAGTCTCTGCTACTAGGAATCTCTGCTTGATTCCTCCTCACATCTTCCCAGGAGCCTACTCTGACTTAGGTCTCCAGCTTGTCACAGAGATACTTTAACTCTCAGTTTCTCTTTTCTCTACAGTCCTTTTGTCCTCTCACACTTGCTCTCCCCTGGTCTGTTTTCTACTATCTATGGCCCCTCACCTACCTTGTTCCCACTCTTCAGCCACCACCTCTGCCTACTTTATTTCTCCTTCTGAGTGAGATTAATGCATCCTCCCTTGGATCCTTTATGTTACTTATCTTCTTTGAGTCTGTGCCTTTTAATATATTTTTCCTGTACTATCTGGGCAAAATCCACTTATAAATGAGTACATACCATGTTTTTCTGGGTTATGTCTCTCAGGATGATCTTTTCTGGTTTCATCCATTTGTCTATAAATTTCATGAGTTCTTTGTTTTTAATAGTTGAGTGGCAATAAGTTGTGTAACTGTGCCACAGTTTCTTTATTCATTCTTTGGTTGAAGGACATCTAAGTTATTTCCAGATTCTGGCTATTGTGAATAAAGCTGCTATGAACATAATTGATCAAATATCCATGTTGTATGGTTGAGCATCTTCCTGATATATGCCCAGGAGTGGTATAGCTGGATCTTGAGGTAGCACTATTCCTAGTTTTCTGAGAAAGAACCAGATTGATTTCCAAAGTGGTTGTACAAGTTTACACTCCCACAAACAATGAAGGGGTTTTTCACCTTTCTCCACACACTCTAGCATGTGCTGTTGATTGAGATTTTGATCTTAGCCAATCCGACCAGTGTGAGATGGAATCTCAGAGTTATTTTGATTTGTATCTCCCTGATGACTAAAGAAGGTGAGCATTTCTTTACGAGCTTCTCGGCCATTTGAGAAACTATTTTCAGTAATCTACTCACAATTTCTAATGGTACTTCCTTAATCATAACGTATTTTACTTCTGTAGAACTTTGGATCATTTGTACAACAGTTCTTTTAATTAAATCATTGCTCTATTGGATTTTGTACTTGGTATGTTTTTATTATCTTTGCTTTTTGGTCTACTCATTTAAACTGTCTTTTCCTTGTATTCCTTTCTGCAAGATGCAGAAAGTATATATCCCAATTACCAGTCAATCAGAGTCCTGAAGTGACTTACATTCAAACAAGGGTAGCTATTGTAGGGTTTGGAAGGCAGAAAGGAAGCAAAAATGAATTTTTCTTTGGAATTAGTGGGCTATGGAAAGCCTTCTACAAACACATAGGCACCAGTGATCCTAGCAGTGATTTCCCAAATTCCTAATAAATTGTAATAACCCCCCTCCTGGTTGGAATAACAAGAGGCATTTAGTGTTTTTCTGATGGAAGCCTGGGTAGACAGCTTCCTGACGCATTCTGGTTTTCATTCTGATCCTCTGTCTACATTTCAGCCTTTCATTTTCAACCTTTTTTTTCCTCTCCTTTGCAACACCTAATTTTTCTCTGCATTCCTAAAATACTAGCAATCATGGTGCATATATGTTCTCATTTTATATTTCTCCCCTAGTCATTCTTCCTTGTCTCCATCATACTGTATTGTACAGCGCCACATTCATGGCAATTAGTAATGACTACATTAGTCAGCCTCACTAGGCTATAGAATAACTCTGCTATCATGGTGGCTTCCAACAAAAGTGTGTCTGTCACTTACATTTAGTCAGCTGAGAATCATGACTCAGTTATGAGTCTGGGCCTACTTTTTCAGTGCACATATTATGCAGTTCTGTTTGGATGTGGCAGATCATACCCCTGCCACCTGAGCAAACAGTACAAATGGGATGGTGGTTAGTAATAACTACAAAAAGGACTATTTAAGTCCTTTCATAAGAGACTTTGCCTCAACTCTCTTAGAAATGAATGTGTAAATATGTAATGATCCTACAGAAACAGTGAAGAAAAAGTCTGTGGGATAACAAGGTGGTGCTACTAACTCCAACAACTATAAACAGCTCTAATAAAGAGCATCTCATTTTTGCAAATTTTTGGGATATTGTTTTATCTAATACCTATAACAAATATGACTCAACTGCCATTTTGTTCAAATCTTACACTGCAAGTCTGAAACCATTAATGTGAATAAATAACTATTGTTAGTGAAACCTCTGGCTCTATTGAGATCTATAGCTAACAGCTCCTTCTGTGTTACCCTCCATTTTCTTTTTCCCATAAAAAAATAATCCTGAGGGCCACATATTTTTCCAGTTAAAAAATTTATGGGAAAATTTATGAGTTTAGAAAGATATCTTGGTCATTGTTTTTGCTTTTTTTATGTCAACATGACATAAGCTAGAGTTTTTTGAAAGGAGGGATCATCAACTGAATTGACAATATGCCTTTGTAAAATCTGGCTGCAGGGCATTTTAATTACTGATTGATGAAGAAAGGCCCAACCCTTTGTGTGTGGTGCAAATCCTAGCCTGGGTCGTAAGAAAGAAGGCTAAGCAAGCCAGTAAGCATCATCCCTCCAGAGCCTCTTCATAGTTCCTACCTCCAAATTCCTTCCCTGTTTGACTTCGTGTCCTAAGTTCCATCAGTGATGTGGAAGCGTAAGTAAAATAAGCCCTTACTTGCTCAAGTTCCTTTTTGCATGGTGTTTCATCACAGAAATAGTAACCATAACTATGTCAGCCATTATAGTGCTTTCTGTGAAAGCACAATGACCAGAATTTATAGTTTCAGAATCCATGTAAATCTGGTGAGGATGGTAGCACACATGTAATTCCAATCCTCTGAAGATGAAGAAGGATATGACAAGATGCCCAACCATATGAGCCATATAAACAAATTGTGGGTTCAGCTGAGGGACTCCATTTCAATAGTGATAGAATATGACTTAGGAACACTTCCAACAGCAACCCCAGGTTTCTACTTTTATACACATGCACACCTGAAAATAAATACACAAGAGAGAAAAAAATAAAGAATACTTTCCCCAAATATGTTGTTCTTAAGGATGATTCCATCTCAGTCTCATATACCATTTGAGCCTCCAATTAAAAAATATAGGGGCATAAGTTCTTTTCTCCCCAGGTGTTGGTAGAAGGCAGTCATTAAAGATATTCTTGAGTTGCATGTGGGCATCTAAACCATAAACTGATCATGAGATTACTGCAAGCCCAAGCCTAACCATGCTTGTTCTAGAAAGTTACATGAACAAAGATTCATCTCATGCCTTGTTTGGGCTTCTTAGTTCCTTTCATATAGTAGTTTGGTTTGCAACTAATGTGTTTCCAGTGGAGTGCAACAGTGTACAATTGATTTATTTTCCCCTTCCCTCATTCATTCTCACTTTGATGCTGTGCATTGCTGGAAGAATCTGAGGGTTGAGGACTCCAAATTTCTAGTTCCTGTTGAAACTGTTGTTCAGAAATAAGTGATCACATAGAGGGAATACTGATACTCACACACTCATGATTAGTCCCTAAAAGAGTTACCCAAAAGATTCTCATTCCCACTGTGCAGTTGTGGCTTACATCTTTAATCCTAGCACTTGGGAGGCCTCAGCAGCAGGCAGATCTCTCTGAGTTCAAGGCCAGCCTGGCCTACAGAACAAGTTCCAGGACAGCCAAGACTACACAAAGAAACCTTGTCTCAAGAAAAACAAAAACAAAAACAAACAAAAAACAAAAAAACCCTCCCAATCCCTGTAATCCTGTTTATTCTTCTTCATATAACTAATCTTATCAGATGTACTAAATTACTAAGCAAGAGAACATTAGATTTAGAGACAAATGAGACCTTGGACTGTGAAAGAGCTTTGTTGATATATGCTGTTCTGGTGACTTTATTTATTTATTTATTTATTTACTTCTTCACTAGAAGAAGTAAATGTAGTTAAGTAGTTAAGGAGGTGGGAGATTTTCTTGATTAATAATTAATGTGGGTGGGTCCAGCCAAATGTGGACATTGCCACCTGCGGGCAGCAGCTATTGGGCTATCTAGGACAATGTAAGCAAGCATGAAAGCAGTGCTCCTTCAGAGCCTCTGCTTCAGTCCTTGCTTTCATGTTCTTGCTTTGATGTCCTACTCAACCTCCCTTCACAATGGATTATAAGCTATAACCTAAAACACAATCTTTTTTTTTTTTGTCATTGTTGTTGTTGGTTGTGATATTTTATTACAGAAATAGATATCAAACTAATGTATGTAAACCCAGTCCAGTACAACAAAACCAAAGATGTTAAGATTTTACAACAATAGACAGCAAACCTTTCCCATTTACTGGCTTTCAGAGGATGGATTCTGAGGCTCACACTATCAGAAAATGAAGATCTCTTTTAAAGCTTCCTTCTCCTCACTGTCCAAAATAAACAGGTATAAAAGCAAATTGAGAATGATGATATAATGTATTTCCAATAGTTTCCAGATTTGGACTTAAACTATGTTTATAAACTTTGTCCTCTGCTGTCTGATTTGCCCATGCCTCCTTTTCCTTTTCCTTATTTCATGAATAGGTTTCCTAGGTCCGGGCTCCTAGGAGAATATTATCACTCTCATCCACCAGCATCAGTAAATACAACTAACTGAATCAAGTCATGTTGAATGGCTTTCAGGAACACAAGGGTCAACTCCAAGGAGGCTGTTTTGTAACTGAGGAAGCCAATGAAAAACGGGAGGATTGCTTCACACTGTACAAGTCAAAAAGTATCCCTTTCCTGAGCCTTGGTGTTTCCTGGGGGCTGGTGGTGATGTTAGAGTTGTCATTCTGAGGTCTGAGAACTCAGCCTCTTACTCTAAGAATGTTGATCAGTTCTGTATCTCACTATTGACTGTTGGGCACTTTAAAAGGAAGCTACTTTTGGATAAATGTCTACGAGTGGTATAGGTGGATCTTTAGGAAGCACTATTCCTAATTGTCTGAGAAAGTGCCAGATAGATATCCAAAGTGGTTGTATAAGTTTATATTCCCACCAGCAATGGAAGAATTCTCTACAACCTCTCCAGCATATGTTGTCACCTGAGTTTTTAACCTTTGCCATCCTGATGGGTATAAGGTGAAATCTCAGGGTCGTTTTGATTTGCAACTCTCTGATGGCTAAGAACAGTGAACATCTCTTTACATGTTTCTCTGCCATCCTATATTCAAAGACATTTGCTCAACCATGTTTGTAGCAGCTTTATTTGTAATAGCCAGAACCTGGAAATAACCCACATGTCCATCAACGGAGGAATGGATACAGAAATTGTGGTACTTTTACACAATGGAATACTACTCAGCAATTAAAAACAAGGGAAATCATGAAATTTGCAAGCAAATGGTGGGATCTAGAAAAGATCATCCTGAGTGAGGTATCCCAGAAGCAGAAAGACACACAGGGTATATACTCACTCATACAGACCTATAAGATAGGATAAACATATTAAAATATGTACACCTAAAGAAGATAAACAAGAAAGAGGACCTGGAGTAAGATGATAAATCCTCACTTAGAAAGACAAATGGAATGGACAGGGAAAGTAGGAGAAAACAAGTAACAGAACAGAAGCCTACCACAGAGGGCCTCTGAAAGACTCTACCTAGCAGTATATCAAAGCAGATGCAGAGACTTATAACCAAACCTTCAGCAGAATGCAGGGAATCATATGAAAGAAGGGAGAGTAGTGTGACTTAGAGAGGACAGGAGTTCCACAAGGACAAAATATATCAGGGCACGTGGGCCCTCTATGAGACTGTTTCTCCAACCAAGGACCATATAAGAATATAACTTAGAACCCCTGCTTGGATGTAGCACATGGTAGCTCAGAAAGCAAGTGGGTATCCTAGTAAGAGGAACAGGAACTATTTCTGACATGAACTCAATGACTAGCTCCTTTACCTTCCCCCTCCCCCCCCCCAAAGGAGGATCAGTCTTGCTAGGCCACAGAGAGGACATGGCAGCCAGTCCTGAAGATATCTGATAAGCTAGGATCAGATGGAAGGGGAGGAGGACCTACCCTAGCAGTGTGCTTGGAAAGGGGCAGGGAGGATATGAGGGAAGGAGAGTAGGATTGGGAGGGAATGAGGGAAGGGGCTACAGCTGGGATACAAAATAAATAGCCTGTGATTAATATAAAAAATAAAAATTAATAAAAAAAACAAAGCTACATTGAGCAAGGTTGAGAGCAATGCAGGTGTAAACTATAAACATAAACATTTAGAATTCACTTTGACAGAATAAACATTTAGCAAAATAACAAGAGCAGGTTTTATCCAAGGCCTATGAATTCCCCCGCCATGGGTTTTGACTAGCATTGCAGTATGGAATGCAGGCATCCTGCGAACCAAGCCCAGATACCCCGTAACAGTAATGTCAGTGTTGCATCAGTAGCCTATTTTGCCTGGCAGGTCAGTATGGCAGTATGCAGAGTCCACTATGAGGTTAGAACATTGATAATATATCTTCCACAGGCATGCGCATAGCACGTTACTACACTGTTGGAGAAGAAGAGAGACAATGTCAGCGTCAGAGGAAGAGTAGTAGTGCCGAGATGCTGTGTTTTAGATGTGTAATGACTCAGCCTAAGGATTAACTGCAGAAAACCTGCATAAGATCATGCCAACCAGCATAATGACATAGATAACTTATCTCTAGGATCCATGCATTACTAAGGAGATATTGGCAGTTGATAGTTTGCAGGAAAGAATAGTCTAAATTTTTTGAGGCTATGGCAACTGATATAGTTTTTCAGTTGACGATCCTATACCAATGCCCACATGGAGGGCCATAACAAGACTTAGAGGATTATTTTGTTAAGCATGAATTTTAGAAAGTATGCATGTTGGTGAGGGTATGGGAGGATTTGGAGGGAAAGACAGAGACATGTACAATTAAACTTCAGGAAGAATGGAAAGAAAAAATTATGGAACATGAAAAGGAAAGGGAGATATTTCCTTTCCCACGGTCTGGCTGAAACCTCTGAGAAGAATACTAACATTTTAACAGCATTTGCTGCCAAAATACTTTATGTTAAAGCAGCAGGGCCCCAGCTAAGTTCTGAATGTATATGATTGGGGGGGTGGCGCTTCATTCCTTTCCCCAGACATTTTTTTTTTCTGGGAATATCACATAATACTGTTTGTCTGCAGTAAGGATATGGTACCTTCCAGTATTCCTAAGATCCAAACTTTTACCTCATCAATTGTAATCCTGTCGTATGCCCCTTGGGTGCCGCTCTGGAATCTCATTAATTTTCCTAGCTGCTCTTTGAAGATAATAGCTTCAAACCCATCAGAGAGGTGTGTGTGACTATTACAGAAACAATGCAGTGATAATCTCTCTCTGAGATGCCTATAAGGTTGTGTCTTACTTTTTGAGTGCATTCCTCCTCTTAATTTTCTTGCTGAAAATCAATATTAAAATGTATTTTAATTAGAACCTTAAATCTGGTTATTACTAGGTTACCTTTGAATTCTATTTTTCTTTACATTAAAACTCAAACCAAAGTCACTAAAAATTCAAGAAAACTTCATGGGCTACAGTGGACAACAAAGTGGAGCTGTGTCACTTTCTGTACCCCCCCCCCCTTGATAATACCTACATTCTGAAACCATGAGTGCTTTTTAGTTTTCTTTTGTTCCTGTATTTTCTGAGGACCTTAAGTAAATTTTAATAATATCTTGCAATCATATTTTTGTGGTGCTGAGTATATTAGACAGAGCTGTAGACTGAGCTACATTCTCACATTTTTAAAATCAGATTTTAGTGTCACAGATTTTTTTTTTTTAAGAATAAGAAATGGTTCTTTGCAAATTAAAGTTGAACTTAAAGCTAAGAAAATCTGGGGAAAGAGGCTGGGCAAACTACAACCCTATGTATTAGAGCATGAGACGCATTCAAAGACACAAAGCAGAGGCAATGCGATCCACAGTTGGGAGGAATGAATAATGAGGCACCAAAGAGAAAGTAGTATTGTAGTAGAGAGGAACTTAACTTGGTTTCTGCTTTGGGCAACTTGATCCTAGTACTTGCTACCCTAAATTGTTTGCCTGCATGTACCATGCAGATAGGACCACTCCAAACAATGAAGCCAGCAACATAAGACCTTTACCTGCATCATGTTACATGTACACTCCCACCTAAATAATGAAATAAGTTTCTCCTCTTCTAAGGGACACCAGACTAGGATAGTTTCTATCTAAACAGATCTCAGTTATGTCAGGGCATGGGGTGGGAGGATGAATGCACGATAGAATGGGATAGTCACAGGAAAAGAGAGTATGACATCATTCAAAATAGAGAACCATCTATACTATTCCCCTTAGTCACATGTTCCTCCATCATTTCAACTCCATTAAAAGAGCCCCCGGGCTGTAACTAGGCCTTTGAGTACCCTCATTCATGTGGCCCACTGACAGTCTTAACAATTGTGATTGTATATACTTTTCTAATCTGTGCTATGGTCTGCTTACAATAAAATTATTTTGCTACTTTTGTGAACCTGTATGAATTCTAATTTTCAATTCTTTGGATAATATTTCAAGATCATAAAAACACCTAAACCTGGTTACTTACTAGTCACGCACATGAACACACATGAACACACATTTGTATTTGCCAGTATTGGCTACTAAATGCAGAACACTGCAGATGCTACTGTATAATTTTCCAGTGAGCTTTATACTCCAGCATGAAACACTTTTTTTGTTGTTGTTGTTGAATTGCCAGTGGCATAGTGCATAGGGACACAAGAAGGAAGAGCCTTCAAAGGTATAGGTAAAAGGGCTAGAAAAATCTCAGCTGTGAAGAGCATTTGCTCCTCTTACATAAGATGGAGGTTTGGTTCCCAGCCCCCACATTGTGAGGTAACAAGTCCTGTAACATTGGTTCTAAGATACTGGTGTCCTATCTGACACTCTCTTCTGACCTCAGTGGGCACCAGGCATGCTCATGTTTCACTTACATACATGCAGGCTGAACACTCATACACACAAAGGAATGAAATGCAAGAACATTTAATTTTAAAAGCACTATAACTATAGCAGATTCTCCCCCCTGCAATCTTAGGGTTTTTGTTTTGTTTTGTGTTCAGGGAATCTACCAAGTTGGCACAGGTTCCCCTGTGAGAAAGAGCCACAGAGGGAGAGGAGTATCCATTGTGAAATCCTAGAGTAATCTTCTCCCTAACGAAGGGCTAGTTGGCCAAGTCAAACCCTACCGAGATCCCTTCTCTGACCTATGAGTGCAGAATAACACATGGCCAACATAAAAGAAAGCTTGGAAGAAGTGGCCCGGAAATGCTGCATGCATAGCAGGTCACGGTGTGGGAGTTGAAGGGGATACACAGAGGGGGAGGGATAGAATGAGGGATGTGGCGCTGGGTCAGAACCAGAAACCTGTATGATGCAAGGGCCCAGAAGCCATGTAATATTGGAAGCAGTGACAACTCATAACATTCGTTTCTAGTACACAGGGATGACTGGGAGCTGCCCTTTCCTGTTCTGTATTCATGAAAATCAGCCCCACCTTAGAGCACCGGTATATGTGTAATCAAAGCACTTGGACGTGAAAGCAGGAATATTAAGTGTTGAAAACCTGCCTCAGCTATATGCTGACTTTGAAGCCATTCCCTGCTCCACGTGACCCCGTATCAAAAAAAAAGGAACAAAGAAAATATTATTCATAATTTTTTTCTTTTAGTAGCTTCATTTATTTTTGTGTTTTCTGCATTGCATTTAAAAATAATACCAAATGTGAATGGTAAAATATAAGAAACAAGCTAGTAAGTAAATGCTTTAATATCAAGACCTAATTTAGCTGAGATCATTTTAAAATTTACAGATTACATTTGAGTGGCATGACTGAGAACAAGTGGGGGGACACAGGAGAGGGTGCCACATTGTTGTCAGAGCGCCCTGTCCTGCATCTGCTTTTCTTCACAGCCTGTCTAGGTGAAGGATCTGACTTTCACCAGTGCCCAGTCTATGTCCTCTGCAGCCCCATTTCCTTGAACAAATGCATTTAACTAGGACCTTTTTGTAGATAGTGTATCATATTCATGCGTGGTGAGGAAAACCATTTTCCTGACAGTGAGGATATATAGCAGGGGGAAAATAAATGCAGAAGATATCCATGGTGTAGACCAGAATAGAATGTTGGGGTGGAACAGAAGAAAGCTGCATCACTAAATACAATATCCCACTTAACAGATAAAGTCCAAAGAATCCTCCAAAACGTATGTTCCATGAATAAAGTTTTAAGAAAAATCACCTGATATTTACGTGAGTTATTTTGTCTTCATCTTATACTTATTAAAGTCACTCCCATGTTACATCAGTCAGATTTCCTAAATCACTAGTCAATCATTTTATTTCTGTTTCAAAGTAGCCTCTAAAGCATACTTTGAAACACTTTGCTGTGGAAAAACAGCTGTAGGTATTAGAAACAAATGTAGCCATGAAAAGACCACAGGCATTCATACTAAGCCATCCATCCAGGAAATAGAGCTTGGGCTGCACACAAATTCTATACCCTTTTTCCAGATTTATTTGGTATGTTGACAACACAGGTAAGGATTAATAAAAATCTCCTTTATACCTTATATCTAGCCCTGTATGAGTAATTTTTGTGAAAAGTGTGTATTTAGAAAGCTATTATATTTTAAAAGCTTTATGGTAACATGATTAAAAAGAACATTTTAAAAAGCATACATTCACCCTTTTAGTAAATAAACTGTTTACGGGGAAAAAAGGGTACATATACTGTGCATAGAATGAGAGAGGGATTGGTGCCAAGGAAGGCTTTAATTTTAATCTGAGTAATTAAGCTTCTGTGTTCATGTATAATTTTCTAATTAAAAAAAATGTTACTGAATGCTACACAGAAAGGTAAGAAAAACATTTAATATTTAAGTTTTCTAAAAAAAAAAAAATACAAACAACAACAATAAAAACACTGTTTCCACCAATAAAAACTTTAAAGTTACTTTTTTTACTTCAGATGTGGAAAGTCATTTCTAGATGCAGACAGAAAAATCAATAGACCTAGCATGAATTTCTATGTATTTATTAATATTATATGTTGAAAGGAAAAAATTATACACCAATTTTTTTTT
>REGO01000562.1:145693-179482 GCA_010120015.1 Rhombomys opimus
AAAAAAAAAACAAAAAAAAAAACTGTTTCTCGCCAAGTCAGAAATTTCAGACCACAACATTCCCAGTTAGGCCAACATTTATCTGGTTTGACAACCACATTTGAACTTTGGTGAGGATCTCACTCCTGAAATTAGCTTACAAAAGCTTGCATCTGCTGAGTCTGCTTTGTTGTTTAACTGTTGCTGCTGCAGTGATTAAGCAACTAGGAAACTTTGTAACAAAATGTTTATCCCGTGAAAGAAATGTTCACTGACTGTTCAGATTGGAAAGGAAACTAAGACTTTTGAAGTTCAAAGAACTGTCTTTTCTCTTTTTTCCTATCTGTCTGTCTGTCTGTCTGTCTGTTTATCTACTTACCTACTTATTTGTTTTACAGCCTTACCACAGACATCTCTCTTCTCACATCCTCCTCCCACCATTTCTCTTTGCCTTCTCCTCAGAGAAGGCTACCAACCCACCATGGCACAGCATGTCTCAGCAGGACTTAGTGCATCCTCTCCCACTAAGGCCAGACAAGAGAGCCCAGTTAGGGGAAAGATATCCAAAGGCAGGCAGCAGAGTCAGGGACAGCCCTCACTCCAATTAGTATGGGACCCGCATGAAGACCAGGCTTCACATCTGTTAAATATGTATAGAGGATCTAGGTCAGCCCATGCATGCTCTTTGGTTGGTGGTTCAGTCTCTGGGAGCCCCCGTGGGTCTAGGTTAGTTTCCTCTGTAGCATAACTGTTTTCTTAGATGCTTCATCCAGCAGCTGATGAAAACAACAGCTGCTGATGAGACCTACAGCCAAACCATAAATGGAGCTAGGGGAGTCTTTTGGAAGAGTGGGAGGAAGGATTGAGGAAGCCTGATATGTTAAGTACTAGAACTAGAACTTAAAAAAAATGATAAAAAGAAGTCCACATCACCATCACAGGGTTAAATTCAGTTGTATAATAAACATTAAAATTATATCTACTCTTTGATAGAGAAATTTCATCTTTATCAAATTTGATCACTTTACATTTTTCTTGTTTACCTTCACATGGTGTGTGCATATGCTGAGTGCATGTATGTGATGAGAGTGCATGTTTTTGTGGGTTGATACCAGAGCAAACCTTAGGCGAGTGAGGGTCCTTGCCTTCCATAACGCTTGAGATAAGTGTTCTTGTCACCCCTGTGTGAAAGAAAAAGTGTTTGCTTCATGAACCCCCAAGACCAAGTTGTCAACACAGAGGAGATTTATTTTCCACAGAGGGTCAGGCATCAGAGATTAAAAGTAAAACACAAGAAATAGAGGATGAGGGAGAAAGGGAAAAGTTATTTGTACCAGAGGGGACAACAAAGGACTGCCTCTGGATAGAGAGGAGACAGATGTGGCACATAGGAAAACGGCAGTTTATAAAGGTATAAGAGGAATCCCTTTTAGGATGAGGTGTTATTTTTATCTAGGCATGTTAATTAGGAGACCCAAAGCAGGCTTTTGATTGCTGAACTTCAATATTTTGATAGATGGAACTTGGTAGTATCAGGAGGCAGTGGCCAAATAAAGGTATAGACCTTGTTGGCTAGCTTTAGGAGTGAAATCTAAGGGTTTGTAGCAAGCCAGAGCTTCTGGGGATTCTGGTCTCATTTTAGGATTATAATCTCACTTAAATAACACTGAGATTTCCGGTTCATGTTATGGTGTGCAACTTAATATGGGTTCTGGGATCCAAACTTAGGCCTTCACACCTCACACTTGTGAAGGAAGTGCATTGCCCATTGAACTATGCCCTTGCTTTAAATCTTTTATGCTTATTAAAAACTGGTTTCAAATTCAGATTTTTCAAACAAGCAACTACCAGTCAAACAAAAATGCTCTTTTGAATAAACTTGCAATATGCGCTCATACCTATGAGTCAAGGTTGCACACTGCTAGGGTCCAACCAGAAAGTCCTCCGTGATTCAGGTGTTTAATGAGTATACAAGATCAAGAATTTTCTTAAAGAACAGAAATTTCTTCCCTGACCAAAGGTTTTCAGGCATGGAATGCTTTCTCTTTGTTCTGATAAAACATTTTTTTTGTCCTTAGCTTGATTTCATGATGCTATTTGTTGAAAGTAAATGACAGATACTCATCCTACAGCTAAAGTTCCTTCAAAAATGCTCCTCAGGTCTTATTTTCAGAAAAGAGAACTCTTTAGACCCTGAAAGCGTTAAGAGCTTCCTATTCTTAAGATTTTTATCTCTGTGTTTCACACTAATAAAAGCTTAATAAGCTTGAAGGGTGAGCAAAACCGAAAAATGGTGGGGTTCTAGAAATAGGAAAATACATCTATGCCTTTTACCCTGCAGGAGACCACTGAGAGAAACATTTCGATAGAAGTTTTTCTATCTAGAAGTTTTAGGTAGAAGTTCTTTCTCTTTTCCTTACACTTCTTTCAGTGTGAAGGGATCAGGGCTGGAAGAAGGCATCTGTTTTTCCCTGTCTCAACGAAAACATTAATGGTGTTTAACTCTTCAGCTAATTAGGGTGATTTCCACTCTATCCTATTTTGCATCACTAGCCAGTCTTATTATTGTTCCCTTGTTTGAAAACAAATCTTTTCTGATGTTGTATCTGGCGACTCTCACTCTCCTTAAAACTTTCGAAAAATCCTTTAATTCAGAAACTTCTACCCTGCTTAGAGAGGCCCAGCTAAAATTCTTTCCATTCCTTCATATTAATTGAAACCACCTTTTCCCTAAGCAGTTCCACTGTAAAAACAAAACAAAAAGTAAGTAGATAAAACCAAACGTAGTGAAAACAGAAACAAAGAAGAAAGGAAAAAGAAAGCTGGAGGCATGGGATTTGTCTGGAGTCCTTACTGTCAGCTTAGAGTGGGTGGATACCCTAACATTAAGTAACTAGCTTAGCTTTTATTTCCACATTCGCTGCTCAAATTTGTATGTGCATTCCTTTCTTCTAAAACTGACAGAAGCACAGAAGGGGACATCACACCGTGATTAAAACCAACCAGAATGCTCCATCTGTCATGCCTTTCAGGAATCCAGCCCACTGACTTTTGATGACTCAACCCCTCAAGATGCAGAAAGAATATCCTCATTTTGCAGACCTGCCAGATCTCATTCATTAGAGCAAAGAATCCTCACGCGGGGCTCATTTGCAGGCAGTTGTTTATCTGTTTACATATTTTAACAATTTTCCTCAGTGGACAAAGTTTGTCATGAATTTCCAAAAAGCAAGCACATTCACTGCTCTGCTCTGTGTTCCCTTCTCTCCTCTGTCTCTCCCGGGCTACTCAGGCTTTCCTTTCCTCGCTCAGTTCTTCCCTCTGTCCCCAACATAATTCAATTCCTTCCCTTGGCATTTTTCACTTTGAAGTTCCAGATTCTTTTCTTCTACTGTGACGACATATATTTAATTTTCCGTACGAGAGAGAGAGAGAGAGAGAGAGAGAGAGAGAGAGAGATGTTAAAACAAAAACAAACTTTTTTTTTTTTTTGTACTTTCCCTTTAAAAAGCCCATTTTAAGTTCATTATCTCTATTTTGAGACTGGTTTCAATCCAGGCTTGTTCCGAAGTCCCTAAGTGACCATTGGATGACCTCAACCTTCGGATTCTTCTGCTTCTCCCGTGAGGGGACATCCGTTTCTGCCACCTGCCACCTGAACTCAGGACCCTAGTCTAGCCCATCCTACCACGTCCCAGCTCTGCTCCCTCTACTTAAAAAGCACAGCACTATTTGAGAAACCGAGGCACGGATTTGAACCTACGTATGTGGTCTAGAAAACCATGCTCTTTTTATCTTTTAAAGGTTTCCTGGGACCCCCAAAACAGTCAGAGGATGAAATCACACAAAAAGCGCCCATCTCGGGAGGGGGTGAGAGGGAGGATGGGGGTCGCCACGGGGCCAAGTGTCCACCTCGGCGGCGTCGCCGAAAGCCCTCCTCCCGCGGCCCTCGGTCCGCGTTGGCAGCGCGGATCCGGTGAGTCAGCCGCCGGCCCAGCGCTCGCCCCGGCCGACGCCCGCGCGGAGGAGACGCTCGGCCCGCGGCGGCGCCCGCCGGAGTCGGGGGGTCGCCGCTCTCCCGCGCTTTACGGCTGCCGAAAACCGGCCCCGCCGGCCGCCGTACCGCAGAGCCGCGGCGCCGCTCAGGTAACGCGAGTCCCCGTCCCCGGGCCGGGCCGCGGGAGCCCGCGGGGGGCGCGGGGCGAGGCCGGGCGCGCGCCCGCTGCTCGGCGGCCTCCGGGCTTCCCGGGCGGGCGCGCCGAGCCCGCGACGCCCTCGCGCGGGGACGCCCCACCGCCCCGCGGGCCCCGCGGTCTCTCCTCGCAGTGCCCCGGTGGCGGTCGGGGCGCCAGCATCCCCAGTGCCCGGGCTCAGTTTCCCGGGCCCGGCAGCCTGAGGGGGCGCTGAGCCCTGAACTAAGTTAGCGGGGAGGCTTTACGCCCGCCGAACCGGGGAGAAACTTGGGTAACCTTGCCCTGCAGCCAGGCGCTCGCTCTGTTCACTCCCTTCCGACAGCCACGAGTGAGATTCTCTGCTAAGCTGGGACAGGAGTGAGAAGCAGAAGTCAGTCCCTGGGCTCTAGTTGCTCTTTTGTCCCGAAAGGGACAGTGTGAGTCCCGGGATGGCAGACCCAGTTGCAGTTAAGAGTTTGGAAATTAAAGGGAAGCTTGGATTTTAAGTTAGAAGTTAAGAAGGAGTTTCCTCGTTTCTTTTTATCCCTCAGAAATTCTTCACGGTAGGGGGATTTTTTTTTTCTTTTTCTTTTAAAATCAGCAGTTATCTCTGATCTCAAAATTTCTCAGAAATACGGTTGCTTTCTGGTAAGGGTGATCTAATTCATACTGATACCACATAAAGATATTTTAAAAGAATTCCAGCAAGAGTGAATTATATAATTTATCATAATTATATAATTATTACATAAAGCATTACTAGGTCACGTGGAGAGCCTGATTCTTGCTTATATATAGAGTTGACACTGCATACTGCCTACCACATACTACCCTTCGCATTAGAATAAAGCAGAAAACCTTGGTTTCTCGGATTATACTTTCTTGTGGAAAGCATATACAACAAGAAAAATAAAAAAAAATATATAAAGTTAGTTTTTGTGCTTAGCAATTTAAAATGCCTGACGAAGGAAATCTTCAAGAGAGAGCAACGTATTTCAGCAAACTTGAGCAGGTGAGGGAGAAAAACAGGCTGTCTGGGTGCAGAGCTTTCCAGGCAAAGAATAGCAAGTCTGCAGGGGCCTTGTCAAGGTTAAGGTTTTGTGTGGATGGAGTGGAGTAGATGAGGGGGTACTGTATATGGTTTTAAACTCCCCCCCCCTGCCCTGTAGGAGCTTCATAGTGTAGTATACTGAGATAGCACAGTATCTCTTAAAGTAACATGAAAGGACTTTTGGAGTGTTTTGACAAAAGGAATGAAACGATTCAGTACAACTGTTTAAGAACACCACTCTGGTTAGGTGTTTGGGGGAAGACTGTAGGAAAGCAGGGACTTAAAGCAGGGACACTGATTAGTTATTAAGACAGAAATTCCATTTACTGAGCCAGGGCAGATTACAGGAGGTAGATGTGCTCACTGGATTAGTACATTAACTCATTCACATGTCCAAGTTTTGCCAGGCAGGCAGTTAGTTGGAGTTCATATGTTACAGAGTTTCAAAGGTGGGAAAAAACAATGGTACATTGTTATGCCAATAGGAAGGAATGAATACAGCTGAAACATTGATTATGCAGTAGAGAGGACTGCAGTGTTTCCAGTCAAGAGAGAAAATGTATTTGTAGCAAGATAGAGGTTATCTTTTTCTAGGATCATGGGATATATATATCTACAGTAATAAAAGTGTGTGGATATAGATGTAGGGCGGGCAATTGATGGTTCTCTAAATTGCTTCTCCCGACATCTGTACAGGACAGTTGTGATTCATTGACATTTGTAACAATTTTTCTTTCCTATTGGTCAGAATAGTTGTTGAACTGATACTTTCAGATTCTGAGAATTACTGGAGAAAAGGAACTTTACATTTTGCTTTGGGGGAAAAAAAAACGATTCTAATGTCCATTTTGTGTTTTTTATGTTTTTACTTTTTATCCTTTTTCTTTTTCTCTTTTTTTGAAAATCTCATCCACATTTATTATGATTACATTCTTTTTTTATTAGTTACATTTCATTAACTCTGTATCCCAGCTATATCCCACTCCCTCATTCCCTCCCAATCCCACCCTCCCTCCCTCATCTCCTCCCTGCCCCTTTCCAAATCCATTGCTTGGGGAGGACCTCCTCCCCTTTCATCTGACCCTGTTTTATCAGGTATCTTCAGGACTGGCTGCAAAGTCCTCCTCTGTGGCCTAGCAGGACTGCTCGATTATATTCTTATATTCACTCCTATTACTATCCTACTTCCTTTTTTCCGGAATCCTCTGAGAGGTTAGTTAGGGTTACTGATATGAACATGGGTATGAATTTCCTGGAGCATGTGCAGCTTACCAGTGGCTATCCCACTGAAGAAAATGAAATTACTTCACCTTCTTATAGCAGCTACCAACTGCCAGTAGCTCATTATGACAAAGTGGGGAGCTCATGATGGGGTGCCAATGCATCTAATCTTATGCAGGTCGCAGATCTTACACTGTGTGTTCATGTCTTTGTCTGGGACATATGTATATCCTGTCACTTATTCTCAGGATTTTGACCAGTTATAAGTCTCTGAGTTAACCACCATCTCCTGCACACACACACCCACCCACACACACACACAGGACTCTCCACCATTACCACCAAAGACTGCCTAATGTGGGAGCAGCACTTTTCTGGGGATATAAACATAAATATTAGAAGGCAGATTCACATTATTTACCAAAACAGTAGTAGATTACCTCTCAGAGCTTAGTACCTTACTAAGAGTTTGACCAAGCATATCTATCTATCTATCTATCTATCTATCTATCTATCTATCTATCTATAGATATATAGATATAGCTAGATATATAGATATCGATATTCTTTTCATAGAGCGGGACTCCAACCAGAAAATGATTTCTTATCTTCCAAATAGTCAAGCTCCTGTTGCATTAGTAATAGCACACAGGGTCCACAGCTTGGTCCACTCTTAATAACTTTTCTTCCTGAGCAGGCCACAGAATAGCACCTTTAGTCCTTATGAGCATTACCTAGTAGGAAGGAAGCTGCAAGCTCAGTTTACACACCGAGTTCTCTGTTTCTAACCAAAGTCTGATGTGTTCAGCAACAGGCCCTTACCTGTTGTGCTGGCAAGCAACCAAGAGCAGTGACAACTGTATTTATTGGGGCTGTGGACCTTTTGGGGAAGGACTTTCGCAAACAACTCATAGAGAATTATTTTTGTTTAAAAATCCATGCTGTGACTAGGCACAGCATTATTCACCATGCGGAGCACCTGTGTTCAAACTCATTTTTAAACATATATTTTAGTTAGCTTATGAAGTGTTGGCCTTTATAAAGGGTATTGCTTTCTCATACATCTATAGTTTTGGTTAATCTTTCCTTTATCCCCAGCTTTCTTTCTGCCCTTCATCAGCTCTGTTTAAACCCTTTCATGTCTACTGTTTCCCTCCTATCCAGATGTCCAGATCACATGTGATTTTCTTTTCTGTCCCCATGAAAATATCATTCATTTCATGACTCCTTCCTTGCTTCTTGACCTATACATATATTCCAATCACACACAAAATATAAAATTCAAAGATCAGGTAGATACATGAGAGAGACTATGACATCTCTCTTTCTGGGCTGGTTTACTCATGTACTATATATTTTATAGCTACATCTTTTTTCTCCTTTTAGCAATGAATAAAATTATATTGTCTCTGTGTAGTGTGTTTCCAATATTTATCAATTGATGAACATCTAGGCTGATTTCCTTCACTTGCTACTGTGAACAGACCAGCATTTAACATGATGTTATTCTGTAATAAGAGACAGAGGCCTGGCATATGGGCCAGAGACTGTTTAGTGGAGTCATATGGTAGTTTATATTTTGGTTGTTGAGAAACCTGTAGATTGATTCTCATAGTGATGAAGTAGTTTATAGTCTCACCAGCAGTAAATATAGATGCCCTTTTCCTCACATTCCTACCAGCATTTGTTGTATTTTTTTCTTGATAATATCATATGTATGAACTACATCAGAGAAAAAGCTTGTTAAGGTGAGAGTCGAAGAGTCACTCCCGTGCTGTGCACACAAACACATGTATACATACAGAGAAGTATTCACTTGGTATTCCTAAAACATCAGTGTGACTCACTTGTTATTTGCAATTTATTAGACTCTGTGTTATATTTAATTTATAGCTAATTAAATACCTGCCATGATTTTGCTTCTCTTTGTATGAGGAATAGATAATTGTTTTCCCCTGAGTTTGTATGGAAAGTAAGTCTTGATGAATTCCTTGACCTCTGTGATCTGGCAGTTTGTCTCATGTTTTCTTTAGCAAAATTTGTTTCATTGCTCAATTTGTCTGCTACTTAAAAGCAAACAGTATACCTGGAATCATTGTGTCTGTTTCCCACTGTTGCATGGACTATTGATGCCACACAAAATTGTAATTTAATTGTTTTGACATTTTGATCTGAACAGTGCAGATACAAAAGGTGATTAATCTTGCACAAAAGTGTACTGTTTTCAACTCTGCATGATTTTCCCCTTGCAACTTGGTTATAAATGTTGTATCACTTTTAAAAAGTTGGATTTTAATTATGGTAGGATTTTTTTCTCAGTTTTAATTACCAGGTATGATTTGATAACAATATAGATTTTTTAGATATTTAGTCTGAAAAAATCTGTAGGTGCTTGGAATCTTTTAAAAATAGATAATAAAAATTCCCTAGTTGGCGAGGGGTGGAGCCTCGTATCCACCCCTTCCTTCTCAGTTCTGGGACGTTGTCTGGCTTGAAGCTGCGCAAGGCCCTGTGCATGCTGCCACTGTCTCTGTGAATTCCTGTGTGCATCAGTCCTGGTGTGTCTGGAAGACCCAGTTTTCTTGGAGTACTCAATCACATCTGTCTCTTACTATCTTTCTGCCTCTTTTTCCACATAGATTGATTCCTGAGCTTTGAGGGGTGAGGATTGATGAAGACATCTTATGTCAGACTAAGTGCTCCAACATCCCTCACTCTCTGCATGTTGCCCACTGTGGGTCTCTGTGTTAATTCCCATCTACTGCAAATGAAAGATAATGACATTGTTGAGTTTCAAGTAACTCATCATTTTCAGTGCTTCTGGATGCTGAAAGTTACTTTTGACTCCATTACTGGTATATGTATGTTAAAAGCAGCTGATTTTTTTTTAAATCCAAATGCATAATTTAATTGTGTGACTTTTTGTATCATTATCAAGGATTCAATTTTATACAAAACCAAAAACTACCTAATAGAAATTTCATGTTTTTGTATTATAATACCAGCATTTTACATGCTTCTAATTTGAACTCATGTTTGCAGGTAGAACTTTCATCAGCACTAGGGTAACTCAGAGCCCTGGGAGAGCCATGTAGTTCTGAGGGAGCCCAGTGAAGCTTTATCTGGGAGTCTTTGAGCTGATAAACCCAACAGGGCTACACTTGGAACCCAAACTGGCTTCTTGTTGTTCCCCCTCAAGGACTGGACTGTTTTTCTGACAACCTTTGCCTTGTTTTTGAATAATCTCCCAGAAAATGTGCTTATGGATGGAGATCCTGGCTCATTAATTCCCTAGTACCCACTTGCTCCTAGAGATACACAAGGGCCTACTGCTGCTCCCTGAGGGGGGAATGTGAAGAGCAGGGGGCAGCACTGAATGCAGAGCCAGCCAGCTTTGATCTGGTTTATCTTGCAAAGCTCTGTCTGGGAAAACTGTGGCTCTCTTGTGACATATCCTCCAGAATGAAACTCTGACAAATCTCTGGGGTCTCCTTTCTTGCTGGACACCTGCAACTCAGGTCCCATGCTTTTTAAATTCTGACCCTTTTCCTTAAGACCCTCCTAATGGGTACCAGAACTCGTTTTTAATCAAGTATGAGAAGGCATGTGACAAAATGGTTGCCAGGAGGAAGGCAATTTGTTCAGTGTTCTTGAAATACTGTGTTTAGGGCCACATCAGGATCAAATAGGAGTGAAATTGAGAGCAGGCACTGAGGACAGATCAATTTTATGTGGCATCCACTGAAGCTAGTCTTTGCTGCTCTCAACCTTGGTCAGAGAAGCTTCTTTTATGCAGTGAACAATGGTTAATGAAGATAATCGTAACTATTTGAAGTGCTGTGAATAAATGATTATTATGCTTACCCCCAAAAGAGTCATCCATGTTCCCTCCTCCCACAAAGGTCAGAAAACTTCACAGAGGAGATGAATTCAAAAGCTGGAGAGTGGAGAGGAGTGATTTGAAATGTTGTCTTTACAACATAAGAGAATGGTTTCACCATAAACTCACATAGCTGTTATTATATGAACTAAACCAGTAAGAGTTGTAACATGAATGAGAGAAGGACTTCGAAGATCTCACCCTATCAGAAAAGGTATTATTAACATGGTAGTTCAAACCTGTTATGGTGAAAAAGTACTCTTTCTTTGGGGATATGACTGCTACTATATTGCCCAAGGTTTAGTGGGTGGCCAGAGGCCTATGTGCACATTGACAGCACTAACTGGACTCCATGCTATTAAAAGAAGGAAAAGAAATTAGAAGAAGGAAGAGGAAGAGGAGAAGGAGGAAGAGAAGGAGAAAGTGGAGGTGGAGGAGGAGGAAAAAGAAGCAGCAGCAGCAGCAAAGAACATGAAGTTGAGACAGAAACGTACATATCAAGTTAAAATATATCTTTGTGTTTGTTTAAGTGCCTCTAACTTTTCCTCTGCAGTGGTTGTCTTCCCATATGTCTAGCAGTTTTCAATGTATCCTTTGCCAAAATCCTGCTTCTGGTTTCATTTGCTATCTGGCACAGTGTTCTTTAATCTTTGCCTATCTCATATTTAAAGAGGGATATATTTATCACAATATATATGAATATATAGAAAGTGAAGATTTCTTTCAGTTGAGTATGTTGTAGAATGGGTGGTAGATCTTATGCTTTGATTACTCACAGGTTTGAAAGTGAGGAATTGATAACCTTGAGTAAAATCTCAGTTGCTATTCAAATCCATCCATTTTAGGGACTCAGAAATTTCCAGCACTAGCTCACAACTATTAGCAGTTGTGCTAATTCGCAGGCTGCTAAGAAGGGGAGTCATTTTTCTTCAGGGTGGTGGCCTGTCCTAGGTTGTCCATTATTTAGTGGGTGGCCCTCTGTCTATGCACATACTGGCCTAACTGGACTCAATCCTTACAGGAAAGAAAGAGAAAGAAGAGAATATGAAGTTAGGATGGCTGCATGGGCATGGCTCTGGGAGAAGTGAAAAGCCAGAATGGAGGATAGATACGGTCAAGAAACTTTGTATGACTGTATGAAATTGTTCAAGAATAGATAATGAAATTCTAAAAAATGATTTTAAAATCCTTATTATAGTAGGTATCTTTTTTATTAAAATGTACAAACAATATTATTATTTCACATTAATAGCATAGAGCTAGTGAACCACTCATTATTGCTTCCTAAATTAGTTAATACTTCTTTAAGCCTAAGTTATATTTCTTGGAGATGAAGAGATGATGAAAATAGTAAGCTGACTGTCTTTAATGATAGGAGAGCTGAGAGAATGGATAAGTGGGTAGGTGAGATGGGATAGTCTAGATGAGTGGCTCCCAAGTTCTTTAGGCTGTTTCCTGTGGTCATTGACAAAATCAGTAAAAAAAAAAAAAAAAGGTTAAAGTTTCTGCCATTGTATTTGTTCTTTTCCTTTAATGTTTTTGACAAAAGCTAGGCAAGACTCCCTTCTTCACTTTCATCTCTATCCTAGCCTTGGTTTGTTTTTAACTTTGAACTTTGTATGGGTCTATAAAATTAAAAATTCTTCTCTCCTGGCATCTTCAGTGCTCTTAAGAGAGAAAAACAAAACACAACAACAACAATAACAAGAAAACAAACAACCCAGGGGAAATCTATTCCTACAGGATCTCCCTACCCATTTCCAAGTCCACCAATTGGAGAGGACCTCCTGCCCTTCCATCTGATCCTGTTTTATCAGGTATCTTCAGGACTGGCTGCAAAGTCCTCCTCTGTGGCCTACCAGGACTGCTCTTCCCTTGGAGGGTGGGGAAGTTAATGAGCCTGCCATTGAGATTATGTCAGAAATAGTCCCTGTTCCCCTTACTAGGGAAAAACCAATTGATAACTGAGCTATCACAGGCTACATCTGAGCAGAGGTTCTAGGTCATATCCATACATGGTCCTTGGTGGAGATTCAGTCTCAGAAAAGACCCCTGTGCCCAGACATATTTGGGTCCTTGCAGAGCTCATATCATCTCCACCTCATACTAACTCCCCCTTCTTTCATATGATTCCCTGCACTCTGCCGAAGGTTTGGTTGTGAGTCTTAGTATCTGCATTGATACACTGCTAGGTAGAGTCTTTCAGAGGCCCTCTGCAGTAGGCTCCTGTCCTGTTATTTATTTCCTTTTACACCCAATGTCCATCCCATTTGTCTTTCTAAGTGAGGATTGATCATCTTAACCCAGGTTTTCTTTCTTGTTTTTCTTCTTTAGGTGTATAGATTTCATTATGTTTATCATATCTTATATGTCTATATAAGTGAGTATATACCATGTTTGTCTTTTTCCTTCTGGGATAACTTACTCAGAATGATCTTTTCTGGATCCCACCATTTGCCTGCAAATTTTATGATTTCCTAGGTTTTGATTGTTGAGTAGTATTCCATTGTATAAAAATACCACAATTTCTGTATCCATTTCTTTGTTGATGGACATCTGGGTTGTTTCCTGGTTCTGGCTATTACAAATAAAGCTGCTACAAACATGGTTGAGCAAATGTCCTTGTTGTGTACTTGAGCAAATTTTGGGTATATGCCTAGGCGTGGTATAGCTGGGTCTTGAGGAAAGCACCAGATTGATTTCCGAAGTAGTTATACAAGTTTACATTCCCACCAGGGTCTTTTTGATTTGCATCTCTCTGATGGGTAATGATGTTGAGCATCTCTTTAAGTGTTTCTCTGACATTCTATATTCCTCTACAGAGAATTCTCTGTTTAGCTCCATACCCCATTTTTTAATTGGATTACTTGATTTGTTGTTTTTTAACTTCTTGAGTTCTTTATATATTCTGGATATCAGCCCTCTATCAGATACAGGGTTGGTGAAGACCCTTTCCCAGTCTGTACGCTGTCATTTTGTTCTGACGACAGTGTTTTTTGCTTTACAGAAGATTTTCAGTTTCATGAGGTCCCATTTATTGATTGTTGCTCTTAGAGCCTGTGCTGTTGGTGTTCTGTTCAGGAAGTTGTCTCCTGTGCCAATGAGTTCTATGCTCTTCCCCACTTTTTTTTCTTACCAATTTAGAGTATCTGGTTTTATGTTGAGGTCTTTGATCCACTTGGACTTTAGTTTTGTGCAGTGTGATAAATATGGATCTATTTTTACTTTTCTGAATGTAGACATCCAGTTGGACCAGCACCATTTGTTGAAGATGCTGTCTTTTTTCCATTGAATGGTATTGGCTTCTTTGTCAAAAATCAAGTATTCATAGGGGTTTATTTCTGGGTCTTCCATTCGGTTCCATTGATCTTCCTTTCTGTTTCTGTACCAATACCATGCAGTTTTTATTACTGTTGCCCTGTAGTACAGCTTGAGATCGGGGATGGAGATACCTCCAGATGATCTGTTGTTGTACAGCATCATTTTGGAGATTCTAGGTGTTTTGTTTCTCCATATGAAGCTGAGAATCTTTCTTTGAAGGTCTGTAAAGATTTGAGCTGGTTATTTGGATGGGAATTGCGTTGAATCTGTAGATTGCTTTTGGCAGGATGGCCATTTTCACAATGTTAATCCTACCAATCCATGAGCATGGGAGATCTTTACATCTTCTGATATCTTCTTCAATTTCTTTCTTCAGAGACTTAAAGGTTTTTTTGTTTGTTTGTTTGTTTGTTTTTCAAACAGGTCTTTCACTTGCTTGGTTAGAGTCACCCAAGTTACTTTATGTCATTAGTGGCTATTGTGAAAGTTGTTGTTTCCCTGATTTCTTTCTCAGCCCTTTTGTCTTGGGTATAGAGGAGGGCTTCTGATTTTTTTTTTTTTTTTGAGTTAATTTTGTATCCTGCCACTTTGCTGAAGGTGTTTATCAGCTGAAGGAGTTCTCTGGTTGAATTTTTGGGGTTGCTCATATAATATACTATCATATCATCTGCGAATAGTGACACTTTGACCTCTTCCTTTCTGATTTGTATCCCCTTAATCTCCTTTAGTTGTCTTATCGCTCTAGCTAGTACTTCAAGTACTATGTTGAAGAGCTATGTAGAGAGTGGGCAGCCTTGCCTTGTCTCTGATATCAGTGGGATTGGATTAAGTTTCTCTCCATTGAGTTTGATGTTGGCTATAGGCTTGCTGTATATTGCCTTTACTATGTTTGATATGTACCTTGTATCCCTGATCTCTCCAAGACTTTAAACATGAATGGGTGTTGGACTTTGTCAAATGATTTTTCGGCATCTAAGGAGATGATCATGTGGTTTTTCTCCTTCAGTTTGTTTATGTGGTGGATTTTTTAAACCATATTACATAGGCAATATCTTAAACACTTAAAATTTTAATGTCTGGTGATGACATAGCTCATTATTCAGCTTGACTATAATACTCTATTGTTATGTTGTTAGCTATTTAAGCTCTTTGCACAAATTTTACATCCTTAAATTTAGTCCAAGTCTATTTACTTGAGAATTTCTCCAAGAGTAATGTTATTTAAAATATTTTTCTGAATATTAGTATTTCCTACATTCCTTTCTTCCTCCTTGTTTCCCTCCTTTCTTTCCTTTCTTCTGTTCCCTCCATTACATGGTAGCTCATTGTTGCAGTGTGTTTTTCTTCTTATTCTTCCTATACTGCAAATCTCCTTATTCTATACTGCCCTTATGGCTGCTTGAGCTTACTTGGAGTAGGAGAATTACAGCTGTACATAGGCAAAGAAGACATGGCTCCTTTTAGGATGTTACCAAAAACCTCAACAGGAGGCCTTTGTTTACCTTTAGAGCCATAGATACACATTATGGCAATCTTTGCAAGGACTTAAATAGGAACTGTAGAGTGCAGAAGTGCTTATTCACTCAGCAGCTTTCTTTCTGGTGTCACACATGTTTATCACACTTGTATGCAAAACTAATATTCCGTGCCATTAAGGCTCTGTGTACTTATTTTATGAATAATGCACTTCATATTAATCTCAAGAGCACAGCAATTTCTCCATATTATAAACATCATATTGGATATCTAGCCATCTGAAATTAATCATTCTTTTCAATAACATTCATCCCTTTATAGTAAAAAGATACATACCATTGTAGACTCTACTACAGAGAGGAAAAGGTCTTTAGCAACTTTGTGGGGTGTGCACTTCAGAAGTTCTTATTTGTATAGGAAAAATGCTATGAGATTGTGGTGGACTAGATTACTAATCAAAATATGTATTTATTTGGGATGCATTTCCTCAACATTCTTTTTATTTGACATCATTGTAGTTTATTTTTAAAATATATGTGAAAAATATCTCACTGAAGTGTTGAAATGATTCCTGGGAAGACATAATGTGTGATCATTAGTTAAGGTCTATACTTATTATTGTGTTTTTAGAATAGCATTAGAATTTCTATATGATAGTCATTTTATGCACCCTAAATAACTTGAAAGACAACAGTACTGCCCGATATCCCCCTCAGGCCCCTGTGTGCGTGCCTGTGGGTGAGCTAATTGTTCCTTGAGTATCTAAGATTAAAATAATATATAAGTTCCTGTCATATCTCATTGAAAGAATAATTTGTGGTAGAAATAATGCAGTTTTATGTTTTATGGTTATATTATGTTGCCTTTAAAGTATTTCATGTGAAACATGATGTTTTAAAAGATTTTCAATGTAACAGTATTTCTAGTTTGCATTACATGGTCCTTTAATGCCATTGTTTTGTAGAGAATACATGAGAAAATACAGGAAAAGATTGTTTATTTAAAATATTTTTTTGAAGAATTTTTCTTAAATATTATTTCTTATTGTTATAATAGCTTTTGTCCTTGGTTGTTGAAAAATCCTTTAGGATTCAACATTTACAGCTTATTGTATACTCAAACAAGATGATCCAGCCACTATTTTCCAATAGGAAACCAAGTCACAGTTTGGAATAGCTTTTACAAATACACTCATGTCTGAAGAAAAATTTTTGTATGTGTTTTAACTATTAAATAGTAAATAAACTTCCAAAATATTTTACAAATGGCAAGAACTATTGATCTAAGAAAAGAAGGAAAAAATACTTTAAGGATGTTAAATTGATGCAGCAGTATTTGTGGGTATTACAGATTTTGCAATGACATGGCTCATTCTGAAAAATCCAAAGTCGAACTGAATTCAAGAATGTGATGAAACAATTCAGAAAATAAAGTCTGTTGGTAAAGGGGTACCAGAGTATATGCATCTTGAGTTAGGGATTCTTGCTGTTACCTCATTTCCTTGAATGAAAAGAGGGAATGGTGAAAGGACCCGTGGGAATAAGTCCTAACATACAATGAATCTAGCAAAGGTAAGTCAGTTTATATGTAGATAGAAAATGATCTGGCAACAGCTATGTTTTGTGTATTTTTAAAAGTTGATTTATTATTATAAAACAAAGATGCTAATAGATTTGCTTTCACCAGGTGGCAAATCCTCAACTCTTCTGCTTTATTGTTGATGATCTCCATGTTGTTATGGGCTAGTTGTGAGCTGACACATATCTCTGGGCTTTAGTTAGCCCTATGAATGTACAGAATTCAATGGAACAGAACTTGCTTAGATTTCAAAATACTTATGTACTGTAAATCACCTTCTTTGGAAGAATGCTACATAAAATAAACTACTCTGCAGAGATTAGAAAATACAGGTTAGTTGAGAGAACAATGGGGAAGGCACAATTTGCATCTTACACATAATCCCCTTAGGAAAGAACAAGTGGGACTGTGTCTGGATTTTGCTTTCTCTGTTCATTGTGCTTTTGGCCTGCTGTACAGGAAGCCTCTCCTTCTGGAAATAGTTCTCATGTGGGAACAGTGAGGAGAACAATGAGGAATACCATCTACATGACAAGGTCACTCATAGCTCCACTTAGTGGAAAGACTGTGAGTCAAATTGAATGTTCTTTTCAAAGAAATAGCTATTAAGGGGGCTGGAGAAATGGATCAGTGGTTAAGTTCACTTGCTGTTCTTCCAGAGTACTCTCCATTCTCAGCACTTACATGATAGTCACAATCTTTGCAACTACGGTTCATGTAGTCTGATATCCTCTTCTGGCTTCCATGGTCTTTTCATGTGCAACACACACAGATATATATGCATAGCATTCATACATGTAAATTTAGAAATTTCTAAAAAGAAATGGCTATAAAATTAGAATGGAAGAAAAGCACTAGGTTGAGGAAACTGTCACATTCTTTTGCGAGAATGCTAAATTAAAATTGAAAGATATACTTAATTATAAAAGCAAAACATTTCTGGAGCCATTTCATGTATTTTGAGGTGCAATATTTCTTGGTATTATGTATTGTCAGTTTCCTAGGAGGCACAGTCTTCAGTTTGGAGGCTGAATCCACAAACTAGATTAAATCCTTTTGCAGTATTTTATATTTATAAAATGATATTTATATGTATATATTTATAAAAATGATGCATTTTTAAGAAAGGGCTAATGACATGGTCTAGTGGATTAAGACACCTGCCACACCTGATAACCTGAGCCTTATCCCTCCAACCTATGTGGTTAAAAAGAGAATGAATGATCCTCTCACCTCTATGTTCATGGTACTGTGGACATAAACTAAATTAGAAACAAATGATGCATGTGAAACTTCGGTTTTATAACTTTGTTGAATTTTTATTACAACTTATGGGTGATTTTTATTTGTTTTGTTTAAAAAAGTAAACTATTTTATTGTCCAAAAACTATCTCTGAGCCAAACTCAGAAATGGTTATTTTATAATTAATTACTATATTCTTTAGTTGTTGTTCAGTTTCATTGTAGTTTATTTTCTCCCATGATCCATACTACTTCTAACACTCTCTCTTACTTGCAGTGTCAGGGATCAAACTCTTGCATGAAGACAAGGCTTGTACCGCTGAACTATACCCAGATCCCTATTTCTTACATGTTTATAATGTGTCTCACATGGTAGCTCTGAAGAAGATGTCTGGTGAAGTATCGTCTAATGAAGCAATTTACATTAACTGGAAGAAGCTACTTTTCTTTCACATAAAGTTCGTAGAGTAGCCCTTTGATAATTTTAAAGCTCCAAACTGCAATTAAGATGAAAAAAATTTTGTAGTATCAAGGATTAAACCTAGGCTCTTGTGCATGAGCTAGGCACACTACAACTCACCTACATCCCTAATTTGTGATGTAATTCACTTGAAGTTCATCTGAATTAAGTATTTTCAAGTACATTTTCTATTTTAAAATTTTTATTTCAGTGTATTTACTTTACATCCCAAGGCTGCCCCTCCCTCCTCTCCTTCTAGTGCCCCACATTTCCTCTCTTTGCGCCTTCCCCTCTCTCTTTCCCCCAAGAAAGGAAGAGTCCCTTCCTTTTGTGTCAACCCTCTGCAGCACATCAAGTCACATCAGGCCATTCCATCTCCTGCCCAGTTCCCTCTTCATCCACTTCTGTTGTCTATTCTGTTTCCTCCTTCTGAGTAACATACCGGCATCCTCCCTTAGGTCCTCATTGTTTGGCTTCTTTGGGTTTGTGGATTGTAGTATGGTTATCTTGTACTATAGGTCTAACATCTACTTATTAGTGAGTATTATCATGTGTGTCTTTCTGAGTCTGGGTTACCTCAGGGGGTACAGAACCAAACTGAGAAGTCACAACAGAGGAATCTCAAATGGCTGAGAAGCACCTAATGTTCTTAGCCATCAGAAAAATACAAATCAAAATGACTCTAAGATTTCATCTTATGGCAGCCAGGTGGCTAAGATAAAAAACTCAAGAGATAACACATGCTAGAGAGGATGTAGAGAAAGGGGAACCCGTCTCCATTACTGGTGGGAGTACAAACTTCTACAACCTCTCTGGAAATCAGTCTGATGCTTTCTCAGCAAATTGGGAATAGTTCTACCTCAAGACCCAGCTATACCACTTCTGGGTATATCCCCAAAAGATTCTCCATTCTACCACAAGGACACTTAAGGACACTTGTTCAACTATGACCATAACAGCTTTATTTGTAATAGCCAGAAACTGGAAACAACCTAGATGTCCTTTAACTGAAGAATGGCTACAGAAATTATGATACATTTACACAATGGAGTACTACTCAGCTATTAAAAATGAGGACATTATGAAATTTGCAGGCAAATGGATGGAACTTGGAAAGATCATTATAAGTGAGGTAACCCAGACCCAGAAAGACATGGTGTGTTTAATTGCTAATTATATTTGAATTGTTAGCTGTTCTCTTGTAATAGTAATCTTTTGAATAAATAACAAAGATTTTTGTTTTGTTTCTGCAGTGTCAAATCAATGTAATCGGTTCTCCAATTTTCTCTATTTATTGATTTATGCTTACTTTTTTCTTATAGTCTTTTGCCTGATGCCTAAATGTACATATATTCTTATTTCAGGTTTTTACCTTTTACACCTATGTTCCAGTCTTTTTGTGTAGTTGTCCAGCATGTCTAAGAAGTTAGCTCCACTAAGTTACCAATCTCATATTCTAGTGCTGAGCAGTGTAGGATCTCAAATACTAGTGTTCTGTACAAGGGTAAATATGGGTCACTACTGTATTTGCATTCTAATTTTTTAAAAAAAGGAAGAAAGTACGTAAGTAGAGGGAAGTGATTTCAATTGTCAAAGCTGGTCAAATCTGTACATTCTGTTGGCTAAAATCTTCTCACATGATAACAATGGCTGCTGAGGATATTGGGAAATTTAGTTTCTTTGGATTAAGAAGGCCACCTATTTAGTAAAATTGCTCCTATGAAACAAATGGAAATGGATTTTAGGTGACTACCAGTAGGTACCAAAGGACATTCAATTTGTACCATGCTGTTTGGTAGTTTTACCTGATTTCTTCTATGTGGCAATTACAGAGAGGATCAAGAGAAGGAGGTAGCATTCATTCCTGTTTTTCCGGTGTGCTCCTGCTGTGACCTAATGGCATGCCAGTGCTAATTAGTAGGACTCCCAATGCGGGGGGGATGTTTCTTAGGAAGCAAGGGTTGTGCTTAAGGCCCACATAACTCTCCCCATGTGGAAACCTTTCTTTCGTTATTGGTCTTAAGAGAATTTGCCTTTCAGAAGTTTTGTCAAGAGAGCTTGGATTTCATGCACAGGGCATTTTACACATGCACATTTCTTTTTATATGTAAATACAAGATTTTTCAGATTAAAATATTGTGGAATTTGGTTGAAGCTAAAGAAATTCACGGATTCTCATATTTTGCTAATGATGGTAAGGCATCACTTATAAGATTTTTAATATTTATAAAAATTATCAAAACATACACTTTAGAACAACCTTCCTGTTATACACATATTGTTGCACATGTGATATGAAGAATTTATAAGAATGTTTTGCATTTGCAACTTCTGTATGTAGCCTATATAGCCATCAGTTACTGAATAGTTAAATCAGGAGTGATATTTCCATACACTAAAGTACTGTAAGAGTTGATAAAGAAATGATGTAAATAGTGAGATGTAAACTTTAAGAGTTAGTACATGAAGAAACAAATAAATAGCATAACAATGTTATATAAAAGTATTAAAATATATATTCATATAGTTCCTATGTAACATCAAATATTTCAAAGTTAAAATAATATTTAGGAATTATCCTATAAATTCTCTGTAGGATACCTAAGTTTTTCCTTTCTGTAATAATGTATTTTTGTTGTAGTAAAGGGGATATTTCTTTGTTAAGACAAATCATGGAGTGTTTATTTTAGAAAAACAGCATCAACTGATTAGTCCAGCTATTTCTGTGGCATGGGTTCACTGCCACAGAATCCTGGCTATTTGGATGTCCTGCATGTCCTTCACACTCATAAAGACTCAATAAGCTTCATGAATAGTCAGAAGCTATTCATTCTTCATTAAGCTAAAGTAAGTAAATCCAAAGAAATTGTCTCTAGAGAAGGTCTGAATGATTGTTGGTGGTATGGAGGTATACAGAATGCAAACTCTTTATTAGAAATAAGGAGTAAAATTACCTAAGGAATCTTGCATTGCTGCAAGATTTCTCTGTAATGATTTCTCTGCCCTAGAGCTATGCTGCTCAGACTGACCTCCTAATGAACTGCATGAATTGCCTTCTTGCCCTATGATCATTACTTAAATACAAGCCATTCAGTTATTTAAAGAGCTACCCAGGTAAGGGTCCTTTGCGGCTTTGAATATCTTTCAGATGATGTAATTTCTACATGTGTTTGCTTTTCCTCTGGGTGTTCTTCATTGGAGACCTGATACCTTGAAGTAATCCTTATCTACCTTATTTAAATGTTACATGTACATGCACAAAGGCACGCACACACACACACACACACACAGACACACACACACACACACATTTTAATTCTGCCCAAGATTATATTAGTTTTTTTGGCACCTAACATGTTTTCTTTTATTTTGAATTTGAAGACTATTAAGAGTGCCTACAGTATGCCACATGAAAAGCTACTCAGTTTTCATGTGAACTGTTGTCACTTCAACAGCCATTACTGCAGTACTTTTTATAGTTTTTTGTTTACACAAAATTGCTTATAATTTTTATTCACCATAGAACAAAGTAGGAAGGAAAAGAAAAACTGTTGATATATACTCAATTATGTGATATTAACATATTGGCACATCGTTCCACGTATTATTTAGATCAGTGTTTTTTAGCCTTCTGGATGCTACTCATTGGTGAGCTATTATTATAGCTCAATGAAACAAATAAAAAATGGAATGGTGTAAAGTGGAAATATTTTAACATTGTATATAACAGGTAGTATTTATAAAAATATTTCAGTAAGGAAATTTTTATATATCCATGCCTATAGTAGACTAGTAAATACTAGTTATAGAAGTACACACAGAAAAAAGATTTTTTAACTGCATGTACATTTTTTCTAAGTTTTGTTTCATTCTATCTTTTTCCTTTACCTCCTTTTCCCCCTTCTTCTTTTTATTTCCTGTTAGCAAAACTCCTACTTTTCATGGTATGAATAAGTTTTCCTTTCTTAATTCTGTTGAAAATATGCTTCTCTTGCAATCATTTGTCCCCAGATGCATATGAGAGGAGGAATTTGCTGCTTGGTGTCCAGAGGTCTCATCTCTGATTGCACATGTAATTTGTTCTAACATGAAGATTTTATTGGACATTTTAGTTATTTATGATTTGAGCTTTTAAAAACAAACAAAAAAAGTTTTGTTTTGTTTTCATCTGTGGTCACTTTTAAATTTTTTATTATCATTTATTACAATTTATTCAATTTGTATCCTGGTTGTGGCCCCCTTTCATACTTCCCCCATTCCCCTCCCCTAGTCCACTTATAGAGGAGGTTCTCCTCCCCTTTTCTTTGACCCTATTCTATCAGTCATCAAGACTGCTTACATTGTCTTTCTCTGTGGCCTGGCAAGGCTGCACCCACCAGGGGGAGGTGATCAGAGAGCTTGCCACTGAGTTCATGCCTGAGAAATTCCCTATTCCTCTTGCTAGGGACCCCACTTGGAGACTGAGTCTATGGGCTACATCTGAGACAGGGTTTTAGGACCTCTCCATGCATTGTCTTTGGTGGGGTATCATTCTCTTCAGGGACCCCCAGGGCTCAGATTTTATGGGTATGGCCTCTTTTTGGAGATCGTGTCCACTCAAAGGTTTTTCTGTATCCCCCTTCTTTCCTAAGATTCCATGTGCTTTGCCCAAAGTTTGGCTCTGAGTCTCAGCCTCTGCTTCAATACCTTGATGAGTGGAGTCTTTCAGAGCCCATCTGTGGTAGGTTCCTCTTCTGTTCCCTATCTTCTCCATCTTCTGATGTCTATCACATATGGCCTTCTGAATGAGAATTGAGCATCTTCCCTAGGGTCCTCCTTGTTGTTTAGTTTGTTTAGTAGTATAGATTTAAGTATGTTTATCCTAAATTATGTGGCTAATATCCACTTATGAGTGAGTATATACCATTTGTGTCTTTCTTCTGGGTTACCTCACTCAAGATGATCTTTTCTAATTCCCACCAATTTCGTGATTTCCTTGCTTTTTTAATTTTTATTTTATTTTCTTGTTTTTAATAGCTGAGTACTATTCCATTGTGTAAATGTACCACAATTTCTGTATCCATTATTCCATTGACAGACATCTAGGTTGTTTCCAAATTCTGTCTATTATGAGTAAAGCTGTTACGAACATGGTTAAGCAAATTTTCTTGTTGTAGAGTTGAACATATTTTGAATTATATGCCTAGGAGTGGTATATCTGGATCATGAGGTAGCACTATGCCGAGTTTTCTGAGAAAGTGCCAGATTCATTTCCAAAGTGGTTGTTCTGACAAGAGTGCCCTTTGCTTTACAGAAGCTTTTCAGTTTCATGAGGTCCCATTTATTGACTGTTGATCTTAGAGCCTGTGCTGTTGATGTACTGTTCAGGAAAATATCTCCTGTGCCAATGAGGTCAAGGTTCTTCCTTACTTTTTCTTCAAACCGGTTTAGTGTATCTGGTTTTATGTTGAGGTCTTTGATCCATTTAGACTTTAGTTTTGTTCAGGGTGATAACAATGGATCTATTTGCATTTTTCTACATGTAGATATCCAGTTAGACCAGCACCGTTTCTTAAAAATGCTATATTTTTTGCATTGTATTGTTTTGGCTTCTTTGTGAACAATCAAGTATCCCTAGATGTGTGAGTTTATTTCTGTATCTTCTATTTGATTCCATTTATCCACCATTCTGTTTGTGTGCCACCAGTGCAGGGTTTATGTTTTGTTTTGTTTTGTTTTGTTTTTTTACTGTTGCTCTAAGGACAGCTTGAGATCAGGGATGGGGGTACCTCCAGAAGATGTTATTGTACAGTATTGTTTTAGCAATTCTGGGTTTTTTGTTTTTCTGTATGAAATTGAGAATTGTTCTTTAAAGTATGTAAAGAATTGTGTTGATATTTTGATTGGGAATTGCATTGAGTTTGTAGATTTTTTTTCGTACGATGGCCGTTTTCAGTGTGTTAATCCTACTGATTCATGAGCATGGGGGATCTTTCCATCTTCTGATATCTTCTTCAATTTCTTTCTTCAGAGACTTGAAGTTATTTTTTTTTCATAGAGGTCTTTCACTTGCCTGGTTAGAGTCACACCAAAGTACGTTATGCTATTTTTGGCTATTTTAAAGGGTGTTGTTTCCCTAATTTATTTCTCAACTTTTTTGTCTTCTATATACAGGAGAGCTACTGATTTCCACAGGTCCTGAATTCAATTCCCAGCAACTACATGGTGGCTCACAACCATCTATACTGTGATCTGATGCTCTCATCTGGTATGCAGGCATACATGCAGACAGAGTACTTGCACATTAAAAAACAAAAAACAAAACAAGTTGTCGTCACTGTTTTTTATGTGAACTCTTCCTACACAGAAAGTTGGTGGGTGAAAAGATCAACAATTTTTAAATTTTTTCTATAAGAAGTCTCTGGCTTCTGTCCAGTAGTGTTTCCACAAGTGTCCTTTACCACTCTCAGGACTCATGTATAGCAAGGTTATTTGTCATTTATATTACTTAAAAGGGATTTTTTTGAAACATAATGTTAAGACTTTACATTTATTTCTCTTTGATTTCAGTATATAAATATATTTTCTTCCTTAAAATTCTTGGATTATTCTGAATTACACTTCTGTCTTCTGAAAGGTAAATTCAACCTTCACCTTTAAACAACTTTCATTGTTATTCATAACACTATGTATTATTTTTACAGAGTTCATTATATGTATATGGAAGACCCTGAACCTTCTTCCATTCAGTCTTGTGATTCTTTTTTCTATGTTTTATTTTTCAAGATTGTTGTTAAGTTTTGAAAGCCACTCTCTTTTTCTTTAATTGAAAAAAATTCATGGAATGTACTTTAATCAATCTTGTCCTTTCCCCAATTTCTCCCAGATTATCTCCATCTTCCCCCTACCTAACTCCCTGAATTTTTTCTCTATCTGTAAAGAAACACGAATAAAACTAAACAATTAACCAAAAACCACACACAAAAATACCCCCCACACACACACAAAATGAAAGGCAAAGATATAAAAACAAAAGACCAGTAAGATGAAAAGTGCCAAAGTCATGTAAGACAAAAAGTCTCAAAAGTGTGGAATTCATTTTGTGTTGACTCTCAGGCATGCGGCTTGTTCTAATATGTGGCTAACATAATCATTGAGACTTAGCAGACAAAAGTGATTTTCCTTTATGGTTGCAGATAGCTTTGTTGGAGGCGATGGTCTCTGTCTACTTCCCTGTCTTAGTGCTCGGACCCTGTCTAGGTTGGACCTGCGCATACCCTGTGCATGCTGCCATGGTCTCTGTGAGCTCTTCTGTCTGTCAGTCGTGTTGTGCTTGCAAAGCACCATTTCCTTAGTGTTTTTCATCCCAACCACTTCTTCCACTCTTTCTGCTTCCTCTTCAGCATAGTTCCCTGAGCTCCGAGGAGAGGGGCAAGATAAAGACATCCCACTTAGGATTGAGTGCTCCAAAATCTCTGTCTTTACACCTTTTTTAGTGGTGGACCTGTTTCAGTCCCCATCTACTACAAAAGGAAACTTCTCTGATGATGGCTTAGAAAAGCACTGGTCTATGGGTATAGTAGAACGTTGTTAGCAATCAGTTTTTCCCTATGTTTCTTTAGTATAATAATAGTAGTTGGTATTTCTCTAGGCCCACGGCCTATCTAGCCGCATGTTATTGGCCACCCAACTAGTGTCAGGAATGGGTTTCATATCATTGAGTGTTCTGAAATCCAATCAAAGCGTAGTTGATTATTCCCGCAATGTTGGTGCTACTACCGTACCTGCATATCATGCAAACAGGTCATCACTGTAGGTCACAGAGGTGCTTTCTTTACTGGCTCAAGACCATAGGGAATCATGTTTTACTGATATTGGGTTCTGAGGTATTAAGTGCTATTGCCACCTATTCCTCTCGACTTCTCTTTTTGTGAGGTGACTTTACCTCTATATTGATGAAATTTGCATTCTATGTTGGAAAACCTGAGTCCTGACCTAACAGTACTGTTTACTGAAGAGACAGGATATGTGCTCAATGTATTTACAATCCTATACATTAATATGCAGAGCTGAGAGATTATCTAAATTTATAAGAATTATATAAGTGACAGGGCATTAATTTATTCATTTTACAGCAGAATATGAAGAGAAAGGACATAATAAAAATAACTTGGACTAAGAAAGATCAAATGTGCCAATTTGGAATTTACTAATTAGATATCATTTACAGACTCTTTTCTTTTTTATTTTTCTTAATTTATTTATTTTTTAATTAATTATAGTTTATTCACTTTTTATCCCAGTTGTAGTTCCCTCCCTCAATCCCTCCCAATCCCACTCTCCCTCCCTCATCTCCTCCCATGCCCCTCCCCAAGTCCCCTGATAGGGGAGGTCCTCATCTCCTTCCCTCTGACTCCAGCCTATCAGGTTTCATCAGGACTGTCTGCATTGTCTTCCTTTGGCCTAGCAAGGCTGCTCCCCCCTCAGGGAGATGTGATCAAAGAGCCAGCCACTGAATTCATATAAGAGAGTCCTTGTTCCCATTACTAGGGAATCCACTTGGAGACTGAGCTCCTATGGGCTACATCTGTGCAGGAGTTCTAGGTTATCTCCATGTACCCACAGGAATTTCAAAGTCTTGGCTTTTTAACCCTCCCTCCCCCTGAAATTCCCCATTGTAGAATAAGTGCACAACTGTATTTCATGGGAACAGATTTCATGGGAAAAAGTTATAGGCTGTATGTGTTATAAGAAGAGGGTGGTAAGATTTGAGATCACATTTATTTGCGAAGAAAATACCAATATGCCTAAGTTTTTCTGTGCTTAAAGTCCAATTTAACTTGGTATTTCATAGTTAATCTACTTATGTTTAAAATAAAAAAATAGTAGTTCTGTTTCAGAAACTTACTTAGAAGAAGGAATATTTGTCGTTTTCTATGTTGCATCTTTGATGCATTTTAGTGTAGAGATAGGTGTGAGGTCTTAGGTAATTCTAGTTTAGCCTCTGTATAAGGAGCCTTCCCCACCCCTAGTGACAGCATTTAACAATGTTTATGAAAATATAAGCGTTAGACAAACAATGTAACCTTATGTGTTTGACAAGTACAGGAATAGGAAGGGATGACTGGGGTTGCAATTTAAATATCCGATGGTATATTTAAAAGAATAATGTTCATGAGAGTATTTTTTCAAACTGTGATAAAAATAAATCAGTAAAAATCAGATGAAACTTGGGAGAGATCATTTCCCCTCTATATAAAATATTGTGATCATCAATAGCATCAGTATAGTAAGGAACATATTGCTAGCTGTCAGTTGAAAATTTTAATAGAAGTATTAATTGGCAATTATAATGAATGAATATTACATTTAATTTTACAATTCATTGTTTTCACATATATTTACCTTTTCATGCCTAAATATCATTTAAAAATATTGTTTACAATATATCCTGAACTGTGATGTGAAAAACAGAATTTTCATATCTTCTTATTATAGCTATTTTTCTTTGGGTGAAGTAACTTTTAGCTTTTAGAGAATTATTTTACATAGATTAGTATGTTTATCCTTACCTCTGCCGTGTTTTATTGTCTCTGTCTATTTCCTAGCAGATTGTATGAAAACTTCATACCCTGAACTTTTATTAGTTACACTGGGTTTATTAAATATGAGTTTATTCATGTGATTTTATGACTTTATTTGAAATGTATGTGGAAGGACTGAGTTTTAAGTAGACATTTAAACCCTGAAGCTTACCTTGAATGTTACATCTTTATTGACACCTTTCCTCAATCTTCTAGACTTCAGTGTATGCAAATTCAGCACATACACATTGTGAGGAGATTTGATGATAGAATTTTTTTTAATTTTATTTTTTTCTTATCAGTGACATTTTATTAACTCTGTATCCCAGCTGTATCCTGCTCTCTCATTCTCTCCCACTCCCAACCTCCCTCCCTCATCTCCACCCTGCCCCTTTCCAAGTCCACTGATGGGGGGGGGGAACTTCCTCCCCGTTCATCCTGTTTTTTCAGGTATCTTCAGGACTGGCTGCAAAGTCCTTCTCTGTGGCCTAATAGGACTGCTCCTCCCTTGTGGGGGGGGGGGTCAAAGAGCCAGCCACTGAGTTCCTGTTAGAAATAGTCCTTGTTCCCCTTACTATGGGAAACCAATTGGTTACTGAGCTACCACGGGCTACATTCGAGCAGAGGTTCTAGGTTGATGATAGAATTTTAAAATGTAATATTGATAGGATGATATTTGATATAGTATTTAGGAATTCAAAAATAATTTTTCACACTAGTTGCAACATATACTATAAAATCTATTAATAACAAATTAAACCTAAATGGAAGAAATATGGTCTCTAGTTTTGGGTTTACTGCTTCTTTATTTTTTTAATGTTTTATTTAATCATTTGCTTGCATGTATATCCATGTGGGAGAGCCAGCTCAATTGAAACTGGAATTACGAACAGGTGTGAACTGCCTTGTGCGTGTGTGTTGGGAATTGAACCCAATGCTCTTAACCACTGAGCCAACTCTCCAACTCACTCCTGCTGTTTCCTTTTCTACTTCTTAGCAAGGAACATATATTGATGTCCAAAATAAAGGAAAAACAATAATCCAAACAAGTAATTGCCACTAGAACAGTGGCATTGTAGGAAGTTTCTCCTAAGGTCTAGAGGTTGAAATGCTGTGGAGCTGTCATTGATACAATTTTTTTTTAGCTCCTCTTGTGGGGTTAGCCATGAACTGGGGATTGACAGACATATATCTAGCTATGGGAAAGCCAGAAAGTCCCAAGTATAGAAGATGTCAGTTATTCAAATTATGCAATTATCTATGTGGGGACTCAAATGGCATAAATAAATGTGTTGGCAGGAGGTAGGGTCTGAGATGGGCAAGACAAGAGTATGTATTGATTAATCATCCATAAAGAAATAGCATAAAGAAATAGGGAATGATCCTAGGTCTTGCTTATTCTCTGATCCAGAAAGCTGAAGTTAAATAATTACAACTAGTTTGGAGACAGTTTAATAGAATAAATTGGCTTAAATCACACTTAGTCAAATAACTGTATTCATGTGCAGTTGTTAATTTGTCTGATAAAGCAGACAGTTTTCACTGCCTATCTGCCTACATGTCACCCCTTTCCACTTGACCTCCAGGGTTCACTGATGTTTATGATGCTCCTGTAGTTTTGCCTTTTTCAGAATGTTGCATATAGTATAATCCTTCTAAGGTTTGGTTATTTAATTATATGTAAGTTAATTTTCTTACATGTCTTTACTTTCGGTTTGGTTTGTTGTTGTAGGTTTTTTTGTGGGGGTGTTCAAGACAGGGATTTTCTGTGTAGCCTTGGCTGTGCTGGACTCACTGTGTAGACGAGACTGGCCTCAAACTCAGAGAGATCTGCCTGCCTCTGCCTCCTGAGTGCTGGAATTACAGGTGTGAGCAGTGCTGCCTGTCCCATGTCTTTTCTTTTTTAATTAATTTGTTTTTTTTATGAATTAAATCATTTATTTGCAGCTGTATCCGCCTCGCTCATCCCTTCCTAATCTCACCCTCTCTCCCTCTTCTCCTCCCATGCTCCTCCCCCAGTCCAATGATAAGGGAGGTCTTCCTCTCCTTCCATCAAACCTTAGCTTATCAGGTCTCCTTAGGACTGGCTGCATTGTCTTCCTCTGTGGACTGGTGAGGCTACTCCCCCATTAGGGGGAGGTGATCAAAAAGCCAGTCACTGAGTACATGTCAGAGACAGTCCCTGTTCCCCTTACTAGAGTACCCACTTGGATACTGAACTGCCATAGTCTATATTTGTGCAGGAGTTCTAGGTAATTTCCATGCATGGTACTTGGTTGGAGTATCAGTCTCAGAAAAGACCCCTTTGCCTAGATGTTTTGGTTATGTTGCTCTCCTTGTGGAACTCTGTCCCCTCTAGGTCTTTCTATCTCCCCCTTCTTTCATAAGATTTTCTATACTCTGCCCAAAGTTTGGCTATGAGTCACAGCATATGTTTTGATACCCTGCTGGGTAGAGTCTTTCAGAGTCCCTCTATGGTAGGCTCCTGTCCTGTTCCCTGTTTTCTCCCTCTTCTAATGTCCACTCCGTTTGCCTTTCTGAATGAGGATTAAGCATCTTACCCAGGTTCCTCCTTGCTTAGATTCTTTAGGAGTATAGATTTTAGTATGTTTATCTTATATTATGTGTCTAATAACCACTTACGAGTGAGTATATAGCATGTGGTATCTTTCGGCTTCTGGCATACCTCGCTCAGGATGATCTTTTCTAGTTTCCACCCTTTGCCTGCAAATTTCATGATTTCCTTGTCTTTAATTTCCAAGTACTATTCCATTGTGTAAATGTTCCACAGTTTCTATATCCATTCCTCAGTTGAGGGACATCTGGGTTGTTTCCAGCTTATGGTATTACGAACAAAGCTGCTACAATCAGTAGCCCTCCTGTATTCAAAAGACAAAAGGTCGGAGAAAGAAATTAGTGAAATTCCACCCTTCACAATAGCTACAAATAATATAAAGTACCTTGGTGTGATTCTAACCAAGCAACTGAAAGACCTGTTTGAAAAACCTTCAAGCCTCTGAAGAATGATATTGAAGAATATGTCTTTTCTTTGTTCAGCGTGATATCTCGTTTGCTATTAGTACTTTCCGATAATTCATTGTCTGGATTTCCTGTTTTGTTTCATCTACTTGTAAAAGTGCATCTCAGTTTCTTGCTTGTGGCCCACTGTGATTTTGGCTGCTGCAAGTATCCAAGTTTATGTCAAGATGTAAATGTGTGTGCAATTCCTTTGTATATATACCAAGGAATGTGATTCTTGGATGCTGTTTTATGAGTAGTTCTTGCTTTGTAAAAAATCCCTAAACTATTGTCTAAAGATCCTATAGCATTTTGCCTTCTCATCACCAAAGAGTAAAAGTTATTACTTCTCCACGTTGGTCCAGTTTTTGTTGTTAGAATATCTGGATTTCGGCTATCATATGAATTTGTTATGCTATGTTATTGTTTCAATTTATATTTCATTCTGATGTGGAAGATCGTTTTACATGCCCGTTTTGGCAAGTCTTGCTTAGTAAGGTTCCTGTGAGATATGTTTGGAAGTCAGGGAAAGAGCCTGAGGCTTGAAAGTGGAGGCAAGAGCTGCAGCCAGCGGCTCTGGAGGGGTGGTGCTTATTAGCCTTCCCTTGTTTGCTTAGCTCCTTTTTCTTATACAACCCAGGACTGCCTGCCCAATGATGGCACCCATAGTGGGCCTACATCTCACACTGATAAGTAATAAAAATGCTCCCAAATGCTGATGGAGGCAATTTTATGTAATTAGTATTCTCTCTTGCCAGATAAGTTTAACTTGTTTCAAACTGACAAAAATACAAAACAAAACAAACAAAAACTAAGAAGCATACTCCAAACTCCTCTCTTGTAATCCACAGCATGACCTATCACGTTCATATCTTCTTTATTCACACACACACACCCACACACACACACACACACACACCATTAAATCCATTTAGTATTGCCCTATGTAGCCAGTATGTATGTGGGTATAGTGCTGGTCACTAGAGCGTGGGGAACATATATAATGGCTTGTCCTGGAAGAAAACTAACCTTCCTTCCTTAGCAGACATAGAATCTCAGGGGTAGAGTCTTGCGACATATTCTCCCACATCCTGTCATATGCACTGGCCTGGTCTTTTGTATATCTTGTGCAGGCAACCATAGTTGTTGAGAGTTCTAGGATGTACTGCTGCTGTCATGTCCAGAGGACAGGTTTTTACAGTAGCCCTCAGGTCTACTTACAGTCTATCCTTTCCCTATTCTGTGATGTTTCTTGAGCCTTGGGTGGAAGAGGTGTATTATAGCTGTTCTGTTTGGGACTGGGTTTTCCACTGTAATATACTTCCTGTGCTTTGACCAGTTGTGATTCTCTGTAATAAACCCTATCTGCTGTGAAAGAAAGTCTTCTGTGATGGAAGTTAAGAGTTTATACCAAGCTATAATCTATGGGGGTATAGTGTTTGAGCTACTTTAGCTTCTCTGTCCCTTCATATACATGCATCATGTTGTTGGCATCTCCAAAATGAAATTATGACTTTTTATTGAAATTGGTTTGGAGCCTATAAATCAAGTTGGAAAAGAGCTGACATGTCAACATTATTGAGTCTTTTTCTTTGTAAATGTGGAATTCCCCTTCATTTATTTAATTCTTCTTGCTTTCTTTCTTTAGATGGTTTTAGTTTTCTTAGATAGATGTATTAAAGATTGTAAACTAAATTATACTTTGTTTTTAATCAGATACAATTTGTTTTATTTTATTTAATGTTTTATTTTTACATTTTACTTGTTCATTGATGTCATATGTATATGAAGTTAATTGGCTTGTATGTAATCCTTATATTTTGCAACATTGCTATAACAGTTTGTTAATTATGATGGTTAACTTTGATTTTCAACATAATGAGTTTTAGAATAACCATGGAAACAACTTTTGGGCATTTGAGAAAGTTTCTAAGTTTTTAGATTGAGTTATCAGTTGTAGGAGTCCACAGTCAGGAGGCAGAGAGAGAAAAGCTGGTACCAAGTTCATTTTCTTTTTTTTTCATTTAGGTAAGACTGCAGTCCTTGTATGAAATCATCACATTTAGGATTGGTGCCCTAATCTTCTTTACAAGACTACTACTCTTATCTCCCTTTTTCATCTCTTTTCCTATATTCATTTTAACTTTTATCAGATAACACATTTTTGTATGTTTGTAATGCATAATATGTTATTCTCAAATTTGCATTCATTGTAGAATGGCTAGATTAAGGTAGTGAGAACAGTATTGCCTTATATGGTTAGGATATTTTTGTGGACTGTAGAAGAATTTTAATCCAGCAACATAGCTACTCGGACACATCTAATATAATCCATCCCAGTCTATGTGATCTGACTAGAATACAGACATGCCATGTATTACAGTATGAGCTAGCTTTAATACAAACATACCCTTAGTATCCACGTTTATTTCCAAAAAAATGAAAGTAAGGTTAGTCTATAGAAGGAAACAGGCATGTCTGAAAGTGAGATCTAATTGAGGGGTAGACAAAATGATGAATCCAAAGATTTGACAGAATGTGTCAGAGATAAGGTTCAGCCCACTCTCACAAGAACAGGAAAGAGAGGCAAGTTAAAAGAGAAGAGTAGTGGTGGTCATGGTGCAGTGTGAGTAGTCGGTGTGGCAGTTTTATAGCACAGGTTGCGCAGAGAATAAGCCAGGTCATGAGAAGGAGTCAGAAGATTAGAACATATTGCCAGAGTTATTTGAGACCAAGCAGAACAGTTCAGTCAAAGAGAAAAAATCAGCATGGAGAGGAGTTCGGGCCAGAACAGCTGAGTAGAAGAACTAGAAACGGTAAGGTTTTTT
>REGO01000562.1:179608-216714 GCA_010120015.1 Rhombomys opimus
TGGAAGCTGAAGCCTTCAAGGTTCAGTTTTGCAGGAGATTTAGATTGTATGGGCTGCTGAAAGCTTCTAGGCCTGGAGGTGGCTAGAACAGAGAAAGGCAGGCTCTGGGTTCAGCCCAAGCCCTGTATTCAAACAGCTTGGATATGACTGTCATCTCATACCCTCATCTAAGGAAAGAAAAACATTTACAATGCTCTATATACTTGAACTTTTTCTTAGCAATTTTCAGGGACACTGTTATGTTTTCTGACCATCTTTCTGAAATGTACAATATATCTGAAAAGTTCATTCCTCTTAGGTAACTGAAAATTTTTACCCTTTGTCTAACAACGTTCTATATTTTATAGTTTCATTTAACAGCTATTTTAACTGACAAGTATATGACTTAAACTTGTTAAACATGTATCAATAAGACTATTTGGCATTTGCCTTTCACTGTTGTTTTGTTTACTTAATATCTGCCTGAGAGTTTCTTCTGTGCTGTAATTAACAAAATTAAGAACTTTTTAGTCTATAGAATATTGCATTGTATATATTTAACTTATTTTCTTACCCATTCTTTCATTGATGGATATATTAGGGTCAGTTCTTGTCTTTATTATTGTGAGTGATGTTTGAACACACAGAAGCATAGTGTCTTGCTTTACTCCTGGCTGCTTTTTCTGTGGATACATACCTAGGATTAGAGTTGGTAGGTCATTGTAGTCCTTCTCAGTTAAGGGGTCACTCTACTGTTTTCTAGGAAGACAATACTAATTGATATTTTCTCACTAACAATGTGCCTTTCCCCCACTGTCTTTGCACCTATATTTTTTAACATTTTGCTAATAACCTTCCCAATAGGTATAAAGCAATATCACATTTTTTTTCTGTGAATTTTCTTTTTTAATTTACAGTGGTTTATTTTTTTATTCGTGAAGTCATTACGGTTGGATATTTACAGTCATTCCTCCTAGAGTTTTCTTTGAATAAATGTTGGTTGTATATGCTGGATTATGAGTTTTCAAAATTATGTAAAATTATTCCGCGATAATTTCATAGTTTATATAAGGAACTTTGACCATTCACACCTTGCTATAAACCTTTATCACACTCTCATGTCCATGAAACCCATTCTTCTCAAAATACTTTTCTTTGTCTCTTTCTTATGTGTGTATGACCCAGTACATTTAATGAGGGTTGTTTGCATGAGCATGGTTGGAGTGACATAATGGACTGTGAGTAAGTACACATTAGTTGCAATTTGAAGTTCTTGTATGACTGGTACCATTAAGCACTTTTACATTTACCCTTTGGTCCTTTGTATTTGGAGAAATGACTTAAGAATCTGCACCTACTTTTCCTAAGGCAAATGACTCATAAGCTATTTTCAGTGAACATCATTCTAATTAATAAATCACTATATTCATTGGCAGATAATTTAGTTCAGTGATTGTTAGTTAATGCTCAAAATTCCATGAGGAAAGTGTTTATTCATTGAATTCAGTGAAGATAACATGATGTTTGCTCATAAAATTTGATATGTGAGATTTGGTCTGCTCCCAATGCCTTTTCCCCCATTTTTTAATAAATTAATTCAATTTACATACTGGTCCCTCCTGTCCTCCTAGTCCCACCTTCCCTTCCACATCTTCACTCTCCTATTCCTGAGAATAGGGGAGCCCCCCCAGACATCCCAGCTCATCTATTTACATGAAGACTGACTTCATCTTCCTTCCCTGTGGCCTGGTAGGATAGTCCTATCAGGGGTAAGTGATCAAAAATCAGGAAACATAGTCCACATAAGAGATTTCCCCCACTCCCCTAACTAGTAGGCCCACATGAAGCCTAAGATGCCCATCAGATACTTGTAATTAATTAGAGGACCTAGGTTGAGACCATGCACTGTTCTTGCTTGGTTATTCAGACTCCAATAATCCTTCTGGCTCTGATGGTCTTCCTGAGGAACTTTGTTCACTTTTAGATCCATGTATCCTTTACCCCATCTTCTCAGTAGACTCCCTGTGCTTCACCCAATGTTTGACTGTTAGTCTCAGTATCTTTTTCCAGCTGTTGCTGGGCAGAGCCTCTAAGAGGACAACTCTGATAGGCTCCTGTCTGCAAACATGTCAGAGTATCCTTAATAGTGATAGGGGTTGGCTTTCTTCCATGGGCTTGGCATTGCTTGGACAGTCTTTCAATCTCTGCTCTGTCTGTTCTATCTTTGTCCCTGAAGGTCTTGTAGGTAGGGTAAGTTTTGGATTAATGTTTATGTGGGTGAGTTGGTGATCTCCTCTGTCCAGTATGTGTGTTGTCTAGATATAGGGTGTTCTCTATAAGTCTCCATGGAACCTTAGCTAGAGTCCCCCTCATATCCTGTCAGAGGCCAATTCTGATTTAGATCTGCAGCTTGACACAGAGATCCCCCCAAAACCACCATTTCTCTTTTCTCTGCAGACCTTCTGCCTTTCTGCCCCTACTGTCCCCAGGTCTGATCTCCACCTTCATTTCTCTCTATGCTCCCTCTTCTACCTTGTTCCCACTCTTCAACCATTACCTATGTCTATTCTATTTCCCCTTCTGAGTGAGATTTATGTCTCCTCCCTTGGGTCTTCCTTGTTACTTATCTTCTTGGGGTCTGTGCACTCCCAGTGCTTAAAGTACTTATTCCCACATGATGTATCCCCAATACCCTGAATTAGTTCATACAGGGAAGTTATTATGCTGAGGTAATTATTATAATATTCCAGAAACAAGAAGCATTTGAAATGGGTTAGATTTCAAAAGACATATGGGGATGTATGTGGATAACGAATAAAAGCTTAGATTATTTTCCATCATTAGTAAGTGTTATAAGAAGCTCAAAGTATATATACTGAAATGAAATTAATGGTTGTATTATGCCAGGCCTGAGCTGCAAGGGAAACTCAGTATTTCTGACTTGATAAATACAAAAGGAGAGGATTGAACATTGCTGAGCATAGAAATACAGTGATCAGAGTTGCACTGCAAGATAATTTTGTACTAGCTAATCACCTGGATTTATGTAATAGTAACTAATATGTAAGAAGTTTGAAAGACATTAAAATTGTCAAATCTAAGTGTACAGGTGAACAAAAATAGATATGTAAAAAGAGGCTGGAAAAATTTATTCTCATCAAAAATGATCCACTGAAAGGTGAAGGAATCAGAGCTAGCTCAGAAGTTTCTGATGGGTAATTAACTTGAGAGCAATACTAAGAAGTGTTGAAGATTAGGAACTTTCTACCTCTAGCCTTTGACATCTAAGTTGCATCCAATTTATACATTAAGGCTCTGAGTTCAGATCTGATACAGTTTCACTCCATATTCCCTACTATAGAAAAAGTAACTAATTTTAAGTCAGGTAGAGTGACTATTTTATGTCATCTATTTTGCGCCTGTGAATAGATTGGATAGACATTTTACCTTTTAAATCTCAGCCTTGTCACCTGTAGTGAAAAAAAAATGGAGTTAATCTCTTATGAAACTCATGATATTATATTAGATAATATATGTAATGCAATTGTGACAATGGCTAAGACATAGTCCCTGAGGTCAAAATCTTAATGCACATTTCTTAGTTGTAGACATTGTTGCCTATAATATGCTGTCTAAGCCTTTACATTTTCTTCTATCCTCTTACAAATAACATACAATAGGAAAACTTTTTACTAACCACAAAATAAAGGCTCTTACAAGTGATTGAATCTTGAGTATCTTAGGTAAATTGTTAGTCTATTTCTTTTTGTTAACTTTTTAAATATTCATTCAAGTGCATATGTCAGTTGGAAATAACCCTCCCACTTCACTACCCGCATTTCTGTCACCTCCCTCTAGTCCCCTTTGTTCCTCTAGACAGTTTCATTTCTACTTTCATGTCATAAGTTCATATGTGAGTTATATATGTAAATTATAAGAATGGCAAATGAAATAAAATATACATTTGTCTTACCAAGACTGCTTAATTTATTTAATGTGATTGTCTCCACTTTCCTGAAAAAAAAAAAACAAAAAACAAAAAACATAACTTTCTTCTTCATAACTGAAAAATATATCTGGTATATAGGTATGCCACATTTTCTTTACATCAATAAGTTTTTCCCCCAAATGTTGTCATATTCATTTGGTCTGTAGAATTGGGTTTCTAACTTTATATTTAAAATTGTATTTTTAATAATTATTTTTTTTTATTTTAGTTAGTTTATTCACTTTGTATCCCAGCTGTAGCACCCTCCCACATTCCCTCCCAGTCCCACCCTCCCTCTTCTCCCCCTATGCCCCTTCTCTAGTCCACTGATAGTTGAGGTCTTCTGCCCCTTCTGTTGACCCTGGCCAATCAGGTCTCATAAGGACTGGTTGCATCAGTACTGGAAGCCTCATGGGATTTCCTCCTGTCCACTTTGGAGTGATGTTGGAGGCTGTACATATGATCTTACCAACATGATTGCTGAAACATGAGCTGAACAAGGATTTTCACAGTGACTATCTTTCAACTATCAAAAAGTGCTCATTTAGCCACGTTTGTAAATATATGCAGTGATAAGTAGTCATGAGTTCCAGGACAGGCTGGCTTCAAAGTAAGATCCTGCTTCAGAAAACAAACAAAACAGGACAAGGAAAACAAAACCCCACAAGGAAATGTAACCTTTAAAATTACTAGTCCAACTAAGGACCATGCATCCAGAGGACCTAGACCCCCTGTTCAAAGGAAGCCCATTGGTTGCTCAGTCTCCAAGTGGGTTCCCTAGTAAGGGGTACAGGGGCTGTCACTGACATGCAGGCTCTTTAATAACCTCTTCCTGGCCGGAGGTGTAGCCTTTCCAGGCCACAGAGGAAGATGATACAGCCAACCTTGATGAAACCTGAAAGGCTAGGTTCAGATAGAAGGGAGGCTGTCCTCAACTCTCTGGGAACTAGAGAAAGGGCATAGGGGGAGAAGAAGGAGGATGAGTGGGACTGGGAGGAGATGAGGGAGGGGGCTGCAGCAGGGATACAAAGTAAATACATTGTAATAAATAAATATATAAATAAAACAAAATTTAAAAAATTACTAGTTGAGAATCTTCTAACATGATTTGTAGAAGATAGCCATACATGAATATAACTATATTAAAAAAGACAGTTTTTTAATCTTAAAAATTTTATATTCAAAGTTTTTAGATAATAATTCACATTACTGATATGTGTTGAATATTGAAGCCATAATTTTTGCTTAGTTCACTTATCCTTAAAATCATATGTATGTTTAAAGAAACTAATAGAAGTTTGGTACACTCTGGAACTTTCAGTATATTACTGGTATTCTCAGAAATTGTCTCAGCTAGAAGTTTATAGAGATAATTGTTCTATGAATGCTTTGTATCATTAGCAATTTGAAATATTTTCATTTCCTCCAGTATTAATTTACTTTAACTTGCCTGGCATGTCCAGTACTCCTGTGATATTCCATACTTATAAATCATAAGAAATGCTTATATAAGTCATTCTTCAAAGCAGTTTTCTAGAATGTATAATCATTAATTTCTATATATAGGTGTTAAAATAATTTTTAATGCAAAATGAAATTTTTCAAATATGTGTTTGCATTTCCTGTGCCAATAAAGATAATTTATTGTTTATTCTCGGTTACTTAATTAAAAAAATGGATATGGAGGTTTATACCTATAATCTCAGCCCTTGAGAGGGTGAGCATAGATAGTGGCCACCCTGAGACAAAGAGTAAGACTCTGTCTTTGAAAATAAAACAAAGAGAACAGGATTAACAAAGCAGAACTATAAAACAAGCAAACCGAAAAATCAAAAGGAAACGTGACTTTTAGCAGCCTTACCAGGCCACAGAAGATGACAATGCAGCCACTCCTGAGGTGATCTGATGGACTAAGATCAGAAGGAAGGAGAGGAGGACCTCCCCTATCAGTGGACTTGGGGAGGGGCATACGTGAAAAAGGGGGAGGGAGGGTGGAACTGCGAGGGGAGGAGGGAGGGACTTATGGGGGGATACAAAGTGAATAAAATGTAATTAATAAAATAAAATAAAATTAAAAAAAATTACTAGTTCAGAGTGCCCAAACACCACTTACTAGGTGAACTTTCTATTATATACTTTACATTTTATCATAGAATCCAAAGAGAATTATTGATTGATTTACTTACAAATGTAACCCATACAATACATTATGATACGTGCTTTTTTCTAGGGCTAACTTTTGAAAATTAGAGATTTCTTCCTGGAACATTCTACACTACTGCATCCTTTTAGAAATACCTATGGCTCTGCCAGAGAACACGCAGCACTTGTGTTTCAGCATGTGCTAGAAACCTGATCTGCCTGCCTTCAGCGAAAGGTAAAGTTTATCCAAGAAGGCTGCAGGGTCATAGTCTCCAGTTATAAAAGCATTTCGAGACTCACATGAATTTGTGTTATTCTTGAGTCTCTTCTGTTACTCTTACAACAGGGCCATTGCTAATGGAAAAATTAGGACCAACTACATTGTAGTTCTGATTTCATGCATTGCAGAGGCAGTCAGCTCAATCACTTTGCCATCCTCCTAATATTACTAACATTTGAAATAATTAGGTTAAGAGAGAAAAGCTTATTCTTTCTACAGGATTTGGACGGTCCATCCACGATGAATTGATCTCACATGAGGCAGCACACCACGGAGGGCAGGGTTTCAGATAAACTGTTCACTGCATGGTGAACTTGGGAGCAGAGGACAAGAGGAGGAAGCACGTGTGGACAGCAAATGACTAAAAATGCTATAGTTTCCACAGTTTCTCAGAGGTACAATCTTGGGAAGTGACATTCTGGACCTTTGAAGTACTTTGAAGATCCAAGGAGGAGAATTCTCCTACTGGCCTGCAAAGTCTCATGTTCATCTCACAAGCCAATAAGCAACCTGTCTTCCTTCAAATGTCTCCAAAATCAAAAGTGTCTCAGCATTGCACAGAACTTCAAGCTTCAAACCTCTGCATCTCCAAAGAAGCTCCAGGGCCCATTACTAGTGCAAGCTGTACATGGGCCCAATTAAACCAGTACATGAGAGGCCACTGAGCACCAAGATATCTGAACGCAAAGAAATGAATCTCTAGGAGTTTTGGTACACCCTGGGGCTTTCTTTTTTCCATTAAAATTATATTTAATATAATATGATATATATTTATAATAGCTGATGTTCATTACACCTTTCTGGACTCTAGAAAGTGCAATCCTATGCAATCTTTCTTTTTTAAAAAATTAATTAATAATTTTAAAATTTTATTTATTTATTTATTTATTTATTTATTTATTATTAATTACAGGTTAGTCACTTTGTATCCCAGCTGTAGCCCTATCCCTTATCCCCTTCAAATCCCATGCTCCCTCTCTCATCTCCTCCCATGCCCCTCTCCAAGTCCATCAATAGGGGATATCATCCTCCCCTTCCTTCTGATCCTAGTCTATTAGGTCTCATGGTACTGGCTGCCTTGTCTTCCTCTGTGGCATGGTAAGACTGCAACCCCTCAGAGGAAGGTGAGCAAAGAGCCAACCATTGAGTTCATGTCAGGGACAACCTCTGTTCCCCTTTCTAGGGTACCCACTTGGAGACTTGAGCTGCCATGGGCTACATCTGTGCAGGGGTTCTCCATGCATGGTTCTTGGTTGGAGTATCAGTCTCAGAAATGATACCTGGGCCCAGATTTTTTGGTTCTGTTGCTCTTCTTGTAATCTTGTCCCCTTCAGATCTTTCTATTTCCCTATTCTTTCATAAGATTCCCTACACTGCCCAAATTTGGCTATGTGTCTCAGCATCTGCTTTGATACCCTGCCGGGTAGAGTCTTTCAGAGGCCCTCTGTGGTAGGCTCCTGTCCTGATCCCTGTTTTTTCCCTTTTCTATCCATCTTGTTTGCCTTTCTAAATGAGGTTTGAACATCTTATCCAGGGCCCTCCTTCTTGCTTAGAATCTTTAGGTGTACAGATTTTAGTATGTTTATCCTATATTATATGTCTAATATCACTTATAAGTGAGTAAATACCATGTGTGTCTTTCTGCTTTTGGGATACCTCACTCAGGATGATCTTTTCTAGTTCTCACCATTTGATTAACTACTACAGTTTATTTACTTTGTATCCCAACTGTAGGCCTATCACTTGTCTTCTCCTAGTCCCATCTACCCTCCATCTTCACCCAATATGCCCCTTCCCTAGTACCATGGTAGAGGAGGACCTCCTCCCCTTCTATCTGACCTTAGCCTATCAGGTCTCATCAGGGCTGGCTTCATCATCTTCCTCTCTGGTCTCTCTCTCCTGTACTTCCAAGGGGAATCTGATCAAAGAGCTAGCTCCTGCATTCATGTCAGAGACATCCAACCCCCATACTCTGGAACAACTTGGAAACTGAGTAGCCTATGGCCTTCCTCTGAGCAGGAGGTCTAGATACTCTCCATGCATGGTGCTTAGTTAGAGCATAAGTCTCTGCATGACCCCCTGGATCCAGGATTTTTGGCTGTGTTGGTCTTCTTGTGGAGTTCCTGACCCCTCCAGGTTTCTATCCATGCAAAAGTCTGTGAAAACAATCTTGAGCCTTTGATGTCTGGATTGGCCTTGAAGATTCTATCAAATCCTTCAAAACTTCTCTGATTGTTCTGGTAGATTATTTCCTTTAAAAATCATCTTTAGTAATCATGACCTTCTTGGAAGCATCTTTATGTATATATGTTTCTTTTTTGTCCAAGCTGCAAACTTTTCAGTGCTTTCTCCTCTGCTTTTCTTTATTCTAACTTCTCATCACAAATGTGGCCAAAAGAAAACATTTGCACCCATGCCATAGCCTGAATGCTACACTTGTTGAATATTTCCTTTGCTGCTTAAAGTAGTAATTGTTGTAGGATATTGGATCACATTGTAAACCCCAAGACTGTGAACTGGAAAAGATGTTTCTTGTTTTGTGTGGCTCAGCCTTAGTCCAGACCTTTAAACCATGAGCCTTTTGTAAACAAGAACTAAATGAAACCAACCACAGGTAAAGAGGTAGAGCAAGCCACGACTTGAAAGGCGTGAACATAGGAAAACACAGACAGGAGGGACATGGAGTTGATGGGTATTTGAGACAGGGGAGAAGGAGAAGGGGCTGGGCTTTCCTCGTGGGACACAACTGAGATGGAAGGTCAGCTGGGTGTTTTTGCTACATCTCTGAGCTAGCTGGTTTTTACCCCAGCATCAGACTCCTGAGACTTTATTCGTAAAATCCAAATTTTTGGATTTTGTTTAAAACCAACAAATATATCACCTTCAAGCCTAACATCTCACAGTCTCTGGACATGGACAGAGTTCTTTAATTTTCTTTGTACATAATGTTACCAGATGGCTTCTTGTCCAAATACAATAGAACACAGTTCATCTAAAACCTCACTATCACCTGCAATGTCAGGATTTCTGCCAGGACTTTGGGCTTTTAAGCAATCACCATAGCTGCCTTCTATAACTAAGAGAAGTTTCTGTTGCTATGAAGTTTGTCATGATTATATATTGTTGTATACATGTCAGAGTAATGTATCCAGTTTTAATTTATTAAACTAAGGTGCATATGACAGGGTCCATTCTGAAAGCCTAGAAAGAGTGAAAAGTTAAAAAACAAACAGGAGTTTTTAGTTCTGTTGCTCTCCTTGTGGAACTCCTGTACTCTCCAGATCTTACTGTTTCCTACTTCTTTCATAAGATTCTCTGCACTCTGCCCAAAGGTTGCCCATAAGTCTCAGCATCTGCAATGATAGTCTGAAGGGCTGAGCCTTTCAGAGGTCCTCTGTGTTAGTCTCCTGCCTTGTTCCCTCTTTTCTCCTTCTTCTGATGTCCATCCTCTTTGCCTTTCTGGATAGGGATTAAGCTTTTTAGCAAGAGTCCTCCCTCTTGTTTAGTTTCTTTATGTGTACAGATTTTAGTAGGTTTTTCTTATTTTATATGTCTATATGAGTGAGTATATACCGTGTGCATCTTTCTGTTTCTGGGATAGCTCACTCAGGATGATCTTTTCCACATCCCACCATTTACCTGCAAATTTCATGATTCCTGAGACTGATACTCTAACCAAGGACTATGCCTGGAGATAACCTAAGACCCCTGCACAGATGTAGCCCATGGCAGCTCAGTATCCAAGTGGGTTCCATTGTAATAGGAACAGGGACTGTCTCTGACATGAAGTGATTGGCCTGCTCTTTAATTACCTCCCCCAGAGGGGGAAGCAGCATTACCAGGGCACAAACAAAAACAAAGCAGCCACTCCTGATGAGACCTAATTGACTAGGATCAGAAGAAAGGAAAAGAAGACCTCCCCTATTAGTGGACTTGGGGAGGGACATGCATGCAGAAGGTGGAGGAAAGGAGGGATTGGGACAGGAAGAGGGGGGGAACCACAGGGAGAATACATAGAGAATAAACTGTAATTAAAAAAAAATTAAAAACAAAAAAAAACCAAAAAATAAAAACAGGATTAAATTAATTACGAACTTTACGAAGGAACCTAATCCTTCTACAGTTTTCATTCATTCATATTTCTTGTTTTTTTTTTTTTTTTTTCACTCCAGTGTTAAGAATTACCTAAAATGTTGTGGATTCAAAATAAATATGCCTTTGAAGATCATATTACAATGATATGGTAAACGAACGAAAGTATTTAAAAACTACATTGATGAATTATGGCCAAGATGGCAGAAACTGGAAATACTCACAAGCTTTTGAAGGCAAGATGCCTAAGACCCTTGTAGGGGGTTTTGAGAGTGGTTAGAAATGAGAATTAGAGATTTGAATATTAAGATAAAATTTGGGGTGTGCTGGAATGTGGTAGGAGATTACCAATAGATTTTTAAACAGAATTAATTCTAAGGTTGTCCTTTAGAACACTAATTTTGATATGTAGATGATGAAGTATCGCTGGGTATTCTAGAAGATCCAGTGCATTATGAGATTTTTGTGTTGGAGGAAGAGATTACAGCATTATGAATCCCAACTGAATTTATAGGAAAATACACAAGGTTGGTAGTGGAAATTCTACATTTAGATTTAGACATGATTAGTTTGCAATAGTGTAAGAATTTTTCTATGAAGAATTTCACTGGTACAAATTCATATTCAGTCCAGTGGCAGTTTGCCCAAGTCAGCAATATGTTACTATACCCCAGGGGCCACTGTGAAAACACCCAAAAATGAACCTAATGGTGTTATTAATTTGATGAGAGATTTTTATTCATTAGCCAAAATATTTTACTGGAGAGATACTAATTTTATAATACTAACATTGAGAAGATCCTGGATCAATTTATTGAGCCTATAAATAACTTGGCATGTGTCTGTAAATGGTGAGCTGTTTTGGAATATCTCGATGATTAATCTGTATATTTGGATTTGGTTTGGAAGAGCATTCTTTGTGTAGCCACAAGAAGAGGGCAACTCCTGGACAAGCAGGCTTCCTCCTTGTGTTACAGATGCCAGTGTTCCACTGACAATTGAGGAACACCAAAACACCAACTGGGTGGTAGTTATTACAAGTAACTACATACCTGCGCTCACAACATTTAAACTCCAAAACATTATTATATCCTATAATTTCACCATTGAGTACAGTGGTAGATTACTTTTGGTTTCTGAGCTACCGCTATGAACAAGCTGCTTATATCAGATACCGTTTTAATTACAGTGACTGAAAAAAACACCTCTTGTATAGCTTTGGCATTCTGAAAAAGGAGTGTAAAAGAACTCACAGAGATCTTATGGAATAACTACACAGTGAACACTGAAGCTTTCTGAGAATAAATAATTACAGATCCCATCTGTATGGCTTTCCTACTAGTAATATTTCTAGTACTTGAGGGGTGACTGCCTTCTGTGACAGCACAGAGACAGACAGAACACTGGGACTCTACTTCCTGAGGAGTTCCAGCGAGCAATGGCTAAATCGCAATGAGTAGTCTCTCTGCACAATAAATGAATGATCGAACTAGATCAGTGGTTCTCCCAAGTGTTTACCCAAAGGATTCAAAGCTAACATATCCCAGACACTTGAACATCAATGTTTACTGTAGTTATAAAACCAACCTAGAAGGATGGATAGTGAAAAAGTGGTTTGAGAATGTGTGTGTGTGTGTGTTTAAAGTGGAACTTTTCAGTCACAAAGAAGAGTTCATTTATGTTGTTTTCAGGGTTGTAGATACAGTGGTAGATAATCATATTAATAGAATTAAGCCAGTCTCAGAATGATAAATATTGACACATTTCTCTCATTTGGTCTTTCTATATTTTATATAGATAGATAAAATCCTTTATATCTCTATGATAGATAATTGAGCAAATCTCTAGAATAAAGAGGGCTAATGGGACGAGAGGGAATGGGTTTATCAAATAGAATGACAAAATAACTTGAAGCTGACAAATGCTTGTATTTTATTTTTCTCCTATAAAATCTTTGCATATGATTTTAGTAAGTTCATGCAGCTTCTGAAACATAGTAGCTAACTAGAACTTTTCATACTGAGCTACATGGCCCTCAGGAGCCTTGCCAGCTCTAAAATGTTCTGATTGTCTGTTTATGATCTTGAACTCCAGAGATTCTTTCTTTGGTTTGGCAGCTGTTCTGGCTGCGACACCTCTGGTTCTTCTGGGGTGGCTAATGAACAGTCAGCAGGCCAGCTGTGTTGATTTGTTCCATGACCTCATTAGGCAGCCTGAGTGTTTCCCAGCTCAGTCTATGCGTACATTCTCTCATACCACCCTAAAGCTTTTCTGTTTGATGTACTGTGAAAAAGTTGGACTCATCTCAAAGTCATGAATATGCCAAAAAGGAAATGTGACTTCCATTAGTGCTGTCTGTGTTGACGTTAGTTATTGGTAAGATTCTGGGCTCACTTCTCATATGTTTTGAATTTTATTTTTTATCATAATTTTATTTCAGTTTTAAGATTATAATTACATTACTTCCTTCCCTTTTCTTCCTCCAATCCTCCAATATACTCCTCCCTGCTCTCCTTCAAATTCATAGTGAATTTTTACTGCATGCATATATGAATATGTATTCACATATATTCCTAAATATAACCTATTCAGTGCATGTTACTTGTGTGTATGTATTCAGAGCAGAAGACCTGACACTCAAAACAAATTGGCGTGCCCTATTCTAGGGAAGACCACTTCTCCCAGCTTATGCTGGAAACCCAGCTAGGTACTCATTGCTAGTGAGATCGTGGTTACTGGAAAATGGACAACTTCTCATTTACCAAATCAGCAGAATCCCTTACAAAAAGCTATAACATTTGCCTTCAGCCCTCATCAGGGAAACTTCTTTGTTTCCTTCACTCTTCACTTCTGTGGAAACTTCTGCTCCTTGGTCACTTGCTTTAGCCGTACTGCAACTTCTTTCTATGTATTATTATAATTTAATTATTATTTTAATTTAATTTAATTTTTTTATTAGTTACATTTTATTAACTCTGTACCCCAGCTGTATCCTGCTCCCTTATTCCCTCTCAATCCCGCCTTCCCTCCCTCATCTCCTACCTGCTCCTTTCCAAGTCCACTGATTGGGGAGGACCTCCTCCCCTTTCATCTGACCCTGTTTTATCAGGTATCTTCAGGACTTGCTGCAAAGTCCTCCTCTGTGGCCTAGCAGGACTGCTCCTCCCTTGGCGGATGGGGAGGTCAAAGAGCCTGCCACTGAGTTCCTGTCAGAAATAGTCCCTGTTCCCCTTACTATGGGAAAATCAGCTCAGCAACTTGTAGTAGGACTTACCCTTATGAACCTTAGGTCTTTTGTTTTTTGTTTGTTTTTTTTTTTAATTTGTTTTGTTTTGTTTTTTTGTTGTTGATTTTTTTTTTTTTTTTTTTTTTTTTTTTTTTTTTTTTTTTTTTTTTTTTTTTTTTTTTCTTTTTTGAAACTAGGTTTCTGTGTGAAACAGCTCTGGCTATCCTGGAACTTGCTCTATAGACTAGACTGGCCTTGAACTCAGAAAGTTTGTCTCTCTTTGCTTCCCAAGTATGAAGATTTGCCTCAAATGCTAGGATGAAAGGCATGTGCCACCACCACTGAGCTGTTATTTACTGTTTTTAGTCTTTGAAACTTTAGCATTCAAGAAATTTGTTTGATAAATGAACAGTAGTTTAATTCATATTTGTTGCTTATGATGATGATTTTGAATTAGGGACCTAAAATATATACCAAAGTATTTTGATTTTTTGTTTCATTATTATTTTTCTGATGATCTTACTGTAAGCCCAGGATGGGTTAGAACTCACTTTGTAGACCCAGTTAATTTAGAACTTGGATCAATTCAAGTGCTTTTTTCGCTGTAGTGGTGGGATTATAAGTATGAGCCACCATAGCCAGCTATGGGTTTGGATTTGTAAGTTTTCAGAGCTATGCTATAGTACCAGTGCAGGTTGGAAGACCACCTCAAGAGTCCATCCCTACCCTCTGTCTTATTTGAGGACAGGTTTGTTTTGTTGAGTTTAGACGCTGTGTACCCAGGGAACCTGGCCCATAAGCTTCCAGGGGATTTCTTGTCTTTGCCAACCATCTTTTCATGTAGGGCCAGGATTACAGATAGGTGCTCCATGACAAATTGCACCATGACAAATTTACACAGGGTTAAACTCAAGCTCACATGCTTCTATAAAAAGTGTTTTACCTACTGAACCATCTCTCCAGCAGCTCAACTCTCTTTTTCTTTTGAGTTTACGTATGGACTTTTAGAATCTGTGGCTGAAAAATCTTTGTTTATCAAAGTACCACTTTCCTTTGCAAAATCAGCAGTAGTCTGTGTAGATATGGTTCTCTTTGGGGCACCTTATTGCACTGAGTGATTTGGCTGTCTCTGGCTGGTGGCTGACCTATCTTGATTGCTGTAGTCTTGTGATAGCTCTTGTTAGCAGATACAGTTGTCCCTCCAACTTTGCTTGATATGTTTCAAAGCTGTTTTAAAGATTCCTGTGTATTTCTACTTGAGCTTGCTTGCTTTATTTATTTATTTGACAGAAGAGGATTTATTTTTACTCACCTCGACATGAGTCATATTTCACATTTCTACAAAACTTCTTCTGGGAATTTGTTTGGGATTCTGTTGAGTCTTTACAACAATTTGAAAACTGACATCACTTTTGCATCAGCTGACCTATGAACAGAATATGCTTCTCGCCTCTCTGTTGACTCATGTCCCCATTAATGTTGTTTTTCTTGTTTCTTGGCAGTTTTGCAACTTTCTTCTTCCTTATACTGTGATGGTAGCAGTGTAATGCTAGAATCATAAAGTTAATTGGAAATATTTTCTCTTTCTTAGTTTTTCTGGAAGAGTATCTTATACATTTACTTTATTTTGTGATATTCAACCTGGAACTTTATGTATACTAGGCAAGTGCCCTATGAATGTGTTATGTCACTAGCCATTTAAGATTTTTGAAATATAAAGCTTTCTATATGGACTGAAACAGATGCTGAGACTCACAGCTAATCATTGGACAAAGTATAAGAGTCTTATGGAAAAGTAGAGGGAGTGAGACGGGGAGGGATAGAAGGACCCGGAGAGGAAAGGAGCTCCATAAGTTGACCAATAAAGCCAACTAACCAGGGCTCAGAGGTGCTTGCAGAGACTGAAGCACCAACCAAAAACCATGTACTCAGTCCTGATGTGAATTGACATCCTGGGGTGGATTGGTAGGGGGCTCCCCTTTTCTGAGAAGGAGGAGAGAGGGTATAGAGGGAAGATGGAGGAATGGTGAGACTGGGAGGAGAGGAGGAATAAAAATAAATAATAAATTACTTTTAATATTTACTTATTTATTATTTAGAGTGTATGTATGCATGCGTGTCTTTCTGCCTCTCTTCTCTGTCTCTATGTGTGTGTGTATATATATATGAATATGTATATATATATGTATATATACATATATGTGTGTACTTATGGGTGTATATGGCATGATTCACATGAACTACTTGAGAGAGTCAGTGCTCTTTCCATCAAATGGATCTCAGGAGTTGAATTCAGATCAGGCTAGGCAACAAGTGCCCTTATACACTGATCCAGTTCATCACTATGATTTTTGATAGTAGACATTGTTTTTTCTGTATGTGTTTCAAGGAAATTCTCAGCAAAGAAAAACTGGTATAAATGCATTTTTGTATATTTAGGAAAGGTGTTGTCAAAACAATCAAATAGGGGAATATGTAGCTATTTCTATTTTTTCTTTCTTTTTCTTTTTTATTTTAATTTTTATTAATTACACTTTATTCACTTTGTATCACCCCATGAACACTTCCCTCCTCCCCTCCCAGTCCCACCCTCCCTCTCCCTTTTTCATGCATTCCCCTTTCCAAGTCTACTCATAGGGGAGGCCTTCCGCTCCTTCCTTCTGATCCTAGTCTATCAGGTCTCATCAGGAGTGGCTGCATTGCCTTACTCTGTGGCCTGGTAAGGCTGCTCCTCCCTCAGTGGGAGGTGATCAAGAAGCCGGCTAATCAGTTCATGTCAGAGACAGTCCCTGTTCCCATTACTATGTAACCCTCTTGGACACTGAACTGTCATGGGCTACATCTGTGCAGGGGTTCTAGGTTATCTCCATCAATGGCCCTTGATTGGAGTATCAATCTCAGAAAAGACTCCTGTACTCAGATTTTTGGTTCTGTTGCTGTCCTTGTGGAGCTCCTGTCCTCTCCAGGACTTACTATTTCCCACTATATCTTATAATGATTATCAGCCGTTGAAGTTTTTACTATTTCATCTGTGCTTCAAAATTTATTGGCAGATATGTTTACATATAAACTGTCTCCCTTGAAGCACTTATGTCTTTCATTCTCCCAATAATGGCTGTATGATTACTTTACCTATCTCTTTCTCTGTCTTTCTCTTCTCTAAACATTCTGGTTAAAGTTATTTATTTATTTATTTATCTATCTATTTATTTATTTATTTTTACACTTTATTCACTTTGTATCCTGGTTGTGACCTGCTCCCTCATCTCTTCCCAATCCCACCCTCCCTCCCTCTTCTTCCCCTATGCCCCTCCCCTAGTCTACTGATATAGGAGGTCCTCTTCCCCTTCTATTCGACCCTAGCCAATCAGGTCTCATCAGGACTGGTTGCATGTCTTCCTCTGTGGCCTGGCAAGCCTCCCCTCCCCCCCACCCCCCGCCAACACACACACAGGGGGAAGTGATCAGAGAGTCTGCCACTGAGTTCATGTTAGAGACAGTCCCTGCTTCCCTTCCTAGGGAACCCACTTGGACACTCAGCTGTCTATGGGCTACATCTGAGCAGGGGTTTTAGTTCTTCTCCATGCATGATACTTGGAGTATCAGTTTCTGCAGGGGTCCCTGGGGCCAGATTTTTGGCTCTGTTGTTCTCCTTGGGGAGCTCCTGTCCCCTCCAGGTCTTTCTATTGCTCCAATCTTTCATAAAATTCCATGTGCTCTGCCAAAATTTTGGCTATGAGTTTCAGTGTCTATTTTGATACCCTGATCAATAGAGTCTTTCAGAGGCTCTCTGTAATAGGCTCCTGTCCTGTTTCCTTTCTTCTCTAGCTTCTGATGTCTAACCTGTTTGCCCTTCTCAATGAGGATTGAGCATCTTCCATAGGGTCCTCTTTCTTGTTTAGCTTCTTTAGGAGTATAGATTTTAGTATGTTTATCCTATATTATATGTTTAATATCCACTTATGAGTGAGTCTATATCATGTGTGTCTTTCTGCTTCTGGATTACCTCAATCAGGATGATCTTTTCTAATTCCATCTATTTGCCTTCAGATTTCATGATTGTCTTGTTTTAATTGCTGAGTAGTATTCCATTGTGTAAATGTACCACAATTTCTGTATCTATTCTTGAGAGACATCTAAATATACAGATAAAAGAAAAATATATTAAAACAGCAAGGGAAAAAGGGCAATAACCTAATATAGGTAGACCTATCAGAATCACATCAGACTTCTCAACAGAAACTTTGAAAGCCATAATGGTCTTGAACGATATCATGCAGACTCTAAGAGACCACAGATGTCAACCCAGACTACTATATCCAGCCAAACTTTCAGTCAACACAGATGGAGAAAATAAAATATTCCATGACAAAACTAAACTTGTCTACATAGCAACTCAGCCCTACAGAAGATACTAGAAGGAAAAGTCCAATGTAACAAAATCAACTACACCCAAGAAAACACAGGATATAGATAACTTCACAACAACACCAAAAAAAAAAATATCAAAAGAAAACAAGCACACAAACCCGTTATCACCACCAACTCCACAATAAAAGGAATTAACAATCATTGGTCACTATTATCTTATCAACATCAATGGACTCAATTCTCCAATAAAAAGACACAGACTAACAGAATGGTTGTGGGAATAGGATCCAACATTCTCCTGCATCCAGGAAACACACCTCTGCAACAAAGACAGACACTATCTCAATGTAGGGTACTGGAAAAAGGGTTTTCAAGCAAATAAACCCAGAAAATCAGCTGGAGTAGCCATCTTAGTATCTAACATTAATTGAATATTAATTAATATTTAGTATCAATAATATCATTATATTTATATATACATATATTATATAAACATATTAAATAAAAATATATCAGCATAATAATATTAATTAATATCTAATTTCAACCAAAATTAATCAAAAAATAGGAGGGATACTTCATTCTCATCAAAGAAAAAAATCCACTATATGGGCATTACAATCCTGAATATCTATGCCCCAAATAAAGAGCACCTGCATTCATAAATGAAACATTATTAAAGCTTAACTCACACATCAATCCCAATACCTTAATAGTGGGAGACTTCAACATTCCACTCTCACGAAGGGACAGATCATCTAGACAGAAACTAAATAGGGAAATAATGACACTTACAGAGGTCTTAAATCAAATGTACCTAATAGATGTCTACAGAAATTTTCACCCAACTCAAAAGAGTATACCTTCTTCTCAGCACCTCACGGAACCTTCTCCAAAATTAACCATATAGTCGGGCAGAAAGCAAGCCTCAAGAGTTACAAAAAGATTGTCATTATTTTTTTTTATTCCTGCTTACTTGCTTTTTATTTTATTTTTATTTCTTTTATTTAAATTAGTTTTTATATGAATAAATGACTAATCAATCCAGAGTTTTTAAAATCTATAAAATGGAAGTTCTAGATAGTAAAATGATCAAGTGAGATGATAAAAGTTGCTTACAATTATTAACTATTTTTCATAGTTTTGGTTACATACAAGTCATTATAGTCTGTGGCTCCCCATAGTTCATTTATAGTAAGCTGTGTAACCTCAACAACTCATAAAAGTATCATGAAACTCTTGTACCATGTTTGCTTCGTTTTGCCATTTCTTGACTCCTTAGGGAGGTGATTTTGAACATTTATTCAACTAATCAAGGAGGGTACTGCTCATAGAAATCAAATAGTTTAGTTTCTTGATTATTCATCTTCCTGTCTGAAGGTCAGTTCAACTGATCCATCTATCATCAACTCATTAGTGAGAAAGTTCAAAAACTTTCTGATTTATTGGTCTATGGAAACAGGCCTTCTATGAATATGTGAAAAACACGTTTATTTGCTGTTCTTATGCTTTCTTTTTTTTTTAATTGGTAATAGTTTTAAACTGAATGTTTTTATGTAGTTATTTTGTTGCAATATTGAATTTAAACAATTACTTTGTGTAAATTTTCATATTTTGGAGTCTAAGGATACAAATATAGAAACACAGTAGGATACATTTTTCCCCTCTTGTCCAGAATTGATGGATGAGGATTGGTGACATGAAATTCTGTTTCTTTCTTTCTACCACTTTTCCACAGTAGCATGGAAGTGGCATCTTGTAAAGCATACATTTTTAAAATTTAAGTTAACTCTATTTATGTGACATTTAATAATTTTCTATATACAACTAAAATAACTGCATGATATCAATGATTGTTTCACTTATATTGAAAAGGATATTTTAAAAAGAATGCAACTTAGATTGAATGAAATTGTTCTAGAAATGGCAAAGATTTACCTCAGTTGTCTTTAACACTAGTTAAAATAGTTTATCAAAATCAGCAGACAAATGTAAACAAACTTTTTACAAAAAAAGAAAAGTTGTATTTTGTTTGAGAATGTTCATTTTGGCAGAATATCATAAACTTGTTATAATAAAAAAACTTTCTTGTCATAATTGCCATAACAATACACAAATCAGTACAGGAGACACCAATTCTCAAAACTGGAGTCACTTGAGAAACGCTTCTCAAGGAGGCACTTCTACCAATTGGTTCCCAATGACTAGACAAATGAAAATCTCTGAAAAGTCCCATTGAGTCACATTTTTATTATGTGATAATCACAAAAAACAACTACTCTTTTTCTGTAGGGACAAAATATTTTATTTTATAAAAATACTCCCTCTGGTCCATGGAATAATATCTGGGTTCTTCCCATTTGTGCTTCCATTCTTCAATGTACTATGCCTCTATTATTGTATTTTATATGACTTTCTTATCCTCCTTAAAAGAATGGACTTGGAAAGGGGCAGGGAGGAGATGAAGGAGGGAGGGTGGGATTGGAACAGAATGAGGGAGGGGACTATGGCTGGGATACAAAGTAAATAAGCTGTGATTAATATAAAAAAAACAAAAATTAATAAAAAATCAAAAAAGAGTGAGAGTGAACTTATAGTTAGTGACTGCTATAAACTGGTCACAATTAATGAGTGCTATAGGAATAATGTGTTTGCTAAAAGAAAATTCTTTAGAAAATGGTGTAGATGACTATCATCGAATTATACTACAAGCACTGGCACTGTTTTTGTAGGGATAAGAAGGGAGAACACACTGAAAACAGATGCCAGCTTCTTCCAACTTGTTCTTCATTAAAAGAAGTACATATTTATTTGACACTTGTAGCTCTGAATGTTCCTGCATTAAAAAAAGTGTTTTCTGTCTTCATAAACACACCTTTAATTCCTTTTTGAAGTTCAAAAAAAGAGACTCAATCCAAACCATTTCCAACAAGGAACTGTTTCCAAGCACAGAAGTCAATCACAACATTGACTGTCTCTATATACAGCAGGCAGAAGTTTACAGAAACACAAAACAGGTCATTCCTGTTATCTTAACAGGCTGTTTATGAATCTTCCACTGATAAGTTGTCTCAAATAGAGATCCACTGTGTGTATCCTAATGTCATGGAGTGATGCGGGAAATTCCTTTGTAAAAATTCCTTACCAGTGTCTCTATAATCTCTACTTCGTCGAGCTCCACCCAAGTGCAAAAATGAAAAATTATAACCTGCCAAGCGTCAGTGGCAAAGTGAAATGAAAAAATTGCAAGTTAATAATAGTGATGCCTCAAAAAAATTTCCTGGCCAATTTAACATGGCTTCATCCAAGGTCACTTCTCAGAGCTGATTATTCTTAGTAATTTGCAGATGAGACCATTCTACCTTGGGCATGGTGAGTGAAGATGAAGAAAATACCACAGGAGGTTTAAGATTCAAGGTTATCAGTCTCTCTCAATAAGACAAAAACCACAGCCCCGCTTGATTTTTCTAAACCTAGCACAGCAATAATGCTCAAAGAAATGAAACTTAGAGTCTGTGCTGTCTTTTATTTGCAATATAAAGTCACCATAACATAAAACATTGGGATAAGGACAAGGGAAGGACATTGTTTAGCTTTTATGTAGCATTTTAAGTGGGAAATTACCAGTAAATCTTCTTAGTATTTATTTTATTTTCATGTTTTCAGAAACCATGGTAGATTTTATTCTATCTAAATATTTACCAATTATAGCTGATATTTTTTTTTTGCTCCAGAAAATGATATACTCTCTCTTATCCAATATAAAAATGAATTGTAAGCAGGCTTTCATAAACTATTTTTCTTACATATAAATAATGTATATATTATAGACAAATAGAGCAAAGAAAATGAACTTTTTAAAGGGTTGTCATAAACTGATGTTTACTATATCCTTTCCCAACTGATGTTCATATGTATATGTGCCAGCATGTATGCGTGTTCAGAGGACAGAGTGACCTTCTTTCTAGACAAGGTATTATTTATTTAAATTTTCTTTTTAAAAATTATTTTTAGGATAATTGCATAATCCATTATTTCTCTGCTCACTCCAGAGTTTCTCATGTAACTCCCTGCTCTCTCAAATATATGACTCCTTTAAAAAAGTACTATTCATATATATATATTTACATATGCATATATATGATAAAAATGTAAGTGAAACCTGCTGAGTCTGTTTAGAGTCTGTTTAGAGTTGCTTGTGTGAATATATTTTTAGTGCTGAGCATACTTACAAACTATCAACAATATGGCTCCTATAAATAAGTCTTGCCATCCCAAAATAAATACGGGAGATTTCATGGAACCCCATCCCAGAATGAAGAGCTATCAGCAATTAACTACTGAGAGAGGGGGATTGTTACCCAGGGATGAGCTCTGTAATTGGTTACACCATTCCAATATATTTTAAAATGTGTTTATTATTATTAGTGTGGGTAGAGATCATGCATGGCATGTGTGTAGCATTCAGAAGACAGCTTTATGTAAGGTCACTTCCCCATTTTTCACCTTTATGTGGGTTCTTGAATTAAATACTTCGCCAGTCTTGTAAGGAAAGTGCTTTTACCTCGTTGGTAACCACTGCACTGGCCCAGAAAGCAACACTTTACACTAGAGAACTAGGTACAGGTGGTCATCTCTGAAATTCCAAAAGCATCATTTTGAAGTCAGCTTTGACTATATGGCAAGTTCAGAGCCAGGCTGAACTACATACTATGACAGTGTCTCAAAAAATGAACAAACAAAATAACATCACCATCAACAATAAAACTTAAAATGCTGGATTCGTATTGTGTGTGCAAGGTCCAGTCCCCACTGTTAACATAAGTGTTAGGCTAAAGGTCTAGTCATATAAGAATTGTACCCAGGTGTTTTTCTGTTTCAGTTCCTTTAACATCTTCAGTTTTGGTGGCTTCATAATACATCTGCAGTATCTGAAACCGATGGTATCAAGAATAAATGGGCAATGGCTCAGAAAGTTAATTCCTTGCCTTGCAAACAGGAAGACCTGAGTTTGAGTCCCCAAATTCTCATATAAAGCCAGGCCTGGTAGTACATGCTTATAACCCCAGCACAGGCAATATAGACAAAAGCATCTCTGCTATTCTGCTAGTCAGTTCCCCTAGCCTTTTTGGTATTCTAGACAACTATGCTTACAGTTTCAGAGGCTTAGTCCATTATTATCATGGCTGGGAGCGTGGTGTCAGGAAGGCATGGAGCTGGAGGCATAGCTGAGAGGTACCATAGGCACAGGAGAGAGAGTCAGAGAGAGACAAAGAGGAAGAAGAAGAGAGGAGGAGGAAGCGGGGGGAGGAGAAAAGAGAGAGAGAGACTGGGATTAGCATAGGCTTTTGAAACCTCCAAGCCCACTCCTAGTGATACATTCTCCAACAAGGCCACACCTCCTAATCTTTTTAAGCCTATCAAATATTTTCACTCCTAGTGATGAAATGTCCACATATATGGGCCCATTCCTATTCATATGAGAACAGTTAGGTTTCCTTTTGCTAACAGACCTTTATAAATTTGTTTATTCAGGGTCCTCTGTTTCACACTGAAACATGGAGAGGAGAAGTGGGTGATGGGAAGCCCACTTAGGCCTGATTGAACTGACCTATCACAAAGTTCTCCCAGTTGCTTTGACAAAAATTAGCAGACTGTTCAACATCATTTTGTCACAGCAGGATTACTGTTGTGTTTTGAACTTGGGAACTTGAAAATCCCAGGGTTTTGTGTGTGTGTGTGTGTGTGTGTGTGTGTGTGTGTGTGTGTGTTTACTCTTTCCCCACTAGGAAAGGTGGGTTTAGCAATTTGGACTATTCAGAATAGAAGCTTTGTCTTCATGCTATGAAGTCAGCAAAGTGAGTCATTTTTCTTTTAGTCTGTGTGTCTGTTTTCATACACTGACTGTAGAATACATGCAGAGAACAGACTATGAGCATGAGCTTTGTGTTTTTGAGATTATCATGTTTATGCCATTTCCCCTTCCATTGGCTCCAAGTTCTCCAGTGTACTTCTTGCTCTGTTAGGTTCAAGGCTTTTCTGTCTCTGTCTCTCTCAAAACACACACACACACATTGAGATTTTGAGTTCTTGACACAGTTGTTGAAATGAGCCTGATGATGGTTTAATTTAATGTCTCTTGTCTATGGCAGTGCCTTTCTTTCATTCAGTACAGGTTAAAACCAGCCACATATACTGTCATGCTCTTTATCCCACAAAGTATAATGAAAAAAAAATTAACAGCTGGACCCATTGTCTCTTTAAATTAAAGCATTTAATTGTTGAGTATAGTAGGCCAAATGTTTCTCTAGAATTCACAGTTTGAAATTCCTAGTGTTCAAGTTGGTAGTAATGAGACACAGCCTTTGGAGAGGATTATATCAGAAGACTTTCATGAGTGGAACTGTGTTCTTCTATAGGAAGACCCCAAGTGACCCTGTAGCCCTTCCAATGTGAGGTTGGAGTGAGAAGTCATCTGCTCTGATCATGAGAGACCCTCCTCAGGAACCAAGTCTTTCACTGTTTGTCAATCATCCAGCTGCTGTATGTTACCATAGCAGTCCAAACCGAGCAGAAAACTGACTTGCTAGTCACAGCCCACTGTTCACTGACTGGAATACAGCAAGATTGTTAGTGTTTAAGATCACTAACTCATTTGTTTTATTAAATATTTACAGTAGTGCTGCCCTTAGAATCAATGGAGATTCTCCTAAAACAGCACTTGGGCACATAAATCCTGCTTATACTTAATACATTCATATTTTTATATTCATAATTATTTTCACAATTTCCATATAATTCTGACTCTGTGGATTAGATCCACAAAAGCAAAGATCAATTCTAAGAGAAGCCATTATCTACCTCACTTGTATTACTACTTTATTTTTTTTCTGTAACAAAGGTATATGAAAAATTGAATCAGATTTGAAAACAGAACCTAGATCAGCAGAGCAGGATGGCATCGTGGGGTGGCAGTATGTTCATGCTTGAAAACTGATAGAATATGAGGCCTGTTTGTGGAATTCCGTTGTCAAATAGAAGCAGTTCCATTGACATTAACCCATCTGAGATTTAGAATACTTACTGATATCATTCTTGGAACAGTATCCACTTCATTATTTATGATATTCATTTTGAACAGCCAGAGAATTACCAACTTGAGTTTATATATATATATATATGATTATAATTATGTTTCATTACTTAGTCACCAACCATAAGCAGTTTCAAACTTTACTTTGGTTATTGTTTCGTGTGTTATTATATTCTATTACACTTAGACCATGAAGTCCTCCTATGCACTGATTATTGCAGAACTATTCTTGTGTGAAATACAAGACAACACAAACTTAGAAAATAGGTCACATAGCTTACAATATCACATGAAACAAATTATGCATCTTGAGTGTGATTGTGCTATTTTGTCAAACTGAAAAAAAAAAACTAGTGAAATTTATTGTACGTGAACTTATTTGGCTTATGTTGTTTGTGAAGAAAAAAAATCATGGCATTAAATTTTCAAAGTAGTAAGTAAGCTATTAGGAATGTTTCATAGAGCCATCAAGACAGCTCAGCGGGTAAGAGCCCAGGCTCTCAAACCTGATGACCTGAGTTAGATCTCCAGAGCCTGGATGATGGATGTGAAGGACCAGCTCCAGCGAGTTTTCCTCTGACCTTCACATACATCCATAACACATAAAAATAAATGTAGAACAGTAACTAAAATTACCTCCGTTCAAATTACAGTATCTAGTCAGTTCCCTTTGATGTCCTTAAAAAGAAACCCACCGACTGGTTTTGGAATCTGTTTGGCCTTTGTATACATGTTACATGATTCGCAGTTGTCCTTGTTATTCTTTAGCTTACATTTTCTTTTGAATTTTCTATTTTAATTATAACATGTACAGCCATTGTTTTCATGACATTCTGGAAATTTCATTTGATTCCTTTAGGGTTTTTGTGTATGTGTGTCTCTGTGTGTATGTGTGTGTGTGATTTGATTGACTAGCAGTGAAACCAATCTCTCTAGTTCCAAAGTGACAGTGGAGTTACTTTTCATTCCTGTAATCTTGTGAAGAGAAACTGTGAGTTATCATTATCACAGAACTCACAAAATGAAACTTGCTGTAGTGGCATATGTTTTCAATCCCGAGACAGGCAGATCTCTGGGGCTCCCTTGCCAGCTATTCAAGTCTACTTGATGAGATTCAGGCCAAAGAGAGATCCTATCTGAAAAGGGAGTTGGATAGTGACTAATAAATGAGAGCCAAATCCTATGACCTTCACATGCACACATCTGAATGAATTACTTGTATAAGCAGGTGCAAATCCACATGCAAATTCATAAGTAAAGAGAAAACAGACATTTGGAATATGGCCCTTGTACTGTCTAGAATCAGTCTAGAACCAACAGAGGTATCTCTTTTTTGTAATTAAATTTTTATTTTTTATATTAATTACAGATAATTCATTTTGTATCCCAGCTGTAGCCCCCTCTCTCATTCCCTCCCAATTCTCCAATCCCTCTCTCATCTCCAAGTCCAGGGATAGGGAAGGTATTCCTCCCCTTCCATCTCACCCTAGCTTATCAGGTCTCATCAGGACTGGCTTCATTGTCCTCCTCTTTGGCCTAACAGGGCTGCTACTCCCTCAGGGGTTGGTGGACAAAGAGCCTGCCACTGAGTTCATGTCAGAGACTGTCCCTGTTCCCCTTACTAGACTGATGCTCCAACCAAGAACCATTTGTGGAGATAACCTAGAACCCCTGCTCAGATGTTGCCCATGGCAGCTCAGTATCCAAGTGGGTTCCCTAGTAAGAGGAACAGAGCTATCTCTTTCAAACATTTAATTTGAATGAACATCGACGACAAAACATTCTAAAACTGAGATTTCTGAGTTGAGTTCTGCATAAGGATTTCTGAATTTTCTGCAGTTCATTTGCTTATAAATATAGTTTTACCTGAACTGGGAAGCTGTGTTGCTTACTTCAAAATCAGCCACAAAAAGAGAAAACCCAATGGAAGTTGATTTATTTGTTTTGGTAAACATGATTCTGTTTTGTAACCTTTGAAACATGGCTTTTATGAGTGATACTATTAAAATCTATACTTCCTTTTGAGTGTGCTGTTAATCATTATTGCTCTCTATGGCCTCCAGTTTACCTGTCTACATTGCAAAGTAGCATTCCTTAATATTTACAGTTGGAATGCCAGTGGTTCTTAAGACATATCATATATTTCTCTGAATGAAATGTGATTCACACAAAATAAGGTTCTGCCTCCAGAAATACTTTTCAGGACACTAACTCTCTCTCAAACATCTAGGATTTTTAAATCAGTATTTATTTTATGCTTTTGAAATAAAATAATTCACTCTAAATGGTTGCACTTTAATGCCCCAAATGATAGGTATATCATATAATGGTAGCTTCAGCATATATAGATCAGCAACTAGCTCATCATTTATGTTGCATCTCGATGGCCTGTAGACATTCGTTAAACATAGACTTCATGAAAGTCTACCTCATCCTTGTAGCAGTGGGAGATGCATGAGGAAGAGCTGATGTCAGGCCCCTCTCTCTGTGTGAGGAGTATTGAAATTGGATATGCAAGCTTTAGTCTTTTTAAATTATTATTTTATTTTTTGCATAGTAGAAAGACTGTAAAGGTACTGACAATATTGAAGTTCACAACATCATACTCTGGTTTTGTGGAAGCTTTCATCGTCATCTCATGAAAGTTAATCATTGTTAAAGTCTATGTTATGATTAGATGAAAGTGAGATGCTAGCCAGACACACAATATTTTGGAGTATTAGGAGCACACATATGCTAGACCAAACTCAGAATATAAAATTTGATTGTTACTGAGCATTCAGGCTTAAAATATTTGAGTAGAACAGGAATGAAGTATGGAGTTTACCTAACTTTAGGTGTAAGAGAGGGGAGAACCCTTCTAGTGTTGTTCTTCCACTGAAAATGATATCAGTCATCTCTTGAATTTTGTTATCATTCACTATAAAAGACTCTTGTCTGCAGGCCCTTGTAGAATATAGAGGAAGTTTTCTCAAATTCCATAGGGGTGGTGCAGTTGGTCCCCCTGCCCACAGCCCTCTCTGTGGAAAACACACAGTCACTGGAGATCTTCTCAACCTTTGCCTTTCCCTGTTCAGCCTTTTCAATGACACACCCTGTCCCATTGGCCTTCCCAAGAAACCCATGACGATAAATATGCCAAGGCAGAGGTACATTTATAAACTAATAGAGTATTTGGTGTCCTGTGGAATAAGGATCACATCAGAGAAGGATCTTGTCAGCTCTATTCTGATTACCCTATATTAGATCATCTCTGGGGGCTCCCTGAAAACACTCATCCTTCTACTTGCTCTATTTTAACATCCGTTCTATCCCCAACCATTGTCCACCAAGTAGTGCCAAGTAGGACATTCTTTTGCATATCAAATAATACAGGATTCATGTAGGGGTGGGAGAGAGTGAGAAACAACACAAAGTTGTTTAGTGTTTGAGAGTGTCAGATATGAAGTATCAATGGAAGAAAGATGAGATGGGTGAAGTTTCTACCCTTTAAACCTCTATTTGAGATCTTGGAAGAGGTTCTAGGTAATTCAATTCCAGTCTTGTGGTAAAATAAGTCATCCTTTCAAACTTCTGATCCAAGAAATTTTTCATTAGAATAAAGAGCAGATTTTGAAGAAACAGCATTGCAGTCTGGGTATTTAAGAACAAGATGTATTCTAAAGAAGAAATGCAGACTGTGTATGGCATCAATTAAAAGCAGCAGTTTTAGGAAATCAGGTAATCATTTTAGTGAGTATTTTTGTTTCTTTGTTTTCAAGACAGGGTTTCTCTCTGTAGCCTTGGCTGTCCTGGACTAGCTTTGTAGACTGGGCTGACCTCAAACTTACAGAGATCTACTTGTCTCTGTCTCCCTGAGTGCTGACATGTGTCACCATGCCTGGCTGGTAATTGTTTTTAGTCATTAAAATATTCTTGTTCACTTTAAACACCATATACTTGGCAATACACTTTTGATTACATTTGTTCTTTGGCTATTTCATACACGTATATAATACATTCTAATACCCTTACCCCCTCCTGTTTTCTCATTCTTGTTAATTCCATCTCCTCCTTACATATCTATTTCTGACATTCATGTATTTTTGTTCCTTTTGTGGGAAGAGTTTAACCAGGGCCCTCTTTCAGACCCTGGGTTTGTGGCTAGCATTGGCTGTTGGGGGAGATCAGATAGTACATGCCTGAAGACAAAGAATCCCACTCTCCAGGAATCCCTCAATAGCCAATAGTTTATCAGTGGGGTAGTGCCCGGTAAGCCCCTCTCCCGTTTATGACTAATTCTAGACTGGGCTGGTCTAATGCACGCCTACTACCAGTAAATCACAGCTGCTATGAAACCTTGTTTACAATGTCTGCACCATGCCAAGAAGCTGGTGTTGTTTAGTTCTTTCCTCTATATTTTTTATAAGTTCTCAATTCCCTGCCCTCTGCAGTGCTTTCTGAGTGCAGGAAGGGGTGTTATTAATGTCCTGTTTAGGACTGAGCACTCAACTATCACTTACTGAGAGTCGTTAGTTTCTGTATTCATAACTGTTTATTAAAGGAGAAGCTTCTTTCTTTTTGCTTAGTGTTTTCCTGTGTTTTCAATGTAAATATTTAGAATGCAGTTTATTGCTATGCCAGTTTAAATAAACAACAGTAGTATGTTTTATCTCGGACCTATAACTTCAATATGTTAAACTAGATTGTAGTGCCAGGCATAGATTTCTTCCTGTATATTGAGTTATCAATGAAATCAGAAAGTGGTTGACCACAAGTAGAGCAACAGAATGAAAAAAAAAATCTGGGCACATGGGTCTTTTCTGAGACAAATACTCCCACAAAGGACCATTCATGGAGATAACCTAGAACCCCTGCACAGATGTACACTATGGCAACTCAATCTCCAAGTGGATACCCTAGTAGGGGAACAGGGACTGTCTCTGATATGAACTCAACAGTGAACTCTTAGATCACCAACCTCTGAAGGGCGAGCATCCTTGCCAGGCCACAGAGTAGGACATTGCAGCCAGTCCTGATGAAACCTGATAAACTAGGGTCAGATGGAAGGGGAAGAGGACCTCCCCTATCAGTGGACTTGGAGGGGGCATGGGAGGAGATGAAGGAGAGAGGGTGAGGTTAGGAGGCAATGAGGGAGGGGCTACAGCTTGGATACGAAGTGAATAAACTGTAATATAAATAATAAAAATTTAATAAAAAAAAGAAACGGTTGATTTCCCCTTTAACAGAACTTGGCAATAATTACAAAAACCAGATGTTCCCCACACAAATAAACACACACACACAAATATGCATGTGCTCACATGTGCATACACATGCAGAAAAACATTAATATTCCACAAAATAACGTGCATAAATAAGAAAAAAGTTTTTTTTCTATTTTTAAATTTTATTAATTATGGTTTATACATAAGATTTCCCCTTCTTTCATAAGATTCCATGCACTCTGCCCAAAGGTTGGCTATGCATCTCAGTCTATGTTTTGATACTCTGCTGGATGAAGTCTTTCAGAGGCCCTCTGTGATAGGCTCCCTCCTGTCCTGTTCTCAGTTTTCTCCATCTTCCAATGTCTGTCTCATTTGCTTTGCTGAATGAAGATTGAACATCTTACCCAGGGTCCTCCTTCTTGCTTGGAATAACAAAATATACTATTAAATGTGTATGTCTACATGCATACCATATAACCCATATAACCTTCCCCCCCGCCTCATACAACATATCCTGAATACAATTTCCCCTTCCTCTACTTTTCTGGGTTCCTCTCTACCTCTCCTCCTATCTGGATCCATTCCCTTCTATCTTTCAATAGAAAAGAGCAGAGATCTAAAAGATAACAACAAAACATAACAAAATAAGATCAGAATAAGAACAAAAACCATCACATTGAGGTTGAGCAAGGCAATTCAACAAAACGAAAAGAGCCCAAGAAAAGGGGCCATCTCTCCTGCCATGGTGCTAGCCATGTAGACTCAACCTCTGCTCTTAAATTGTTTACTCCATTGCTAATGAGATTATCAAGAATGGCATAGTTCATCAGAGTTGACCTGAATCTGTGGACAACATGTTCTTCTATAGAACTGCTTAAAACAAAGACGTTGGTGAAGAATCACAGTTCAGTGATACAAGTGAAAAATTAGTAAGGTGGGAAGCAGATGGTATATATTGCAGAAATGAGAGTATCAGACTTCAGGCCAGCGATTATGAGCTCAAGCAACACACTGGAACCTTCCTGGGAGCTTCTCAAAATGCAAATTGATTTAATTGGTCTGAAGTTACACACACACACACACACACACACATATAACAAATCCCATTCTAATTTTGATATGAAGCTAAATTTGAAAGCTACTATTTTAAAGAAACTGAAGAATCTAGTCCCACTCAGACTGAGGTTTTCATAGAGTTTTGTATATGAACTCTATTGAACATTAACCCCATTTTGTGTTGGGAGAACTGAGTGTAAACACCTGTTAGCTGAATAGGTAAAATGAAATGTCCTGGCAGTGTCCTAACAGAAAAAGTTTTGTATTTCACTATTTGCTTTCTGTGTTTGCTATATTTTGAGAAAAATGTTATTTGATATTTGAGAGGGAAGCTTCCTCATGTGCTACCTACCTCAACAGAGTTTCCAGTGTCCATAGTGCTTATTTCTCCTCAACAAATCTGTACAGTAGTTACTAAAACTTTTATTGATAAGGAAATTGCAACCCAGAGATGTCTTTATTTTGCTAATCTCTCAATTATTTCATGTGTCTTGGATTGTGAATGTTTACCCACAGTGCCATGGTTTACCTTGCCATTTATAATGTGTTGAGTTTACCCGTTCAACAGATAACTATTGGTCAACTGGCAGATGATAGCTGCTGAGTTGGTTTTTGAGTAAGGCATGACTGTCTTTGCACAAGGAAGTTTATATTGTTTCATGAAGTAAGCCTCAGGATTTGCTTTGCAGCTCTACCAGACACTTAGCATGATATTAAAGATCCAGCTATACCACTCCTAGGCATATATCCAAAAGATTCTCAATTACACAATAAGGACATTTGCTCAACCATGTTTGTAGCAGCCTTATTTGTAATAGCCAGAAGCTGGAAACAGCCCAGATGCCCCTCAGTGGAGGAATGGATGCACAAATTGTGGTATATCTACACAATGGAGTATTACTCAGCAATAAAAACAAAGGAAATCATGAAATTTGCAGGTAAATGGTGGGATCTGGAAAAGATCATCCTGAGTGAGCTATCCCAGAAGCAGAAAGATGCACAGGGTATATACTCACTCATATAGACATATAATATTGGATAAACGTACTAAAATCTGTACACCTAAAGAAACTAATAATCAAGAGGGAGGACTCTTGCTAAAATGCTCAATTCCTATTCACAAAGGCAAAGAGGCTGGACATCAGAAGAAAGACAAAAGAGGGAACAAGTCAGGAGCCTGACACAGAGGACCTCTGAAAAGTTCTGCCCTGCAGACTATCAATGTAGATGCTGAGACTTATGGGCAACCTTTGGGCAGGGTGCAGGGAATCTTATGAAAGAAGTGGGAAACAGTAAGATCTGGAGAGGACAGGAACTCCACAAGGAGAGCAACAGAACCAAAAAATCTGAGTACAGGGGGCTTTCCTGAGACTGATATTCCAACCAAGGTCTATGCATGGAGATAACCTAAGACCCCTGCACAGATGTAGCCCATGGCAGTTCAGTGTCCAAGTAGGTTCCATTGTGATAGGAACAGGGACTGTCTCTGACATGAACTGATTGGCCTGCTCTTTAATTACCTCCCCCTAAGGGGGGGAGCAGCATTACCAGGCCACAGAAGAAGACAACTCAACCACTCCTGATGATACCTAATTGACTAGGATCAGAAGGAAGGAAAAGAAGTCCTCCCCTATCAGTGGGCTTGGGGAGGGGCATGCATGCAGAGGGTGGAGGAAGACAGGGGTTGGGAGGGGAGGAGGAAGGGGACCACTGGGGGGATACAGAGTGAATAAATTGTAATTAATAAAGAAAAAAAAACAAACCAACAAGAGAAGTAGAGTCTTTAGAGTGATTTAATTTAAAGTTGATCTAATGACAATGACTAATGAAATATTAACCTACCAATAATTTCATTTTCCATGGGAACATAAAATGTCAAAATTGAAATAGCAAATACTAGAGCTTAAATTATGTATCCGTCTATCCTTGAAAGATATGTGAGTTAGTGGAGATTAATGAGTCTTTTGTTGTTTAGCCACACTCCTGGCAGTGGTTGCCCTTTAATGAGAATAGGTGATCGGTCTACACGGTAAGAAATCACTAGGTTTCCATTTAGAATATTTTCTTCTATGGGAGTTATAGGAAAATGAACTAGGCAACTGCTGCTAGTGACTGGATGGCATGGCTCTTCAAACAGATAACATTTTATTTTGAGTTATTATATTGAAAATGAAGGACTAGCTACTTCTTGGGTGAAAGTGTTAGAATAGCCCAAATTCAGAGCTCATTAAAGCAGCTGTCAGGATCTCTCTGTTTTACCACCACCCCCGTCCCATTCTGGAAGGAGCAACTGTCCTTTTGAGTGAGTGTCCTGCCAAAGAGGCATTTACAAATAAATGAAAAATGTCAAAATCAATTTCACTTTTCTGAGAATACAATGTGTCTGTGTTGCCACAAATTTTCTCTGTTACTCTGTTTAGATCTCTGGCTGGACATCGGAAATAGCTTTTGATGGTGTAGGGCTGTCTTCTTGAGACCCCAGGTAAGTCTCTATTGGTGACTTTTTCTAAATATTTGTTAAGCCATTTGAACAGTTTGAGAAAATGGAAGCAATACACTGCCCTGCTTCTGTAACTGCTGTTTTTGTCAACAACCATTCAGATGAAAAACGTTTACTTACATATTTACCTGTTTGGGAGAATCATTTCTTATATTTGAAAACACTGTGGAATCATATAATTATATTCCACCTTCCTTGCCTAGCTCAAGACGTTGTTACAGTTAATTTAGTAAATGCAACAAGAAATGGTACTTGCAAAGAAGATATGTAGTATGCTTCTCCTGTCTTTTAAAAGTGCTCACTGTATCAGTTTGTCTGTAATATTTGCCAGGTTTATAGCTTGGTAGAAACATCACCAATACACTAAGCCATCCCACCAGTACAAGCATTATGAAGGCATACCACCATTATCAAGGGTTTTGCTCTGAGTCATATTCTATAGTAAGCGAGCATGCGAATTAACTTATGTAAATGAATTACAGTGGTGCTTAGAGTCTAAGTTAATATGGATTTTGAATAAAGATAACTAATTAGGAATTGCTAACAGTTCTTATGGATATTAAAATTACAGGAAATAAATCTTCATATAATTAGACTTAAAGAGATGTTAATCATTATAATTAGTTATAGACTGTGCTGTCATTTGAGATCATTTAGCTTACTACGGTTGATGCAAAAGATCATGGAATGGAACAATCAGCAATATTTTTGTTTCTCTTAAATAAATAAAACTTTCAACAATTTACTTATTCTTGACACACTGGTAAGTACTAGATTCCTTAACCTGAGGGTCTTACGGTTAAGAATATACAGCTGCTTCTCAAAGCTTTTTAGTCCCGAGGGGATCAGCGATGAAAGCATGGAAGTGGAATAAAGTGTGCTGAGCAGAACAGTTCATCAGTATGGGTGTAGAGTGAGAACTCGGAGTCTCAGCCAGTGTAGGCTCTGCTGCCTATGTAGTGATGTAGAGTAGAAGGTAGAGGCTGTTATGGCTTTCTTATAAAGGACCTCGTGATTCCTGAAACGATTCTATGACAAGGGATTCTAGTGTCTAAAGATTTAAAGAAGGGGGGGACTATATCCTAATGAGTCACATTTAGACACATAGCTGTAATAGAGAAAACTAGAATGAAAGATCTAAGATGTCAGGGTAGGCTGGTGAGATTCTCACAGCTCACTGAACATAATAGGAAGAAAAAGCACGCCATTCTTATTTCACATCCAAATACATAAAATGTATTTTATAGAATGCAAGTGCTTGGCGTGCAGGGCCATGGTTTAATGCACATTAAACCAATCTACTGCAGTATTTTGCCCTTAGCAGGCTCTCAGTGTTTCCAGCATGTAATCCTAAAATTGCAGATAAAAATATAGAAAATGGAAAGTTTACCCAAGAAAAGCTTACTCGAAGCTATACTATCTATGCCAAATATTCTGATTTCTGATCAGATGTCACGGCTTGAAATTCCCTTCCATGTCTGCCTTTTAGTTTTCAGTTTAGAGTGAAGACTCCCACTAAAGAAATCAGTATGAAATGCAGCGTTTAACATTTCTAATACATTATATGTCAGTAAAATGTCTAAGAAAACTGGAAATTATTTAGGATTAAATAAGCAAAGAAATTTTTTTTGCAAAATAAAAATAATGAATACATCTAAGTTTATTTGTTGGACTCTAGAAAATACATTCTAATGAATAGTAAAGTTCATTTTGAAGGATTTCATCTAGAAAGGAAAGATGAAATGATAACTGTTCGTTAGATACTGTAAGATAATGGATGCCCTAAGCAGAGATTGTTTTAAGTCATGAGGTAGGGTGTTTCTCAAACTTGTAAGCAGATCTTACCATCTCTCTGCTCTCACTTCCCTAGTGTTCCTTGGGTATAGGAGTTGCTTTGTACATAATTCCACTGAGACTGGACTGCACAGTTTTGCATTTTGGTTGGTTGTGATTTTCATAGAGGTATCTATAGCTGTCAAAGAGAAGTTTCCTTAATATGGTGAGTTGGGGTCAGAAATTCACTTATCTTTGAGTATAAGGACAAATGTTTAGTGTGTAGTTAGAGGTTGAGCTGGTATAGTAAAGTGGTGGTCCATTTGTTTCTATGTATGTATGTGTATATTTATGTGTGTTTTTCATGCTGTATGTGATGTGTGTATGAGTTTTTACTGTGTTTATGAGTATTTGTGTGTATGCTCTGTGTGTATGTGTGTATTTGTTTACATCTAATCTGGAAACCCTGTGAATATTTCTCTGGAGCTTCATAGAACAGAATATCAACTTTCATTTTTTAAATAGCTTAGGGGAAAAGAGTAACACAATGCAAGTTTTGGTAAGCCCAGTGGTTTTCTTATACCATTTAAAATATTTTCCCAAATAAATATAACTTTTAAAAGCTATTTGTAATTGATACCTGCTGGAAAAGGAAAAATCCATTGTTTTCAATGGATACATTAACCATACTCCAGGGCAGAGCCTCTGCCCAGTAGTTGTTGACCAACACAGAATGAACTCCATGTTATCTGGTGTAGATTTATTGTTTTACTTATTTGTTTTTTAGACTTATTGATTTTCTTACCCCCTTTTTATAGTGTTTGTCTTTTTTGATATTTGTTTTTAGGTAACCTGCTTTTTTTTTTGAGAGAGAGAGTTGAAGAACATGAATTTGGGTGGAAAGGATTTGGGAGGAGTTAAGGTAGGGAAAATAACATGGTCAAGTATAATGCATAAGAATTTTTAAATAAAAAAATAATGCAAGGGCTGATCAATGCTTAGAAAAACAACTTCTAAATTACATTATCTTCAACACGTAGAATATCCAACAATAAAGAAATCACCAGGATTGGGACATCAGGATATATAGAGCCCCTTGCTGTCTATAGAGTGCTACTACTCTTTTGCCATTTGAGGAAGAGAGATTCTAGAAGAAATAGTGTTTGAGAATAATAAACATTTATTTAGCTTGTTATCATTCAAACATAATTTTAAAAGTTAAGAATGGCCATATTTTGTTTGTTTGTTTAAGGCCAGTGAAAATCAGAAATATGTCAGACATTTCTAACAGGAACTCAATGAAGATACCTGATAAAACAGGATCAGATGAATGGGGGGAGGTCCCCCCCTATCAGTGGACTTGGAAAGGGGCACAGTGGTGATGAGGGAGGGAGGGAGG
>REGO01000562.1:229844-249478 GCA_010120015.1 Rhombomys opimus
TGATTTATGTTGGAAGTGTTCTTTCGCCTACCCCTGGCCATTGGCTTATCTGAAACCTTCCCTGTTTGTTTTTGGATTCTGCAGATCAGACTGGTACTGTCTCTCTCTAGCGTCTGGAGAGTTCGTCAGGAAGCTGAGAACTCTCAGAGTGTGCTAAGGACTAGCTGTACCTGTGGGAGAAAAGTAGGCAGGCGCAAATGCAAGCGTGCGTGTGTTTATGTGTGTGTGTGTGTGTGTGTGTAAGTGTTTGTGGACATGTGTCTTGAGGGACCGAGTGATGGCTAATGTTGAACCCTTGAGTGTGTGGGAGGGGCTCTGCACTGTATATATCGCAGGCGTTAGTGATGATAGCAGTGCAATTTCTGCCATTAACTGCCTTAACTCTTCAATTAGTCCCACAGATCAGGAACTTCAATGTCCCTAGTGCCCCTCTGTTTCCCAAAGTGGGTATATGGGTGGGAGGGGGTTCGATGCCTGGCTTCTGTTTTAGAAGGACCCAGGATCTAGGATCTGCAGATTCTCAAGCGTGCACTCACTTACAGGCAGGTCACTTGGCAGAGATGGGGGTATCTGGGCTCTCTGCTCTCTGGTTTGGCCCTGCTTCTTTGGTGTGCTCCGCCCGTTCCGTGCTGCTGTCACTGCCAGGTTCTGAGGTCTTGATGCCGCTGGAGATTTCAGGATGATCACGTCAGTAGATCACGGGGTAACCAGGCTCTTTGTTCTCTGGTTTGGCCCTGTTTAGTCTTAATCTGGAGGGCTGATGTGTCCCACCAGCTCAGTGCTGCTCTGCAGCCAGGTTAGAAAGTCCCGCTGTAACTGGAGACTGTGTCGCTAGTCCCAGTGCTTTCTGGGAAGTCCTGGGGTCTCTTCACTGTGCTCTCCAAGCTTGGGAGGCCCAGCGTCTTGTGTGTCTAGCTTGTATGGCGTTTCTGCCTGGTTTTGGTGAGTATATAGCCTATTCTCTGTCACTGTGGGATTGGGCGGGCCGTACTGTCAGTGATGGCGATCCTGTGGAGCTAGTATGGCGTCTAGCAGTCTTGGGCCCTGGGAGGATGGTGCAGCCGCCTTGCAAATCTGGGACTCCGAGACACTTACTGCTGGCCTTTGCCCCTAAAGGGCTTGGAGCTCCGCTGCAGCGGTTGTAGATCCCAGGCAGTTTGGTCTGTGCTGAGAAAGATGAGTCAGCTGTGCGGCTGTGCCGAGGAGGAAGGAGGTCTGGGGGAGGGAAGTGCCACGAGATCAAAGGATCGTTTCTCACCTTCCTCAAACAAGTCTGGGTGACCCTGACCCGAGACCAAAGTTTTCACCTCCTGCAAGGTTCCCAGTTGTTTAGAAAGCGTCACCGTTGTTTTCATGGGTTAGAGGTCCTTCCATTCACCAACTCAGAAGTTTAGTTATTCCACAGCTCAGAAACTGTGTGTGCTGGTCACCATCTTGGCTCCGCCCCCCCCCCGTGGTTTTTTTTTTTCCTGTTACGTAACATAATTTTAATTCTTATGCTTTTAGTACTTCTGTCCAGTAGTCTTATGTTCTCTGACTTCACCTTTTTCTTCTGGTAATTGGTTTTTCTGTATCATGTGGTATAAATTTACTTTTACTTGGTGAATAAAATTGTGCTCTTTGTTGGTACTGGTCTCTATGCTTTCTTAGTTTAAAGTCTATTCCTTTTATCTCCTGAACCCATAACCTTGGGAATGCTAAGGATCGCTCTAACACTGAGATTCGCTCCTGTCCTGTGCACAGTCAATGTGATCATTTCTTTTTGGAATAAGGATTTTGAACTGTGAAAGTAAACTTTCGATGAGAGGACAGTAGCCCTTTAAACTACAAATTAATGCTTGTAACTACACTTTAACATGAAAGTCTGATGCCTTTCAATCCTGACATTTAAACTAAATGTTAAAGTATTAAATTGTTTGTAAAAAAGTTAAGATGATTTCGTCTGTATTTCGCAGCTGCAGTCATGTGGAAATATAAAGACGGAGATGGGAAAAACTTCCTCCATAAAGTGCCAACCAAACATGGGTATCCATATTGTTTGGGGAAAGTGTAACTGTTATGTCAAGAGACTTAAAACAGTTGATGCTCCATGGCCTAGAAGTCTTACTTTAGCAGCCTCTTCCGTAGAAGGATGCTTGAGACATAAATGAACCACTAATAGCCAACATGATGATGTTCTTTATTAAATATACAGACATAAACCTGGAATGCTTCTTAAAATCAAGCATTCATAAGTGTAATGTAAGGAAGCCATACAGTAGAGATTTAACGCTTGAGACTGATGTTTTTGAAGTGTCTATATAGTACTTTGTAGGCGTCTGGGAACATGGCTCAGGGCAAAGAGCACTTGTTCTTGCAGACTATCCTGGTTCATTTCTCAGCAGCCACACAACAACTCCCAGCTCTACATTACCCCCGTTCCAGGGGATCCCAATTTCTCTTCTGCCCCCTGCAATCGCCAGGCACATATGCAGTGCACATACATGCAACAAAAACACACAAATGAAATTTATTAACACTGAAAGAATAAAAACGATACATAGTAGTAGGAACTGTTTCTTAGATATTTTGTAAAGCTACCTTAAAGAATTAGTTGTGACAGTTTTTATATATGAACAATGTTAGAGGTAGATAAATTGATTTTTTTAATAATAAAAATAAGGATAAATAAATCTGAATTTTTGTGTTAGTGTTAATTTAGATTTTTGGAAACTTTTCAAGGTAAACAGTCATTTTATATAATTTAATTACCAATTAAAGAAAATTAAACACCTGAGTTACCACTGTACCAACATTGAAATGAAAATGCATGCATGCATGGTGTTGAGATGGAATGCAGTGGGTGGATCTATGTATTCACATACAAGTCCATGAAATGCACAGATATAAATGCTTCTAGAATTAAAGTTACATGAGCTGGGTTGGTAGGTTTATGATATAATTTTAATGAGAGACTATTTTGGAATGAGCATTTAAAACATACAAACATCAAAATTCAAAGATAGATAATTTGAACAAATTAAATATTTAAATTTTGTAAGTGGGCAGTAGACACTGTGTTCATGAATATTTAAAGCTATGCATCTCTTTCTTCTGTAATCACGGTGCAAACATTTTTCAAGCATTTAGGAACCAAAGCCTTCCTCAGTCTATTAAAAATGGAATTATAAAACACATTGCCTAGTATTTTCATGATTATAATGAAATTTTAGAAAATTGCTATCATTAAGCTGAATTGTTAAAATATGGCTTAAGCGTAGAGGTAAAGATTACCTTCTATAGCTTCCTTTACATGACATGGTAATAAAAGAGCACAGATCTTTCTAAACTTAGATTCCTTACTCGATTAAAATATCTCCTTCATCTAACTGAGTCCATTATTATTGTGGATGTTTGTTTATAATTTTGAATGGACCATTATATGTAATATTTTGTACTTGACTCAGATATCTTTTGTTTCTCATGAGTTAAAATAGTATCAGAGGGATGATCTGACTGCTACAGACAGCACCATTTTTATTTTTTATTTATTTATTTATTTATTTTTTACTTAATTGCAGCTTCTGGGCCACTTTTAAAGTATCAAATACTAATTTTCTTTGAAAATAAATTTTTTTTGTATGATATATTGTGATCAAAATTTTTCCTCCCCCATTTTCCCCCAGATCCTCCCCACCTCACCACCCTTCCTACTCCATGCTTTCTTTCTCTCTCTCTCTCTTTAGAAGACAGACAAATACAAATCAAATAAGAATAAAATAAAGCAAAAAGAAAAAAAAGAGAAGAAGAGGCATGAGGAACACTGCCGTAGGCTGCTCTGTGGCTTGCTTTGTGTTTATCTTTCTCCTCTAGTAAAGCAGAGAATGGCTTCCAGCACATGAGCACTGGTCGGTTAGTGGTGAAGGCTCTAGTTAGGCTCCACTTCGACTTCTCCGCTTTCATTTCTTTTGACATCTAAGCCAGTTTAGGGCTCTAGTTTCCTATCTCAAAGGTCAGAATCAGTGAGGAGGTTTAGTCTGGTTTCAATATCAAAGGAATTTTTTTAATGATTTTTCAATAGTGTTCTCCTGTTGCACAGTACAACAAAGGATTAGGGTAAAGCCCTAGCCTTTTTCTTTTTTTCTTTTTCTTTTTTTTTCTGGAGAGAATACTTCTTTCCCATTTCTTAACTAGATTCCTCCATAGTCCTCCTCCCTATTCCCTCTTCTAGATATATAGCAAGAAAAGTATAATTTAAATGAACTCTGGTTTAATTAAAATGGACAGTTGAAAATACTGCAAATACTGTCTTTAAGCCACAGCTCTTTGTTATCTCAGATCAAGGCCATGGCTCTATAAATCTTTAATTATAATGGGACGGGGAAATGCGCAAAATATGCTTCCCATGTGTACAACTGAGTGTTCTATTTTAAGCAAGATGCTTTACTGAGTTGTTCAATTTTCTGAGACCCTTTGCCAATTTACTTTGTTTTCCTTAAAGTAAGCAGAAAATTCAACCCAAATTCTACAGAACTTTAAATCTACAAATGTGTATAATGAAAGGAATAGCATGCATTCTCTGTATTTTTGTCTGAATTGCTTCTCAAGCCACTGCTTTAAAATATTCTATAGCGGATATGTGTGTTTTAAACTGAATTGCTTTTTTTTTTTTTTTAACTTTTTGAAAAAAGTGATGTAAAATTTTCCAGAGTTCCTTTGATTAAAAATTGAAGTCAGTACATATACTTTTCTGTTCATTGTTTAGTGACTCCGGTTTTATGCTGCTGTGAGAAAGAGAAAGAACTCACCTAAACCATCCTCAAGGTTAATGTGTCTGGAACGGTTAGAACATTACGTAGATTTTTTTCCGTCTTCATGTAGATTTTTCAGTGAGTGCTTTTCAATGAATTAAAGACACATTATTTAAGCTTAACATATGTTTGAAAATGATGTGTGGAAATGGGGGGGGTATGTTAGTTGTACTGTTGGGTTCGGGTGTAGCCTCCCCAGAAAGGTAGTCCATTACACTTACACACTTGCACAAGTGTGTTTCTCTGAACCTTAGATGCTGTTGCCATTGTTTCTAACTCAGCTTGTGCTAACATAGCTGTGTATCCTGAAGTGGCATTTTAAGCACTTTCTATCCTACCAGGACAATTTGCCTCTCATGAATTTGATGTACTTTTGAAGTCTTTTGCACATTGGGGTTAATGTGTAGCACAAAACTATGTTTGCATTTACTGAAACAGGAGATAGAGAACCAGTCATTTTCTGATGTCTGATTTTAGGAGTTTTATCATAGACATCCAGTGGAAAATGCCTGGGCTCTCATTATTAAATCTGATGCGATTCAAAAAACAGGATCTGGTATTCATGGTTCTTAATTTATATTCTGTTTTGCTGTCTTTTATGTGCAGTTGAAAACATTTCTTATATATTTGAGCTTTAGTATTGGCCTGTAGTAGATGAAAGAAATAATATTCACCATTTATAGTTGCTTGTAGATGTATTAACATATACATAAAGGATTGTAGTACATTTTACACAGTATTTAGTATATTAGTTAAAGTAAATGATTCCTCTTTATCTATGATAATTAATGTACAAGTTAGTAATAGTTTGTATTGTCTTCTAGTTTATGAAGAATTTCTATTTTTTTAATTTTTTATTTTTTTTAATTTCTATTTTTTTAATGTATTTAGTTTGGTGTACATTTTTTAAAACAACGTGTTTAATTTCCCCCCAAAGCTTTGAGATGTGTTTCATTACTATTCCTTGTAGACTCTATGATAACAGGAATATGCCCTTCCATGTTTGGTAGATTTTAATCTTAAAGTCTACTCATTGTATAATAGGATGTCACTGTCTCATTGATATTTAGCAATTTCACATTCCTGCTGACAAATTTGTTTACTTAGCCTATAAGTTTTGTTTAAATTCCCTTAGAACTAGTTGTTAGTTTCACTTTTATGAAATATCAGTAATATAAGGAAATTTTTGTTTGTGCTTCAGCTTAGATGAGGTGCTGGCTGGGGAAGGATGTTCAGCTGCAGGTGTATGCTATGAATGAGAAACTCGGAATCCAGCAAGTACTAACAGCCTTGTAATTCTCCAAGGCAGTATTGTACTTTCTACCGAAGGTTTTACATGACTGATCTAAATTCTCCTTTGTTCAGTATTTACTAAGCACATTTTTATGTTTATCAGTAAATCTTTGAGATGCACAGGCCAAGATGACAAATTCCTTCCTGTGTTTAATATTTCACTTGGATGAGCAGGGGGAAAAGGTAAAAAAGTTCATTAGAACCCACGTGTTCTAGGACATAGAACCATGACCAACACAGCCATCTAGATTGTGATATGTGGAGGATAGCTAAAAGTGACCTAGATTGTGTCAATGAAATTCACGAATGGTCTTAAGGATATGTGACAGAAACCTAAAAATGACTGCAATATTTAGAGTCTAAATTTTAAACACTGCCTTTTTCTTGTTGAAGTGATAAGGACTTTAATAAATATATTTTTGTATGCTCTAAAATTTATAATGGGAAAAAAGATAACATAGTTATTCTTAATGGACGCACTAATGTATTCATTAAGTTTAGAAAGTTAGAAAATTTGGTTCATTCCACTTAAGTTTATGGGAAATTCAGTTTGATGAACTGCAACAGTATTCCTCAACATTTGATGTATTATCTTTACCTTAGTTCCACATTGCCTTAAGCCACATATTAGAAGATCCCTTCTCCTGCTCTCATCTGATCCTGAAATACTTGGGTGTGTTTGTTTTCTACTTCCTGTAATCAGTAAAGAAAGTAATTTCTGACATGAACTCAATGGCTGGCCCTTTGACCTACCCAACCCCCGAGGGAGGAACATCCTTGCTAGGCCACAGAGGAGGACTTTGCAGCCAGTCGTGAAGATACCTGATAAGCTAGGGTCAGATGGATTGGGAGGAGGACCTCCTCTAGCAGTGGACTTGGAAAGGGACAGGGAGGAGATGAGGGAGGGAGGGTGGGATTGGGAGCGAATGAGGGAGGGTGTTATGGCTGGGATACAAAGTAAATATCCTGTGATTAATATAAATAATAAAAATTATAAAAAATGTTTATGTACATTCTTTTCAGCAATGGAATACTCCCTTGATACCTTTAAAATATGTGAGCTTAAAATATGTTAAGCAACTCTCTGTCCATAACAATAATCAATATTCTTTGCTAAGTTTAATCGCTTTATTTGCTAATAACTTTCTCAAACCCATATTTTCATGTAAGATTGAAAATTCAATGCTTGACAACTGATAAGGACTGACACAGCTGATGAAGCTCATAAAGTTGTGAAACTAACATGGCTGTCAGTCTTTAGTTTTTAATGTTCATACTCCCTCTACTTTCCCTCTTCTTTCTGTTTCTCCAGTTTCATTCCTTCTCCTTCCCTCCATTCCCACTTCCTAGTTCTACCTCTCCTCCCCTCTTTTTCTCATCCTTCTTTCTCTTCTCCCTTCACTTCCCTCTCTTTAAGTCCCTCCTTTCCTTGACAAGGCTTTTAGCTCCTCAAACTATATTTAACAAATATTTTATCTAGGGTAAGGAAGAGAAAAAAAATTAAATACACCTTACACATTTCATTTTACATTGTAATTCTTTAGCTTTTTATATAAAGTTGTTTCATGTGTTTTGTGATTTTTGTTGCCTGACTCTAAAGTTAACAGTGTATTATGATCACCTTTCAGTATTACCTTTATCTACAATATGAATTAGTGGTTGCAGTTTAGTAAGTATATTATGGAATTAATTCTGCAGTTAATCTAATTGCTAATTTAGCATTTCTCATATCTTTTCTTCATCCTTGTAAAATATGACAAAAGTTTTTTGTTTTTTTTGTTTTTTTTTTTTTTTTTTTAAAAAAATGCTATGAGCATAATACTTATGTGTTTGGGATAATTGCATGGAAGTGATACTTTGAAAGAATGTTTCAAAGGTTCTACTTAATCCTCCCGATGGAGAATGCCTTGTATGTGTGAAGGGGTGGCTTTCAGAGCATAGCAATGCAGGGCTCATAACTGAGACCCCTTTACGAAAATACGTATCGTTAACAGAAAAATATATTAAATATTTTTAATATGAGTTTTATATGGCATAGGAAACTTTGGAAATGAAGACACCAAGACCTGGGACACCAGGTGTATAGGCAATTATGCACAACAATCAGAGAACAGAAGGTTAATTTTTGATGGTAGGAAGTTGTATTCCATAGCAGAACCTTCTGTCCAGGTCCATCTTTTTAATGTAACATTCATTCCCTTCAGGTAGGAAACCATTTCAGCAAGCGTCTCCACATCTACTTTTGGAGTGGGTAGATCACAACATTCTATTTTGGCATATCTGGCCACAGAGAAATGTAGAAGGTCAGAGAGTAAATTTCCTGAACATATTTTACAGTAATGTTTTTCCTCCATCTGTGATCATTCTTTTCTTTGCATAATCATACTTAGGAATGTGTTGTCCTGGCTAGCCTTTGTAAACTCGACATAAACTGCAATCATTTGGAAAAAAAGAACCTCAATTCACAAAATCTGTCCACAAGACTGATTTGTTGAAAAGCATGTGGAGGCTTTTCTTGATCAGTGAATGATGTGCAAGAGCCTGGCCCACTGTGAGCGGTGCTACTTCCAAGCAGGTGGTCCTAAGTTGTGTATAAAAGCAAGTTGAGAAAGCCATGAGGAGCAAACCATAGCAAAGTTCCTCCATGGCCTCTTCATACTCCAAGTTCCTGCCTTGTGTTCCTGTCCTGATTTCCTTCAGGGATGAACTGTGACTTGAGAATTATAAGGGGACATAAAGCCTTTCCTCACCAAGTGGCTTTGGGTCATGGTGTTCTAACACAGAACTATAAACACTAAGACAAGCATCACCACCCCAAAATGCATGAGTATATTTTCTCTAGTGCTGCAGTTGTTTGATTTCACATATAAATAAAACCTGATAATATACAATAATATATATTCTAGAGAAACTGTACTTCAAATTGTGAATTTTAATTTCAATCATGCATTTTATGGTAATCTCATGAGATGCTAGCTCCACAGCAATGATGAATGGCAGCTCCCAATTAAGTCACTTGATCACTACATTAAATAACGCATATTTAGAAGGCATGACCCAGGGAACCTAGGCCAAGCCCAAGGGTAGCTATGAATGTGGCCCAACACAAAATCATAAAGTTATCTAAAATATTATTAGAACAGTGTGATGTATTTTTAAGACGTGATTGAGCGGTTCTTGAGTATGAACTTTGTAGATAGCATTGCTTCACAGTATCAAAAGGTTAAACTCACCTGAAGGTGCTATATTGCTTATCGGTGAGGATTTATATGTTAACTGCACTAAATATATTTTATGTTTAACATTTAAAATTTCCATGATTTCATCAGGGTGTGATCCAACTGTATATATACATACAGACTGAGAGTTATAAAGTTCTTTGATCCAAATAAAAGTTAACCCAAGATAGTTTTTAATACTACAATCACTGATGCTACTCAGGTAACTGTAAAAGCAGTTTTATAGGTTCTGAAGGTAAGCCTCATCTTATTAAACATCAAGTCTGATATATAACTGCAATTATTATCTTCCTTTACAGACGCGGAAACAGACTTAGAGGTTTTGATGCTTGGTATCTACGGCTTCGACACCTTTCTCTAAGACATAAGAGTTGTGATGTGATTGATTGCTCTAATTATTGAGGCTGAATAGATCCCTTGCAGGAGAGATTGACTGTGATGACTAATGAAGAAAATTTAGAGGCAAAACAAAACCAGAGAGAATTCCTGCTCTATGTCAGTTAAGTCAAACCTATGCAGATCCTGACACAGTTGATATAACTTTAATTTCCTACTTTCATCCCATTAGGTAACAGTATTTACATATGATCCTAGTTTTTATACAAGCAGAATGTTAGGTGATTTTTATTGTACTTGGAATCAGGAATAGGTTCCGTTTTTCAGACAGGAGAAGGAAACTATAGCAACAGAGGTTAAGAGTTCAGGCAAACAGAATATTTCACCACTGAAAATTCGTATTTTATCTACTTTCATTTCTTATCTTTATGTTACTATGGGATTCCAAAGTGAACCATCAAAAATTGGGTGATTTATCAACAACAGGCTTTTTAAATTAATTTATTCATTTTACATCCTGATCGTAGCCCCCTCCCTCATCTCCGCTCGGTCTCAACCTACCTCCTTCTTCCCCCCATTCCCCTCTCCTAGTTCTCAGAAAGGGAGAGCGCCCTCTTCCATTACCAAGTCTCTTCAGGACTGCCTGCATCCTTTTTCCCTGTGGCCTGGTAATGCTGCCTTGCCCAGGGAAAGTGATCAAAGAGCAGGGAACAGAGTTCAGGTCAGAGGCAGCCCCTGGTCCCTTTATTAGATGACCTACATGGACACTAGGCTACCTTTTGGCTATATCTGAGTAGGGGACCTGGGTCCATCCATGCACGGTCCTTGGTTGTTGCCTTAGTCTGTCTCCACAGCGTCCCCACCCCTAGGCCGAGATTTGTTGGCTCCCTTGGTCTTCTTTTGGAGCTCCTGTCCTCTCTGGGTCCGTCTATGCCCCCAGTCTTCCATAAGATGCCTGCCTGCACAGGGTTTTTCTGTGTGATAGACTGCTGTTTTCCTGTGTTCTTGTAGGAATTATGGAAAGAAAATGAGAGAGCTATAGTCTCTTCAGAGGCCGGTGATTGTATAAAGGGGGCTTCAACCATGTATCCAAATTACTCCTCAAATATGTCGCCTCCCAATACTGTCACCCTGGGGATGAACATTTCAACCTACGAGTACCGAAGGAAACATAAATATGCCATCTACTGCAATAAATTGTAATATATTGTACACTGAATCAACTGTAAGTCAACGCTCCTGACACTGAATCTTTCAATTTCAGTTTCAATCCAACTTTTCCAAATTTGAGGTTTTTACTCACCAAATTTTTAATAACAAGACATGTTCAATATTTTCAGGGATAACCTCTAAACCTCTTTCACCTGAGTCTAACTTTAATACAGATTTACTTTCTTGTCTATGTGGATTTATGTTTTTTTTTTATTTTTAAAATCAGTTCCTTCTTTAGATATCAATAATGAGTGTGATGAATGAGAAGTAGAAGTTTCTATTGTTTGTGCTTTGATTCTGCACACTTCTATAATTTTTTCATGGAAGTATAAAATTGTGATTTACATTAAAAATCCAGAGAAAGAAATGAAACAATGTACTGCCTATCCTTGCTAACAGTAGGCAGAAGCAGAAAGGGAACACCATCACAGAGAAATTTAGACAGGTGACTCTGCAAATGATGCATGCAAATGCAACATTAGCCTACAAGGAGTATAGTTCTAATGCATGGCAATATTGACAGTGGCTGCTGCTCTTTTTCAGGTTGTGCCTTCAGTGAATGTAACGTAGGACTAGATCAATAAATACTCAATGTACAAAAGATAATTTCAATATTTATTTATTCTCTTTGAGAAGACGTTTTAATATGTAGTCCAGACAGGATTACAGGGATCATCATATTCAGCTGGATGAGATTTTCTTTTTTTAAAAAAATAAATTTGGAGTAACTCATTCTCTCTTTCATTTACCAATTCTTTTATAGGCCTAGCTCATTCTAACGGCATTCCATTGTGTTTGGATGGATAGCTTTTGCAGTAGCCTCTGGTGTGTCCACTTCACCTGGTCCTGGGCCTTGGCTCTTGGTGGCTTTAACTGTTCTCTTTAGAACCTTAGTTCCTGGCTTTTTCTAGCAATTTCTATTCTCTGTACCTAGTAAATGTATTTTATTTAATCTACTTGTCCGTGCTCAGATGCCATTCTAGTCTAGAACACAAAATCTCTTTGTCCTTGCTCAGCCATCACTGAGAGAAAAAGCTCTCAAATTGCACATTTCGAAGAAAATCTCATGATAGACGATGATTAAGTAAATTTCCATTCTCAGTGAGATCAGTTGCCACTCTGCTGGAAATGTGCTCAATTGTTCTTATAAATTAAAGAGGATTATGAGGCTATTGTATTAGTTCTTACAGCGCTTCATATATCCTCTACTGACATTTTCTCATGTTTGACTGAAAACATACCTCTTCAAATATGTTTTATTCTTATTCTAATTTTAAAATAAACTTTATTTTTAATCTATTTTAAACTAATTTCTAAAGCCATAATGTGAGTAACTAATTTACTGATACATAAAAATCCCTAGTGAATTTTTCAAAAGATATGTTCACTGTATACAAAAAAGTTCCTAATTTAAAATGTCTGGTGTAAGACTATCATTTAGAAATGCATCTTTGTAGTTTTGGTGCCATGTTTGTTTATTATTTTCTTTACTTCCTGTCATAGACCGTAGGAAAGTGATATTGTTAAGTATAAGATAGTTTAGAGTTTTATGAGGAAACTCATTCCTACAGATTTGATGTTTAAGACTATGAATAAAAATGTTTAATAACATGAAATGTCAATTGACCTAAATAATATTACCATTTTTAGAGATATTTTGGAACTATCATATTAACATAAGAGAGGCTGAAAGTTGATTTTATATAAGAAAAAAGGAAATATTTTTCTCTGGAACTTTAGTCATAGCACAGTATTGATTTAAAGTATATAACATGGGAAAGTGTGATTTCAATTTACATATGTAACCTATGTGCTTCAATTTTTAAATAGGTTTGGACCAATAATATATTGGCATTGCTTTTGTAAAGGTGTCTATTAGTAGGACAACAATATTGCATACATCATTGGACCCCATCCTCTGTCTCTTCCTTTGTCCCCTGTCCCTTCTTTTTCAGTCTATCCAGTTTTCCATAATCTAGTCATCTTACTTCAGTCAAAATGGCTAGTAACTCTAAAGGAGACTGCTACATATGCTGGAAAGGCTGTAAGGAAAGAGGGATCTTTGTGGTTCTTGGTAGAAGTGCATACTAGTACAAGTATTATGGAAATCAATATGAAGGTTTTTTTAAAAATAAGTAAATAAACCTATATGACCATATGAGAGTTTCTTGATAGGTTTGAATAAAATTTTAATTTATGAGGTGAGGATAAATATATTACCTTAATATAATATTAAATGAAAAAAATAAAGATTCTCACCTTGTACCAAGTATATCCCAAGAGATAGAATTGTGACAGTATTCTTGCTATTTTATTAATAGATATTGGATACTTACCAGAGTTTTACCTCTTTTGAGTATTTTCTATTGAATGTAACAGGAAAATCTGTGTCATAAAGTAAAACATAAAATATAAATGAGTACTCCAAGTGCCTGAGGATGCAGGATATGATTAGGGAATTTACTTAGCACATTTGAGGCGTTGGATTTGATGCTTGGCACTGAGTGCTACAATGACTGTCTAGTTTTTATTATTCTTGTTGTGACTGAGCATTAATAACTGGCATGCAAGTATAGATTCATGTTATTGTAATTATAAGGTCGGCAGTCTCTATCTACCTGTGGAAATGTTTTAAGTGTTTATCTCATAAAAATAAACAGTTTGCTTTTCTTCTGAAAAATGGATTAATTTATATCTACTGTTCATCAACACACCCAAATTTATATTCCCTTTAATTTGGCATCTTACCTTCTACTTATTGGCATGATGTTTTGACAAATTAATTAATAATTATATCCTCAAGAAATCCTCATTTCAGTTTCTATGAATTGTCCTTTCTTTTTGGAAATTCTGCTTGCAGAGAAGCTCATGCCTGAGGAACACATCCATTTGTAATAAATGCTTTCGTAACAGTTAAATGCATGGAAAACAATAGAGAAGGGGCCATAGCAAGACCATGTGTGACTTGTGGATCGCACAAAAGTCACGAGCATTAACTACTTGAAGAGGGTGCCACATTGGACGTGACACCAATTCTGTGGAAATACATACACATAAGTAGATACCTATGTGCCCGTGCAGTTCATACACATAATAGGTATGTCTGCTTTTGTAGTTTGCTATCTTCTTATTTAGAATATAAGCTCATGTTGGTAAAGAAATTTTTTTCTCTTTCTATTGTTTTTTTTTAGTTTAAATTCATTTTTTATAATTTATTCACTTTACATCCCAATTTTACCCCCTTCCCTTCTCTCCTCCTGGTCCCACTTTCTCTCCCTATTCACCCTATTCTCCCTATGTTCCTTCTGTAGTACCCCAAAAGGGGGAGCCCTCTTCCCTGCTGTCATCTGACCCCAGCCAATCAAGTCTCTTTAGGACTGTATGCATCATCTTCCTCTGTGGCATGGCAAGCCCCCTTGCCCCCATACACACACACACCACCACCACCACCATGGGGAGGATGTTCAAAGAGCAGACAAAAACAGAGCCCCTGATTCCCTTACTAAGGCACCCACATGGAAACTGAGCTGCCTATAGACTACATCTGAGCAGGAGCTCTAGGTACTCTCTTCACATGGTCCTTGGTTGGTCCATAAGTCTCTGCAGGTCCCCTGCTCCCAGATTTGTTGACTTTGTTGGTCTCTTTGTGGAGCTCCTGTCCGCTCCAGGTCCTTCTATTCCCCCATTCATCTGTAAGACATCCTGTGCTATGTCCAAACTTTAGCTGTGAGTTTTAGCATCTACTTCAATCCCCTACTGGTTGGGGGAGTCATGCAGAGGACATCTATAGTAGGCTCCAATCCTGTTCCCTCTCTTTAACTGCTTCTAGTGTCTGTTACATTTGCCGTTCTGAATGAGAATTAAGCATCTTTCCTAGGGTCCTCCTTGTTATTTAGCTTCTTTAAGTCTGTGGATTGTAGCATGGTTATCCAGTTTTATATGGTTAATAGCCACTTACAATGTGTATATTCCATGTGTGTCTTTCTGGTTCTGGGTTACCTCACTGAGGATAATCTTTTCTAGTTCCATGTATTTGCATGCAAATTTCATGATTTTCTTGTTTTAATAGTTGAGTACACTGTGTAAATGTACCACAATTTCTGTATCCATTCCTCCACTGAGGGACATCTAGTTTGTTTCCAGCTTCTGGCTATTACGAATAGAGCCTTTTAAAACTTACTCTAGATCCTTCATTGAGATCCAAGCATGATTCCTATTCTCAACCTCACTGCACATCTCACAGTATAACCGCACATTATTATCTCATGTACCATAATAATTTATGTTGTTCATTCTACAAATTTTCAGCCATTTAATATATATGAACAGGCAACGCTGATTCTGCCGCTGCTCAGCTGAAAGCCTTAGTTACACAGTGGTGCTTGCTAAGTCAGCACCAGAAACTGTTCTGCTTGCAGATCCGCTTCTTTGTTTTTCCTCGTCTCAAGGGTTTCACCCTCTGTGTGAACGGGTTATTATCAGACTGTTTCTTTATGTAGCTCCATCGATTCTCTACACTGCCCTACACATTCTCAGTCCACAACTCCCTGAGCACTGAGCTCTGTTTCTTATGTTCTCCCATACCTGTTGCTCTGTGCCTGGAAAGTACTGTGAGCAGAATGCTGGGTGATTACAGGATCACATTTTCTACTTGTTTGTCTTCTGGGATCATAGCGCCACTGGCCTTTGTCAGTATCAGAAAACAATTCTTTTAAAATATTTTCCCCAGTGCACTTGTTTTCTTCTCTCTTATTTTCTTAAACCCAGTGCGGGGATGGTGTATGGATCTAGTTTTGTTTATTTTCTCTTGAACTGCAGAAGGTGCTCTACCTTAGGTTTGTTGTTGTTTTTTGTAAAACATATTTAATTGATACATTTGTACTTAGTATTATTAATAGATGACTGACAGTTATTTGAGATGACAATTAAAGAAGAATTGCACTGGATGTGACAATATGATTTTATTAGTTTGTTTTATTTTAAAACTGTATATAATATGTTGATGGATTTAGTCTGGGTTCTTTACAGTTTTTTGCCATATCTCTGGGAGTGTAAGCAAGTCCGCAATTGAAGACAAAGTATGGCAGGAGACTGAAGCACAGAATAGCTTTTTGTTAAATGAATAGCTGAGACACAGAGTTCTTTCAGAACCTAAGAACCTCTAACACCACAGTGAACTTTAAGGGTTCTTTTATATTTTATTTCCCATTTGGCATGATAAACCTCTTTAACTCTGTTGAAAAGACCTCTTAAGTTCCTAATTTTAAAAATACATATTTTCATCTCTGCTACCTCAGCACTGTGATTTTAATTTGTGTCTTGTGTAAAAGCAACACTTGAAGATTTCTCTTCCCCTGTTAGGTGGATTTGTAGAGAAACAAAGTTGAAAAAATGCATAATTATGTAATTCCCCATGCATTTGACTATGAATCCCTATTGAGTTTGTGCTTATTCATAAATAAACTGTAGCTGGTGATCTGTAACATTGTCTAAGATTAATCTCCACATAAAGTTTAAATGCTTTTATTAAATGTTTTTCCAACTTATTAGGAATACCATGTTACCTAAGATTTGTAATTCTGTGAAGTGTATATCTGTGTTCCTGGTTTAAAGAATTCTTTTTGAATAATAATAATAATAATAATAATAATACTCTTGTGAAATATTCTAGTTATTGTAGGTTATATGCAATATCTTTGGGAAATATGGGAAAGTTTAAAATGTATTTTTCCAAATTGAAAAGTCAAAAATGAAAAAGAAAACTAATTTGTTAGTCTTGCTTATGAGACTTAATAATGAAAGTGAGCCATGGTATGAGGATAAAGAGATTAGGTCAAATTTACTAGTGAATGTAGATGAAGTTTGCATAGTGTTTCTTGTCAATATGTATCAATATGTTTCAATCTTTTCTGGAAGATAAAGATGAATAGAAATGTTTGCTTTTATCCTTTCTTAGACCAGAAGAATTATTAAGCTGGGCACTTAAACATGTCTCCATTTGCTTAACTATGAAGCAGCAAAGACAAAGCCACAGGTTATAAATAAAACTAAAACCCTTTAGATGGGATGATGCTGTGTTGGTAGGGATTGCTGAACAAAACTAAATGTAAATTGGTGCATCTACACAGAAGCATTCATTTCATGGAATTAATCATTACAGCTGTATCACACATAATGTCCTATTGCTTTCATGACCTCATTTTAACATAAATGCTTTCCAATGATACTTCCAAGAAAAGATAACAGCTGTGTTACCTGCTTACTTTCTGGGAAGAAAAACATAAAAGGGCAATTCACTATTTATATTTGTGGAATAAACTTGGTAGCAAAACTGGATAAAGCACTAAAAAAATTTATTGATGGCAAATATTATTTTATCAGATATATCCAGCATTTTACCAATTATCATTTTTAAATGTTTATATATAACTTCACAAACAACATATTAAAAATAAGAAATACTACAACTTCAATTAAGCTTTAAAATGATAAAATTAGGTAGCATGTCATCATAGAAACTCTTGAGAAATTCTAATAAACAGTTATTTGCTCTATTTTACAAAAAAAATATTTTTGCAAACTCAGACTGTAAGCATCTCTCTATCAGAGACAATTCCTTTAATGTCAGAAACAAGATTGACATGCTGTCATCATTTTTCCAAAGCTAAAGAAGCAGAGTTAACAAGAGGCATACCACAAAAAGAGCAAGCAGCATTCTGTACCAGTCATTGCAGTGCTCAGCAGACTCAGGAGCATGAGTTTCCAGCCACTGTGGCTGTATAGTGTAGTCGTATCTTCAAAACCTAAATTGTCAAGAATTTAAAAATACTTACTCAATGTAATGGAATAATTGAATATTTACCTATGGAAGATCTCTATCCAAAAAAAAAATGTCTTATCTGTTGAAAGACTTCAGAAGTATTTAAGAATAAAAGACGAAAAAAAAAAAAAAGACCAGTTGTATCATTGGCTGACATAGCAAACAATTAGAAACTGTAGCTTTAAAATTTCTGTTTGAAATAACCACTCATATTTAGGCTGTTGGCTTAAGTCTATAATAGTACCATGGATTGTGATACAAATATTAACAATTATTAAAATATTAGGAGTTCAAATATTTTTCTAAAAATGTGTATTAGCTAGTTTAAATCTTTGAAATACTCTGACAGAGATAATAGTATAATTGTAATTTTCTGCATAAGAAAATGAGGATCCTAAAAGTAGTTAATATCTTGACCAAGACTACATTTCTCCCACAAGTTAGAATCCACACCGTCTGTTTTAACAAAAAGCATATCATATACTACTGCTCCACCTCTAAATTGTAGTATTCACACATGACCTCTTGAGACACTGTATTTAATTATTTGAGTTAATGTTATTTTAACTTATATTAAAGTATTTAGACAGTGATGGTGTTTTGGGCACCTAGCAACTGGCACTCTGGAGGATAGAGCATTGAGTCACACTTTTTGCTGACTGCCATAGTATAAACATTCCTACCATAATCAGCCTCAACATACAAATGTGACAAAAGCTATAGATCTGGGAGGAATTGTGTTCTTGTCACCCAGCACAAGGTATTCACAGAACATCAATAGGTATAAGATGAATGGCTCATAACTCCTTGAGTTGGTAGTTCATGCCACATAATACCCATTCATCTTCAAATTAAAAATAGGCGAGTTGTCATGAACTGAATTGCATTGAGTACCTTTTAAAGAGCGTATCATGAGCAAAGTAGTGTGATTTTGTATGAATTTTGATCAAAGTCATGTAATTGCTATACTATTACTGAACTGATTATTAACATAATCTCTTTTTTATATACATTACATTTTGAGATCATATCTATCTATCTATAATCTGGGTAACCTTCTTTTCAAATAATTATCCCGTAGTTATATTTCTTTTGCATTTTCTTATTTTTAATATATAGGTTGAATATATATTTTATAAATATTGAATAGATAGTTTTATACTTGACGTTTATGCTTTTTATTGAAAATAGATTCTTTTCTCATACAATAAATTCCAATCACAGTTTTTACTCCCTCCACTTCTATCATCTTTTCCCCAAACACCCATCACCCCTAGCTCTATTTTCCTCTATCTTCCTCCATTTCCTTTCAGAAAAGAGAAAACCTCCAATGGACAAAAAGCAAACAAACAAAACAAAATGCAGTAAGAGGAGGCAAAAGCCTTAAGTGGTTTATTTGTTTCTTTGTTTAGTTTTCAAGGCGTGGTTTCTTTATGTAGTGTTGGCTGTCTTGGACTCACTTTGTAGTCCAGGCTGGCCTGAAACTCTCAGTTATCTGCCTGCCTCTGCATTCTGAGTGGTGGGATTAAAGGCATGTCCCACCCTGCCAGGCTAGTAGTTATGTTTCTTACATAAAATTGAGTAAAAGTTGATAATTTTTCTTTCTAATCATGAAATATATTTTAACAATATAGTTTAGTTATCATGTTGTCATTACCAGTTTTGACTATCAAATAATGATCACATGCTATGCAATTGTCTGTGTAACATTTGTTATTAAAGTATGATTCAATGTTTATGAAGTCAATGCTTGAATATCTCTTGTGCTAATCAAACAGATTTGATAAATAGATATTAGGATATGAATATTCATTACCTCATTAGGTTTTTTTTTTTTTTTTTGATGGAGGCAGTGTTCACCAATGAATAAAACATTCATTATAGGTTTAATTTCTTACAGGTTTCAAATACTGAACAAACACCTATTCTCGGCTATTTTCTTTT
>REGO01000562.1:249538-320767 GCA_010120015.1 Rhombomys opimus
GACCTCCCCCCATTCATCTGATCCTGTTTTATCAGGTATCTTCATTGAGTTCCTGTTAGAAATAGTCCTTGTTCCCCTCACTTTGGGAAACCAATTGGTTTCTCGGCTATTTTCATTCAATGCAACATTCTAAGGTTCCACCTCTGTTGTTACTTTTGCTTCAGTTTATTTACTAATAATACTTATGAAACAAGATATTTGTCTGCCTATATTCCATCTAAGGAATATATTGATTGTTTTGGAAGTTTTGGTGATTAGCGATACAACTGCAATAAATATTTGATAGAAGCCTTTTTGTTTATTCATTTTTTTAATTTATTCACTATTTATTTTATTATTTTATGATTTATTTCTTAGAATTTATTCACTGTGTATCCTGGATATAGCCCCTTCCCCATCATCTCCATGTCCACCCACCTTCTCTCTTTTCCCCCTATGCCCCTCCCATAGTCCACTGATAGAAGCCTTTTTCAGATGTACTTTCATTTCTGTTGGATCATGTATAAGGAAGCATGATTTCCAATTGTAAGGCTTATCTATATTTGTGATTAAAAAAAAAACTGAAACCTATTTTTCTGGAGTGGTTATGATTTTTTTTTTGTATTTAAAAATATTGAGCTACATTCATTCAAGTACTCATAATTTTTCTAACTCCAATTTTAGGAAATAATGGATGAGTGAGAATCAAATAGGGTTTTGTGGATAATTTATTAATTTTGAGTGAATTAAGAGGACAGTAAAATGATATCCCTTGTAAAGGTATAATATGGAACATAGTGATTTTTAAACTTTGTCACTGCAGTCAGAACTAAAGGTCTTCTTTTGCCATCTGCCTCTTGACTATTAGACTTAAGACTATGTCTGTTAGGAGAGGATTAGCCTAATAGATCCTGGACCATCAATAACTGTAATTAGAAATACGTTATTTTGGTGTGATTTTGAAACATTAATGAATATTAAGAAGAGATGTGTAAAATTGTGATTCTATAACAGTATCCAGAAATAGAAATAATTTAATTGTTATTCTTTTAAAAATGCAACTAAGTACCATGCATGGAGATAACCTAGAACCTTTGCACAGATGTAGCCCATGGCAGTTCAGTGTCCAAGTGGGTTTCATAGTAATGGGAACAGGGACTGCTTCTGACATGAACTGATTGGCCTGCTCTTTGATCACCTCCCCCTGAGCCCTGAGTGGGAGCAGCTTTACCAGGCCACAGAGGAAGACAATGCAGCCACTCCTGATGAGACCTAACAGACTAGGATCAGAAGGAAGAAAAAGAAACCCTCCCCTACCAGTGTATTGGGGAGGGGAGTGTGTAGAGAATGGGGAGGAAGGAAGGAATTGGGAGGGGAGGAGGGAGGGAACTAGAGGGGGGATACAAAGTAAATAAATTATAATTTTAAAAAGTTAATAAACTGTAATTAATAAAAATAAAATTAAAAGGAAAAAAATGCTCTGTATTATGACATTTTATAGCTTACTGATATTAAAAGCACATATTATCAATAAGATAAAATTATCATGAATGGAGTCATGTAAGGAAAAATATACTTGTGTTCATTTATTCATTCATTTCTCAATGATAATGTATTTGTTGACTGTTACACATTGCACAGAGGTCTAGGCACTGAGCTATAGGGTGTTAAATGATACCTGAAGTCTAAAAAGCTAATGAAAGAATCAATGAAAATTAAAGAAGTAGACACACATTAAACTCTAAAAAGGAATAATAATGTAATTCTTGATATATAAGATATAATAAAACAATAAGGAGAATTGAAAACTAATCTGTGGTCATGAGTGACTTTGATTTGTATGAAAGATATTAAAGAAAGAGTTTGGGGTCAGTTCATTACTGGAAATGGAAGAATTTTGTTCTTAGATGTGTGAAGTTGTGCTCTCCTAAGTTATATATTGTTTTGAGTTCTGTAGAATGAAAATACAGTTGGTGAATGAACAGAACTGTCAGATACTTCTAACTGTGTACTAACTATGCACAGAAATTAATACACAGTTCAGTAGTATTATATTTGTTTGATGAAAGTGCAACAGTTAAGTGTTAACAGTTAACATTCTTTATTTCATTGTATAGTATTATTAATGTTAGATACCGTTTTAGATTTCTGTGAAATCGAGATGGATATAGATCTTCTTTTTCTGGGTGGATAGATCACTGCCTTGGCTGCCCATTTTCTTAAGAGAACTTACGAACTGTAATATATTGAAGTAACACTTGAATGATACTCTGGTTCTTAGTCTGAGAAAAGCAAGAATAGCTGTGGTCTCATGTCATTGGTCTGCAGTTTGCATCACTGTGACATTCAGTTGCATTTTCATTCTTAATGTGGAAGAGTGAAATAAAGAACTGTATAATCTGGAGACAGAATTTTTTTTCAAACAGGAGATATGCCCATCAAACTGAAACAACAAAACCAAAAAATTTTAAGTAGATGTAAGTATTCACAGCGATCTTCAAGCTAATAGCTTTAAATTCTTCTTGGGGGGCTCTTGCATATAAAGTATTCCATGATCACACCATTCATTTTTTAGGCAATACTTTAGAAATTAAGTACTCAGATTCTTTTCATTTTCAAACACGATTTTTCTCTGTGTAGCCCTGGCTGTCTAGGCACTCACATCGTAGACCAGGCTGGCATCCAGCTCACAGAGATCCACCTGCTGCTTCTTCGCTGGTGCTGGAACTAAAGGTGTTGACCCAAGTAAACACTGTGCAAGTAAATGGGTAACCCAGACCGACTTGAACTCGTGATCCTCCTGACTCCTCCTACTTCAGCATATCCCACTAGCACGTGCAACCACAACCAGACAGATTTTTAAATATATATAGCATACCATATTTGTTTATAAAATTTGAAAAAAGGGATAATTTAAAGACATGATCTTTAGGAACTCTTGTTTTTGCGGTTGTGTTTTGAAGAAAACGGATACACGGTGGTAGTCAGGATGACTCTGTGGGTAAAAGTACTTGCCACCAGGTTGATGACCTGAGTTGAAGTCCCATAACCCCCGCAGTGGAAGGAGAGCACTGGCATGCATACACGTGTTGTGACATGAAATGTAAATCAACCTTTTCAGAGAGTGACAAGTCAGCATTTCTTCAATTTATTCTCCATATTTTATATTACACAATCACAATTTATTTGACTTATGAATAATTAGGAAACTTTCAGAGATATTAAGAATCAAAGTAATAGAATTTCACTCTGAGATCAACCAGACCTATGGCTTAACCAATATAATCTTAATGTTGTTGTAGTACTTTCCAGCATGTAAGACTTTTAGAGCAGTACAGTCCCAATTACAGTAGGTGACAATCATAGAAGACAAGCTGTCATTATATTTTTGAAATTAAAATTGTGGAAAGTACAAAATATAAAATAAAAGATGGATGGTTTTAATAGCAGGTTAGATGGAAGAAAGAATATTTAGTAGAGATATTATAGGTTGATAGGAATTATTCAGCCTGAAAACACAGGGGTAAAAACATTAAAAATAGGACACTTTTCAGTGGTCAGTGGAATAAATGTGCTAGGGCTAGAAGAAAAATAAGACAAACAAACCATGGTGCAGAAAAGTATTTGAGAAGTATTGCCTTCAAATTTCTAATATTATGAAAGTAACTTGTTTTTATATTTAAGAAGGTAAATATAAAGCATACTAGTGGAATAACAGAGTAGCCATAAAAATCAAACACAAAGAGAAAGTAATGAATATGGCTAGAAAGAAAAGCATTATTTAGAGAGAACGGTGATCTAGGCAGAGGAGGCCAGAACACAGTGAACTCACTGAAATGCTTAAAAGAAATCTATTAACTTCAGATCTTATTCTAGTAACAATATTCTTCAATTTGAAGATGAAAGAAAGATATTTTTCAATTTAAAACGTATTGGGAATTTGAAAAGCAGGTCTACACTCCACAAATCTTAAAGAAAAAAATTTCAAGGTGAAAGAATTTATAAAGAATGCAAACTTTGATATATAGAGAACAATAAAGAATAGTTGATGTGATAGTAAGCTGCATATTACTGTATCATCTTGAGTTTTTAGCAGTCAATATAAAGACATCAAAAGCCCTGTTGTTGACTTGAGTACCAAACACTGTGCATATAAACAGAATGGATCTAGTCAGACTTAACACAAAGACCGCATTTAAGCAGTGAATACATTAAGGGTTGTTTGAGTTTGCTTGTGGCTTTCATGATGTGGGAGGCCAAGGAGGGAATAACAGAATTTGGAGGCCAGATTAGAAAACAAAGCAAGACCTTGTATCTTGTAATGATAATAAACAGTCTTTTAGATCTAGCTCAGTGGTTAAATGCATGCTTAGGATAGGAATAAGTCACAACCAGGATCAAAATATTTATGAAATATATATTTAATGAAGGCTTTATCATCTAAGAAAAAGGAAGCAAAAGGGCAAAATATTTGAATATATGCTTCAGAAAATGTTCATGTATAAGTTAATACAATAGTATTTAATTATTTGTTTATTTATTTATTTATTTATTTATTACAATGTATTCTCTTTGTATCCCTGTTGCAGCCCCTCCCTCATTTCCTCCCAATCCCACTCTCTCCCCCTCTTCTCCTCCTATGCACCTCCCCTAGCCCACTGATAGGGGAGGTCCTCCTCCACTTCTGTCTGACCCTGGCCTATCAGGTCTCATCAGGGCTGGCTGCATCATCTTCTTCTGTGGCCTGGTAAGGCTGCACTCCGTCCCCCCACCCCCCGGGGGAAGGGATCAAAGAGCCAGCCATGGAGTTCATGTCAGGGAAAGTCACTGTTCCACTTACTAGGGAACCCACGTGGAAACTGACAGCCTATGGGCTTCCTCTGAGTAGGAGTCTAGGTCCCCTGCATGCATGGTCCTTGTTTGGAGTATCTGTCTCTTCAGGGTCTCTGAGCACATATTTGTTGTTTTGTTTTGTTTTGTTTTGTTTTGTTTTTTGGCTCTGCTGGTCTCCTTGTGGAGCTCCTGTCCCTTCAGGTTTTTCTCTCACCCTCTTCTTCCATAAGTCTCAGTATCTCCTTTGATACCATGATGGGTAGACTCTCTCTCTCAGAGGCCCCCTGTGGAAGGCTCCTGTCCTGTTTCTTGTCTTCTACTTCTGATGTCTGTTTTATTTGCCCTTCTGAGTGAGGTTTCAGCCTTTTCCTTAGGGTCCTCCTTGTTTAACTTCTTTAAAACTATAGATTTTAGTATATTTATCCTATATTATATGTCTAATACCTACTTATAAGTGAGTATATACCATATATGTCTTTCTGCTTCTGGGTTACCACACTCAGGATGATCTTTTCTAGTTCCATCCATATTCCTGCAAATTTCATATTTTCCTTGTTTTTAATAGATGAGTAATATGCCATTGTGTAAATGTACCACGATTTCTGTATCCATTCCTCAGTTGAGGAATATCTAGGCTGTATTCATCTATTATGAATAACACTGCTATGAACATGGCTGAGCAAATGTCCTTGTTGTGTACATGAGCATATTTTGGATATATGTCTGGGAATGGTATAGCTGGGTTTTGAGGTAGCACTATTCCTAATTTTCTGAGAAAGTGACAGATTGATTTTCAAAGTGGTTGTACAAGTTTACATCCCGCCCCCAGCATTGGAGGAGGGTTCCTGCTCTCCAGCATGTGTCCTCCCTTGAGTTTGTGCATTCTATAATGTTGTAAACTCAGTCTCTACAAATCTACATTTGCAAGAGGAATGTGCTCCAGAACACAAAGGACTGGCAAGGGGAACGGCTGGGTAATGAATATATCTTCGTCTCAGTGGGAATGGTCGTTACCTTCTGCCTGTTTATGTCAGGACCTGTTTAATCATTGGATTATATTGTTTATAGTTCTTTGAAAGAAGGAAACCATAATAAGAATGCCAAGTTCGTAGGCATAGTACTGTGAAGCTTTAATTGCTGTAAGAAGCATAGTGATGCTGACATGCACATGTGTTTTTTTTTTTCACTCAGTCATTTGTTACATAGTGGTCAGTGCAGTAGGTGACTATATTAATTATTTATAAGTAGACAAAATACTTTTGTCTTGAAGCTAGAAAGTCCTTATTTTTCCAAGATTATATCTGGATGTAAAGTAAAATTTGTTTTTCCTGAATATGCTTATATATATTTCCAGATGTGTTAAATGTAGTTCTGTGAAAACACACTCAGACCACATGATAAGTAGTTCACTCTGTGCTCTTAAGTGAGAGGAGGGCAGCAGGAAGGGCTGTCATTGCCTTTCAAGGACAGCAATGCCCAAGAAGGCTGAAAGTATTGCGCATAGTCAGAAGCTTTATCTGATCCCATGGGACATACTTGGTTGTGCGTGGAGATAACCTTTATAGCAGCCAATTATCAAACTGAATTAATTCCATGAAGTCCTTCTGCCTCACAACGATGACCTAAATTTATTTTCAGGGTTACTATTGTCCTAGTTTAAGCCTAGATCCATACATGAATAAAAATAGGAAAATTATTTATAATGACCTATTTTATTTCCTTAATTTGGGATTTACAATTGCTGGTGTAATGTCTTAAACATAATGTCAAGGGCTTAATGATTTATTTTGTTTCGATTTCAAAAAGTGTTATTATGTAGCTCAGACTGGCCTCTAGCCTTAACAGTTTCAGGGATTACAGGTATGTGCTACTGTGCCCCAGTAAATGCCATATTTAGGTACATGTTAAGTCTTCACATGAGGATACTTGTGAAGTCCACTCCAAGTTCAGTATGTTTATGCCATGCAAATAATGCCAATTTCCTATTCTAACTCAACTTACCAAGATAATATGAATTAACTAGAAATAAAATTTTAGTTGCAATGTGGTACTTCATCTTGCCATGCAAATAATGCCAATTTCCTATTCTAACTCAACTTACCAAGATAATATGAATTAACTAGAAATAAATTTTTAGTTGCAATGTGGTACTTCATCTTGGGGGTTATTTTGAGAAACATTAATATTTCTTTAAGAAAACAAAAGAATACAGAACTTGTGGTACATTTACACAGTGGAATACTACTCAGCAATTAAAAACAAGGAAATCATGAAATTTGCAGGCAAATGGTAGGAACTAGAAAAGAGCATCCTGAGTGAGGTATCTCAGAAGCAGAAAGACACACATGGTATATACTCACTTATAAGTGGATATTAGACATATAATATAGGGTAAACATATAAAAATTTATACACCTAAAGAAACTGAGCAAGAAGGAGGACCCTGGGTAAAATGCTCAATCTTCATTCAGAAAGGCAAATAGGATAGGCAGTAGAAGCAGGGGAAAACAAGGAAAAAGATGGGAGCCGACCACAGAGGAACTCTGAAAGACTCTACCTAGCAAGGTATTAAAGCAGATGCTGCGACTCATGGCCAAACTTTGGGCAGAGTGTAGGGAATCTTATGGAAAAAAGGAGAGATAGAAAGACTTGGAGGGGACATGAGCTCCACAAGGAGACCAACAGAGCCAAATTCTTGGGTCTTTTCTGAGACTGATACTCCAACCAAGGACCATGCATGGAGATAACTTAGAAACTCTGCTCAGTTGTAGCACATGGAAACTCAGTCTCCCAGTGGGTCCCTAGTACGGGGAACAGGGTCTGTCTTTGACATGAACTCATTGGCTGACTTTTTGATTACCTCCCCCCTGAGGGGGAAAAAGCCTTAACAGGCCATAGAGGAAGACTGTGAAAAACAGTCCTGATGAGACCTGATAGGCTAGAGTCAGATGGAAGGGGAGGAGAACCTCCCCTATCAGTGGACTGGGGAAGGGGCATGGGAAGAGATGAGGGAGGGCAGGATTGGGAGGGAACGACAGTGGCCCTACAGGTGTGATACAAAGCGAATAAATTATAATAAATAAAAATTATGGCAAAACCCCATTTTTAGTTATGACTACTTTTTAAAACACATTTAGTCTTTCACACTTCATATATTAAGACATAAAACAGGAAATTAGATAGATAGATAGATAGATAGATAGATAGATAGATAGATAGATAGATAGATAGATATGGCTAAAACCCATCGCACTGCAGATTGAAATATGCTTGCATTAATTTTAATTACCAACGTGTTGAACTGTGTTAACACCTGGGAGACAGGTGTCTGGGCAGTTTCCTCGAGCTCCTGCCACCATGTCTACAATGATAAGAAGTACTCTTGAGGTAAGAGTAGAAAACGAGCTTTTCTTGTTGAGCTGCTTTTGTGAGGTATTTTATCATAGCAACAAGAAGAGAAACTATGATGGCATTGCTCATTGTGATTGAACTATGAATGCAAGAAAGACATATTTGTTTCTCTTTGATTGTCAACTCTAAGTGAAATATCATGCCTAATACAAAGTAAACAGGAAGTATCTGAGACAGATCAAACACAAAAAGATGGTTGGTTCAAGGTAAATCCATAATTGCTGCTACCAGGTGTATTTTTAAATTCTCAATCATATATAGCTGATACCTGTGCAGTTTTAATCAGGTTGTCCATGAATAATTTTCCATTTATGTTTTTAATCTCTACTCATCATCAAAGTAACATGCCTTCTTAATTTTTTTCTTTTGGGGGGGGGAATGTGTGATGTTCTCGTGAAGACTGAGAAGGGCAACCATTATTGAAGGAAAAAAATAATATCCCAAAGCCAGAGCACAGGTTGCATCAGAGTTGATTATGTGTTAAATGTAGCCTGACAATTGCTAACACTGTTGTGTAATTTTTTTAAATGTAGAGCATATTCCAAGTTAGGCTTTTAAAATAAATGTTTTATTATAACAGACTCTGTAGTCTGCTTCATAGTGTCTAATCTACATGCATTTAATTTCAGCAATTGCTGTAATGGAGAAATCGTAGCAGTGTTGCACCTCTGCACAGAAGTTTAATGCTGGTAGTTTTTCCTTCCTTTGCTTTTGTAGACTTGTCTATAATCCCCATATTAGTTGGAAAAGGAAGACCTATGTCCTTTCTTTTTTGAATATTTGGAACTTGTTCTCAAAGGTTGAAGTGAACAGAGACCTTGAGGAAAAAGGAGTAATTTCCCATGTGTTTTAGATCTTTACAATTAACCCATCGGAAGGACCACGTTTACTTCTGAGTTCTGAATACAGGTTAATGAAAATGCATTGTAAGTCCCATGGAAAAGGACAGCTCAGCTACTCCAGCAGATCATTTGTCTGATGATTGTTCTGTGTTTTAAAGGAGCATGTTCTAAAATCATGTGATATTCTAAGTTCATAGGTATAGTCACCGACTTCAGGATTAAGAGCAGGTCATATCAGGTCTGAAGAATTAGTCAGTTGCTAGCCGCAGAAATATGTATGTTCCTGGTTTTGGAAGTTGGTTATTAGCATAACAAAGCACTCATTTTTTGTGGATTTTGATTCCTCCAGTATGCATGCTTATTTCAGCACATTTGGCCCTCTTTTACACCATCTAGAACCCAAATCCAATGAATGGTGATACCCAGTGTGTGGCTCTTACCACCAGATTTTAGATAACTGGGGCAACTCTCCCACCCCAAAGAGTTATTGCAGGTTATCCTTCATTGAAGTGTCTATCCCAGATGAATATTAGAATTTGTCAGGTTGGCAACTAATCTAATCATCACTGGAAATATATATCATAACTTCATTTGTGTCACTTCAGTTTTTGTTAATTTGCTATTGACTTTTGTTTGTTTTTCAAAATTTTCAATCAATCGGATGCTTGGTTAAAAGCCAACAGGAGTTACATCAGACACAGTTTCAGTTTGATAAATGAGCTTATGACAACTCACTTTGAGAACTCAACTTCTCTCAGCACTTCAGTTTTACACTCATATTTACCTTTGTGGGCTTTCACAAATCTCATGTTTCATTGTGAAATTTTGACACATTCAATAACACATTCTCATTATCCATATTTATATTCTCATTTTGATTGAAATTGCAAAGCTGGCTTTAGTCAGGTATATAACAATATGCATAGCACATCACTGAAATTGGCTGTTAAACCATTTCATTCCCTGGTATGATTCTGACCAGTGAAGTATTACAGCAGTGTGACAAGTTATAATACGATGCTGTGAAACTTCCAGCCAAGGCTTATGGCAATCTAGTCACCAGGGTTGAGAGCTACAGAGTTATGCTATTTGTAAAAGCAGCAGTTGGGCTCACTGTATCATAGAAATCCCTCCAAATATCAATTCTAATCTTCTAACAAAAGGCAGGCCAGGAGTATAAAAATGTTGTGCTAACCTTACAGGAGAAAATACACATCAATAACATGACTTCAAATGGTGAGAAAAAAGAAAAATGTTGATGGCTTAGAACACTATTGTTATTTTACCCTGAAAGGTGTCAAGGTCCAGAAGTCATTGCTTGAATTTGTAGCCAAGTTGGTACCAGGGAAAAGTGTGGAGTTTGTTTTGTCCAAATCTCTTCTTGTGCTCCTTATTACCAGTTCTTTGTCATAAACTACATAGGATTCTTGTCTCTGATAACTGTTCATTCAAATGATAGCACTTTCATTTACGGTTTTTTTTTAAATTCTTAATTTTTATTCTAGAAAATGAGTTTTAAAAGATAAGCAAATAATAACAATTATCTCATATCTAAAAATATTCACATTATTTTCTTTTGAAGAAGTTTCTAGACAAGTCTAGTTTTTGCTTAGGAATACAGACTTTGGAGATGAATGGTGTAGATTTTGTCCTTGCTTTTCCTCTGGTGAGGCAAACACCATGAAGCATGTCTTTATCTTGACTGGCTGCCTTTTGCTTCCCAGATGTTAGAATGGGGGTCCTGATACTTCCTGTGGGATAGATAGGAGGATTGGATGTCTTATTATTCAGAAAGCTCTTAGTTACTTATATATATGCTCTCTTTCATCCTTAACTCTAGCATTTTACAAATAAACAGATTCATGTGTGTTGGATAAAGCTACATTAAGCAATTTCTGTGTATCTCCATAGCACATTACTAGAAATTTCTGGGTTGAAAAGTATGTAAATTCTAAAGGATTTCATCACCTACTGACTAATTACTACTCAGGGAGCTTGTGTTACTTTTAGTCACTTCAGCGGTGAATGAAATCAGGAGACAAAGGTTTTGAGCAAGTATAGTTGGCTGGATGAAATATGCTGAGAATAAGTTCATTTCAAACAAATGAAAAGTTGGAGTCAGAAAACTACAAAATGTAAATAGAAATCAATCAATAAATTAAAACATTAAAGAAAATCGTGACTGAGGTTAATCACTTGTGGTAAGTTTGTACAAGTAGAGCCCGGGATTCCTAGCAGCTAGTGCTCATGCTGGCTTCTAAACTTTGTTATCATTGTCTCACGGGTGCTTTTCCATAAGTAACTGTCTACATATTTTTACACTGCCACAAATAGAGAATCCTGCTATTTCCTTGATTTACATGGTTTAACACAATTACTTATTTTCACATTAATTATCAAAGGCCAAAATATCTTGTTGATTTATGTTTCTGCTGGATTTTCCAATTGTGCCTGAAAGAATAGTATTAGAAAAAGTAAAAAAAAAAAAAGAAAGAAAGAAAACAATTTTCTTTTTCTTGAAAAACTGGTCTTGTTTTCCTTCTTTCTTTTGTGGTTCCCCTCATGTGAAGTTTTAAAGACATGATTTGATAATAAGCTAACTAGATCTTTCTTACCTCTTGTTAGACAAAAATGCAGTAATTGATTATAGCAGCCAAGGAGTAGCATACTTTTTCTCAATCTACATTTTAAGAAATGATGTTTAAAATGATGTAGCATTTACCATCTACTATAAGTTTTTAAAAGATAATCTGAAAGTCTTTTCTTGCTTATATTCTTTTGATGCAAATTAAAATTATAAATCTAATCATAAGTCTAAATTATCCATGTTTTAAAAGTCACATTGAAAGGGAAATTACTTTTGCTTCTTGTGTTGATTTTATCAACATCAAATATAATATGGCCATCAATATATATATTGAACATCAATATAATATGGACATATATGAACATCAATATAATATGGGCCATTGTTATGTGATGGAGCTGGAACAATGGCTAGACTTTGCAGTGATATAACATACAGGCTGGCTACTGAAATTCCACTTTTAATCTCCTTGGCTCCCTTTGTTCACTTCACTCTTTTCTTGGCAGTTAAAAAGCACCAGTGACCTCATCAATAATATAGTCATGTTAATGGTGCTTTCAGTCATGTACTTTTGCTTTCTCTTGATAGCTTGAGGGTTGGGATAATGCTTGTGGAGAGCAGTATTAGACAGAAGATAGTCAATAATGAAAGGGAAAGAAATAAAGGCAGCTTTCCATTAATATCACGTGTTGTGTTTCCTTTCTCTACAGTTCCTCCTGCTACAGAATCCAGACAGGTCGACAGATCCCTCCTCCCAATAGCACCTGCACAGAAAGCACAGCTCTGACCAAGGAGAAGGCAGAATACGATCTTGACCTCTTCAAGTGCAGCAGGCCCTGTGTGTTATCTGGAGTCTGTGGGGGAGGTGGACAGACTAAGCATGCTTGGGAGATAGACAAACTGATGGCTACGCAAGAGGAACCCTGTGCCTTAATGCTGAGATAAACATGTTTTCATTAGTCTTCTACTGATCTTCCTACAGTAATATTGGTTTTCAAATTATCCTACTGTATGTATCTTAGATCTGTTAGGTGAGGATGATAGTCAAAGAGGGAATAATGTTTGTGTTGAATGGACAAATAGAAAAGGACAACCCATGACAAATAAATCACAGCAGAGTGTAAAAAGATTTCCCATTGCATGGTTCTCCAGTAACGTGTTAGAATGAGCTTTCCCAAAGTAATTGTCTAGCACAAATGTAGCGAAGTCAGAGGGCATGTCTGTTGATTCAAGCAAAGGAAAACATGTCATTTGAAGTTGGTCGAACTCCTGATAGATGGAACATTGAAATGAAACTTTCCCTCATCTCTTTCACCTTGGTGCCTGACCTTAGGATGCAGCAAATGGACCGAGACAGAAGTGTAGAGTTCACCTTACCCACTTAAAGCTCTTGCAGAAGCCTTAGCTGTTATCAAAAGGGATTCTCTGCTTGGCTCTCGTCTCTGTCTTTCACAAGCTTCAGTCTTTAATTATTCAGCCCATTCCAGTTAGATGTCTGCATGAAATGTTAGCATATACAGCACAGGTATTTCACAGGGTACATCTGTTTGATTTGTTTGTTTAATTTTTCAGTTGGCTTGTAAATCACAGTGTTTGGATTTTTTTTCTAGTTTTTTTGTTTGTTTGTTTGTTTGTTTTTTAAAGCTTTCCTTAGCCATCAAATGCTATGGTAAGACTCATGAACATGTCACTAAGTTATATTTTTTTAAGCATTTAAACATTTGCTGTTAATTTAATGATACTTTTAAGGAACCTAGTGAGTTAATTTTTAATGAGAGATTTCAGTACACATTTCATTTAATAATGAATCTTCCTCAAATCTTCATTATGTAAGTTAGGTTTGGATAAAGCTATTGAGAATTACATTATGTGAAAAGATAGCCTGGCATTTTCAGTCCTCTAGACTTGTGGAGCTTTACTTGTTTGAGGGACGGCTTCGTTTTTGAAGATGTGGAAGAAAGCTGTGCTTTTGGGCCATATTGAATAAATAATAGCTGAGAACAAAATTGGATTTGGCAAGGTGCAGGTACAGACTTGCTTCTGCAGACATGATTTGATAGCCTGAGATTTCCCCTTGAATTTACTTAGGGTTTCAGGTGATATATCAGCTATCACAAATGGGTACGTATATCCTTAATGCTATAGAGAGAATATCTGAAAGTGTAAGACAAAGAAATTATTTTAGGACAGCAAAGTTGCCTACTTTGGCTTTTTACTAACAGAAATCTTTTCAAATGTTGCTATTACTGTTAATCTTGAGATTCTTGTGAGAAAAATCAGTTTCACCACTCTGAAGCAAACTTTTAATTGAACACTGATCAGAATGGGCTCTGGACAGGAATACTTCCAGGAATTCCCAGCTGACTTGCCTGAAGACACATTTTGCAGGGGCTTAGAAGGACATACCCATATGGCCATTGTAGTTTCCCAAGAGGCTTTGTTATTTCCCAAGGTTTACAATTCCCAGCATTCTTGGGTGGCTGGGGCTTCCCTGTTAACTTTTGGTCTTGCATTGCTTATCTGTCACAGCATGTGTGTCCCTGGGAATCAGGAGCAGTCCATCTTTGTAGTATCTGTTATGACTTATCCTTGTCATATTGTAATAATAATTTCATTAGCAAAATATTTATTTTTTATTTTTCAGTTACAATTATGTATGTGTGTTTGTGTGTGTGTGTGTGTGTGTATACATGTGCACATGTGCATGAGTGCCATGACATGTGACTTGGAGGAGTCATTTCTGTCCTTCTGCCACGTGGGTATCAGGAATTGAACTCAAGTCATTGAATTAGGCATCAATCACCTTTACCTATTGAGTCATTTCATTACTTTGAAATATTTTAACATTATTATGTAAAACAGTTCTTGCCATGTGAATTCAGAGAGTGAAGCATGAGGTTTGTTTTTCTGGTCATCTGTTTCCTAGACTCTCAGCAAGCATGTACTCATAAGTGAATAGGTCGAAGAGTATTCTCTCATAATCAGAGTCTGCAAGTTCTATGGTAGGCTCAATCTGGAAAATCAAGTATATTCCTTACCTCTTAGAAAATGAATACATGGTGGTTGATTACGTGTTATGCTAAAGGCCTGGGACCAGAAGAATATTATTCTGCATATATTTTTGAGGTTTTGCAGTATCTCATTGAATATTTGGGGGGATGGAATCTAAATCTAAACACAAAATTCAATTGTTTCATCCATACCTTTATACACACCATGAAGAAATTTTGTGCAAAATTTTTCATAAATTTCTGCACAGAAAACCTTTGTGTATATTCAATAATTAGAAAGCAAAGATCTTCTGTCCCACACCTGGATAAACAGCAGTCCTCTTGTGCCATCACTGTTATTTACAAGCCTAAGTTTATGCTAATAAAAAATGATAATTTTCTTATACATATTCATATGAAGATACTTACCAGTAATTATATATATTCTCATGTAAGTACACACACACACACACACACACACACACAAACATATATATATATATATATATATATATATATGCATGTGTACATATATGTATATGTATGAGAGAGAGAGAGAAAGAGAAAGAGATAGTAATAGTTTAGGAAAAAATGTTCTTGGTAACCAAGGATCACAGTGGCATGATTATGGGGCGAGGAACCTGAGTGAGCCTGAAAACAGATGTTGCCACAGAAGAGGAAGTTTTCTTTTTATTATGAATATAAAGTTAAAAAAATGTGTTGTGGTTGTGTACCTTAAAATTTGACTGTGCTCTGTCACATGTCGGGTGTGTGTAAATGTTCTAGTTGTTGTGTTAGGTTGGTGCTCACAAAGTTTCAGATTCCAGACTCTAACTGGATTTTAAACCTATATATTCTAAGGAATTCTTAACTTCTTTATCTCTCTGATTGGGTGCTTTAACTGTTATTTGCGAAATATATTATTTTTCAGTGTCCTAGCTTTATAATTCATGTGTTCTGTAATGATGCCCCTGGACAGTTTCTCTAGCAGTGAAACCTCCAAATGCTTGTGTGTTGATGTCTGTCAGACACATGTTTCACATGGCTTATGAGCTTTAGTTAATTCAGTTTGAAGCACAATTTGTATGTTTGCTTAAAATCTCATAGGTAATTAGAAGTCAAACAGTATGGCTACATTGAATTCCTAGAAAAGGGAGAAGAATGATTTTCTTGAGTACAGAATGTTCATTTCTTATTTATATGCCATTAAAGTGACTACACACTTCATTATCAGATCATGACACCATTCTTTGATTAAAAACACTCAGACTCAGCAGCCATGGATCTCTAATACGCACCCGTCCTATTTTCTTATTCGTGTGTATGAACTCATTCTGCCTTTCACTTGGCACAGTTGTCTCTTTTAGTTGAAAGCAGATCTCTAGCTATTGTAGAACACCCATCCTGGGCAGCATGCTGCGTGAGCAACATTTGAAAATCACATTGATGTTGTGTGTGTGTGTGTGTGTGTGTGTGTGTGTGTGTAAACTGGAATAGAATTATATTAATTTCTCCCCTACCTCTCCCCTACCTTTTTTTCCTTTATACCTTCCCAGAAATCATCTCTCATCTACATATTCCCCATCCCATGTTTTTTGAGACCGGGTTTCTATATGGGGCAAGTTCCCTGCCTGTCCTGAACTCACTTTGTAGACCAGACTGTCTTCACACTCACAGAGATCCGCCTGCTTCTACCTCCTTTGTGCTGGGATTAAAAGCCTGCTCACCAATGCCTGACTCTCTCCTCTCCTTCTGTGTGCCCTCTCCATTCTCCAGTTGATGGACATGTTTTCTTTTATTAATACTGAGTATCACAATGATGTTTAAGGGCACTTTGTGCTGGATGCTGGCAGAGTCTTGAGGGTCCAGCACGTGGAACTGTCATTGTTCTTAGAGTTTGTCAAGAAGTTTACAAGGGTTTTTTGTTTTGTTTTGTTTTGTTTTGGGGGGAGTTTTACTGTATATTTTACTATGATGATCCTAGAATATGGATGTCTAAATGTACTCAGCAATTATTTTTTTTTACATTACAAATAGTTAATACAATTTTACTGAAGATTTTTCCTTTTTTGTTCAACAGTTGTCTTATAGATTATATTACAATATAAGCTTATACAGCTTATAAATGAGAAAATGTCTTTACTCAGTTTTACTTTTTTTAAAAGATGCATTCATAATTACTGGCATTAAACCTTGTTTCCTATAGTGATGGAGCCACTGAATTTAAACTCTTTCTTCATTACTTACCCTAGGACCTACAGCAGGTTACAGACACCTTCTGCAGGTTGTCTTTCCTTAGTTAGCACAATATACTTAAGGGCGGGCCTTTGCTCTGCAGCAGATGGCCAACATGAAACAAGCTTGATGATATTTTTGGAAACTTTTGTCTCCTATAGCTTTGTTTGGCCACTTTAGTTTTTTTTACTGATCCTTTTCTTGTATATTTTGATTTCCACTTTTGTGGGATTTGTATGTGCATGTTTCTTTCTTCTTTCTTTTCTGGTGTGTGTTCTGGTTTTTAAGGAGTTGCATAGAGCTGGCTGGAGCAGCAGGTGGGAAGATCTGAGAGAAGTTGGAACAGAGAAAAAGTTGATCAGAATATTTTGTTTTATTATGGCATTCCAATCCACTGGGAAAGACCAAAGACTGGGAAAGACCAAAGACCGAATCCGAACTCAGAGTAGATCAGCTTATTCTTACTGATGGCAGAAGGAAGGTAGCCTTACAGCCAATACGGCATGCCATGTGGAAGTGGGGGTTAAGGAGGGGTTTAAGGTCAGACATTAGAAAGGTATACATTACAAACATTCATGGGTTTTACAGCTGAGCAAGGATATTGTTTTACTTCCCTCAGTTGTCTTTTTTCCTTCCTGTGAAATAGTAATAACAGGCCATTTTATCCCTTTTCAATAGTGTTAAGCAGGCTTTACAGAAGCAAAGGCAGCTGTTGATACCTCACAGCCCATCACTCTATTTTTGTCTCACCTGAAAGCCAGTAGGATCTCCCAGACAGTAGCATCTCTCCAGAGCAAAATCCAAAGCCCCTCAAGGGATGCCTGGCTTCATATTAAGTTTCTTTAGCCATCACACGGGAGCTGTATAAATTATTACTCAAGACTGAGCACTGTAATTTTGTGATAGAACAGTTCTGGGCAGGCATAAATACATCAGGTCAGGGTAGGCTATTATGTCCTTACAGTATGAAAAGAAAATTTTTTTTCAAGTAGAAAAAGAAGAGGAGGAGGAGAAAGTGAAAAGAGGAAGAGAAGGAAGAAGAAGAATGAAGAAGAAAGGAGATGAAGAAGAAGGAGGAGGAAGTAGGAGAAGAGAAAGAAGGAAGAGGCAGAGAAGGAGGAAGATTCTTCCCTGGGTGGTTCAGGGATGGGAAATTGTTTCATAGGGAGGGTACGCAGTCCCAAGGCACCCTGACTAAGGAACTTGTTGGGAAGGATGTGTTATTTAGGCAGTTTCTCTGCAGCTTCTGTACACCGTTTCTCCTCCTGTGGCTTAACACACTGATTAACACATTGATTAATCGCTGATTAACACAGAGGCTGCTATCCAAGTGCACAATTCTCATTCCTGATTCGGGCTGTGGTTCCAAGTTCTGCTCTGCTCAGACCAGTAAGTCATAGCAGGGCCCAAACACGTTGTGTCTTCACAGTATTTTACAAAGTGGTCTGCTAATCAGAACCGCAGAGGTCATAGGGATTTCTGGTTTTCCTTAGAGGTTCTCATTGAGATGACTGTGAAAGTAACAAAGATACATGTGTTAAGCAGAGTGCTTAAGCAGCTCTAAAGATAAGGCAAAGATGAAACTTGGAGTTGAATTTGAGTCACTTAGCTGTTGTGGGACTCTCCAGGTCTTCCTTATAGGTTTCTGCCATAGACAGAAGTTCCTCTTAAGGAGTTGCTGAAAAGGTAGAGTTATTCACTTCATGGCTTTGTTACCTGATAGCATTTCTAAGGAGTGTGATAAGATTTTTTTTCATAACAACTCTCTCTATAAAAGGATACCTTATTTCCATGGTATAGATATACTCAAATGTGGTCATTTTCCTGCGAACGTCTTCTAACAGGGAATGTGCAGTTTTGGAGTACCATGGGCAGAAGCTCTCAAAGGCTGGAGACAAGCCATCCAGCTCTATCTTAAACCCAAGCTTCCTTATTTTCCTTTCCCACCCTTCTTTCAGCCCTTTTCTGCCATCAACTTTTTTCCTCACAGTTTGATCTCCATTTTATCTGGCCAATGAACAACAAGAGTTAAAAAAAAAAAGTGACTGTAGAGGGGAACTTTTATTATGCAAATGAATGGGTTGTTCCTCTCATTTGAATTCCCAGCCCTTCCCCCTTTCTCACCTCAGCTCTCTGTAAATTTTTTCTGCCTCACTGCAAAGTCCTGTCTTCCCTTCATACATACAGCGTTATCTTCTGTCCCTCTAATGTCTTGACCTAATACATAGTGTGATATCCCTTAATAGAAAGAATATAAGAAGTCTAATAACAACTGTCAGATTTCTTTACATTTAAAATGCCATTTGAGTGGTTGGCTCTCTGCATCTCACTTTTTCATTTTCTACTATTTCTTCTTTCTCTCCATGAGTTGACTCCTGTTTTCACTACTTTGATAAAACTGTTTTTGATAAAGGCAACATGTCACATACAGCAAACATGCACATGATCATAATTTACAAGACCTTTCTACTCCAAGTCCATGGTCATATTGTCCCAAAATGCATTTGTGCACTATTGGTCTGGTTCTCTTCCACCTTCTGTGTATCTACACTGACTTGAAATTTCTAAGTGATCTTTATGGCTGAAGACCCACACTTTAATAGGTATTGTCTTAATATGTTTGAGGATTTTGTTTTTATTTTCCATCTTGTCTGTACTTTAGCTTTAGATTTACTCCCTTCACTAAGCATTTTCTCTCTAGGTGATTTAATTTTGTTTTGCTTTGTTTTGTTTTACATAGTTTAGAAGGAGATTTATTTATCTATTTATTTATTTATCTATTTATTTATTTATTTATTATTAGTTACAATTTATTCACTTTGTATCCCAGCTGTAGCCCCCTCCTTCTCCTCCCACCCAATCCTATTCTTTTTCCCTCTTTTCCTCCCATATGCCTCCCCCAGCCCACTGATAGGGGAGGTCCTCCTCCCCTTGCATCTGACCCTAGCCTATCAGGTATCATCAGGACTGGCTGTAGGACTTCCTCTGTGATCAAAGAGCCAGTCACTGAGTTCATGTCAGAGACAGCTCCTATTCTAGCCCTTACTAGGGAACCCACTTGGACACTGAGCTGCCATCATGCTATATATGTGCAAGAGTCCTAGTTTATCTCCATGCATGGTCCTTGGCTAGAGTATCAGCTTCTAAAAAGGTCCCTGTGCCCAGATATTTTTGGTTACATCTCCTTGTGGAGATCCTGTCTTCTCCAGATCTTTAAAAAATGCTTTCAAACCTAATAAAAACGTATAAAAAATATCATCCACCATGACCAAGTAGGCTTCATCCCAGGCATGCAGGGATGGTTCAATATACAGAAATCCATCAATGTAATCCACCATATAAACAAACTGAAGGAGAAAAAAAACACATGATCATCTCCTTAAATGCTGAAAAAGCATTTGACAAAATCCAATACCCATTCATGTTTAAAGTCTTAGAGAGATCAGGGATACAAGGCATATGCCTAAACATAATAAAGACAATTCACAACAAGCTTATAGCTACCATCAAACTAAAAGAAACTTAAATAAGTCCCACTGAAATCAGGGACAAGGCAAGGCTGCCCACTCTCTGTATCTGTTCAATATACTTGAAAGTCATATCTAGAGAAATAGACAACTAAAGGAGATCAATGGGATTCAAATTGGAAAGGAAAAAGTCAAAGTATCTCTATTTGCAGATATGATAGTCTACATGAGCAACCCCAAAAATTCAGCTAGAGAACACCTTCAGCTGATAAACACCTTCAGCAAAGCAACTGGATAAAAAATTAAGTAAAAGAAAAATAAAAATGAATAAATAAATAAATAAATCAGTAGCCCTCCTGTATACAAAAGACAAAAGGACTGAGAAAGAAACTACACCTTTCACAATAGACACAAATAACATAAAGTACTTTGGTATGACTCTGACCAAGCAACTGAAAGACCTTTTTGAAAAAAACTTCAAGTCTCTGAAGAAAGAAATTGAAAAAGATAACAGAAGATAGAAAGATCTCCCATGCTCATGGATCGGCAGGATTAACATAGGGTAAATGGCCATCCTACCAAAAGCAATCTACAGATTCAATGCAATTCCCATCAAAATACCGACACAATTCTTTCAGAACATGAAAGAAAAATTCTCAATTCTATATGGAAAAACAAAGAACCCAGAATTGCTGAAACAATCCTGTACAACAGATCATCTGGAGGTATCTCCATCCTTGATCTGAAGCTGTACTATGGAGCAATAGTAATAAAAGGTGCATGGTACTGGCATAGAAACCAAATCAATGGAATTAAATAGAAAACCCAGATATTAACCCACATACCTATGATACTTGATTTTTGACAAAGAACCCAGAACCATACAATGGGTAGAAGGACTTTTATTGCTAACACTGAAACTGCTTTGTGGACCTCATGGTCAATTTTAGATTAAGATAATCCATGATGTGCTAGACATTTCCCATTAAAGGCCCCCCAAAATGCCTTCCAAATGAATCATCTACAGTGGATTTGAAATTTGTATCCCAGTGCTGTGTTTTAAATGCCTGTGTTTGTAGCCTTTCCCTTTCCTCAGCCCCTCATCCTTTTTACCATGGCTCTTATTTGACTTTATCTCTAGAAGGTGTAAGACACCTTCTGTGTCTTATAGTGCTGAGAGTATACTCAATTCTGACCTCTATTTTAGCAACTGACAGTTGAATATGACTATTTCTTTTTTAATTTCTTTTTAATTTATATATTTGTTTTGCATCCCCATCATAGCCCCATATCTCTTTTCCCTGGTTCCACCCTCTTTCTCCTATTCCCTCACCTCTTATGCTCAGAAAAGTGGAGCCTCTGCTAATCTATCCCAGGACACCAAGATATCAAGGTGAATCAGTAGTGAGCTCTTCTCCATCCACTGATTATTTCTAGTGACAAGATAAAAAAAAAGATAAAAGAAAAGAAAAAAGAAAAGGCCAACATGCACTGGACTGACCATGGGAAAATGTTGGCCCAATATTGCAATAGTATATTTGGAAATTTTTTACACACATATGCTTAATTCCTGAAGTAATGATGGTAACTACACTGTGACAATTGAAGCTTAGCAGAGATTTGGTGCCCAGGATCTTTCCTGGAAGATGGATACATAGGCAGCATTTGCCTTAGACATAACAGAGTCTGTTCTTCCAGAAGTGTAAATAGCATTTAGTGTAAATGCTATTGCTTCCACTATTGAGACACAATTAAAGATTCTTCTTAGAAAGCCTTGGGAGTTGTCTTGAGCTCTGTTCTTCATTCCAGTGAAGGTAGGCTGTGGCCTTTCCTGCAGACCTTTGTAAGACAAGAAGTATGGGCCTGCATGTGCTTTCTTACATATCTTCTAGTAAGCTTTTCTATGACACATACATTCTCCCATTTGTTTTTGTTTTTGTTTTTTGTTTCTTTGTTTTTGTTTTTGTTGTTTGAGACGGGCTTTCTCTATGTAATTCTGTCTGCCCTGGAACTTGCTCCTGTTGACCATGCTGGCCTCAAACTTAGAAATCCGCCAGCCTAGGCATGCGCTGCCAGCACCCAGCATCACATTCTTAATCACAGTAAAATCAAAGTGGCTTTTATATTTGGCAGGCAAAAGTTAATGAGGGAAACCTCAGCTCAGACATGGTTATGCTGTTTATGTGAGCATATGTGAGTACATACGTGTGCTTTTAATTTCTCTTAGTTTTAAAGCGTACAGCTTTTTGATATCTGGATATGCTCAGAGATGATATAAAGCCTGTAACTGCTGTTGGGCTATTAAATGCTAAGCATGGAATATTGAAGTCACATCCCTCTCGCATGATGAGAAGTCTTTGGGGAATGTGCCAGTGTCATCTGGCTGTGACAACCCTGAGCATGCTGTCTCTAGTTACTATATGGAGATATATAGTGGCAGCCCCGTGCCCCTTTCTCAGGGTGCTTATCTAGTCTCCTGTGACAAATAATTCCACTCAGCTTGTCAGTGATGACAGCCGAGACTTTTTGCTTAGATGCCTTGACAGTGCTTGTATTAAACAGCCAGTGCCATACACTCCATTAGGTTTCTGTAAAATGAACTGTCTGCTTCGTGCTGTTTTGCTGATAGCGGCAGCAGTAAGCTAATCCTCTCCAGTTGTGGATTGCTCGACTGAGTGCCCTCACTCCCCGACAGGTAGTGGATCTCAGACTGCTAGCAGAGAGACGCCAAGGTTGATAGCCATGAGAAGCACATGTAATTCATTCCAAAGCAGATGTTTCTGAAGTAGCTGTTTACTGTAAATTAGGATGCAAATATCTGCTGAAGTAGCAAAGATGACTTTTTCGATGATGAAGTGCCTGATGTTTTTCCAAAGCACAGTTATTCATAGGCTCTTGGAACAAAAGGCATAAACACGAGACAGGTGCATCTGCCTAAATATGTCTGAATACCCATCTCTGTGTGTGTGCATATGTGTGCTCAAACATATTATGAGAACTCTGATGCTTATCATGAAACATTAGTATTTTTACTATTTTAAGGAAGACCAGAGCACTGGAAATTCTGACATCTCATTGTTTCCAGAAATAAGGAGAGAATGTACCTGATTTGTTTGCCCCTTTATGTCTGTTGCAAGTGACAGGAGAAAAGAATCAATTCTTAACAGCAGTTACCTCAGAACAGCAAGTCATATTTTTCCTTAGCTTCATAAGAAACATGTTTTTCAAACGTCCTTAATACTCTAAAGATACTCGTCTAAATCTCTTCCTGCCTTTTTTTCTCTCTTTTTTAATTTCGTCACTTATATTATCCATTTTTATTTTTGTAAATTGAGGCAGCAAACCATCATCACTCAAGGTCCCTTAAACTGTCATTTCAAAAGGAAGCATCACCGGAAGCTTTGTGCAGTGTTGTCTGGGAGTAGACAGCTTTGCAGAGAAAACAGAGCAGAGCAAGCTGACTCATTGCCTTTCTTAAAGGTGTGACTGCACAAGTCATACCATAATGTCATTGGCTGCAGACAGCTAGCACAGGAGGGACTGTGAGCAGGCTTGTCTGTATTCTTTTTTTTCCTCTGTGTGTATGTGCATGCGTGCGTGCATGTGTGTGTGCACGTACATGCGTAAGTATGTGGAGGCCAGAGGACAATATCTGGTGTTCCTCATGAGCTATCCACCTATGTTTCATTTCCTTTTCTTTTAAAATACATACATGCATGTTCCTGCCTGTGCATGGGTGTGTGTTTGCCTGTGTGTGTGTGTGTATGAACATGTGAACAGAGCCTGCAAAGGTCAGGGTAAGATTTAAGATGCCCTGGTGCTGGAGTTAGGCTGCGAACTACCATGTGGGTCATCTGTACCAAACTCAGGTCCTCTGAAAGAGCAACAAGAGCTTTTCACCAGAGTTATCCTCTCAAAACCTGGTTTTTCTTTATTATGCATTCATTCCTTCACTCATCTGTTCATTTATTTATTTACTTATTTTAAGGCAGAATCTCTTACTATCCTCAAGCTTTCTATGTAGGGGCTAAGCTAGATGGCCAGTGAGCCCCAGGGACCCTCCTGTCTGTACCTGTCTAGAGATGGGACAACAAACACTGTACCATGCCTGGAGGTTTTTTGTTTGTTTGTTTGTTTGTTATATATGGGTTCTGAGGAGCAAACTCAGATCCTCATCCTTACAAGGGGAGCACTTTACTGACTGAGCTATTTCCTGAACCATTTTTTGGTCTCTGATGGATAGGAAAATCTTTTTCTCAGATTGGTAGGATGATTCACTAAATAAAGTTACCTGTTGACAAGCCTAGTATCCTGAGTTTGATGCCTTGAAATGCTACCATAATTTGTTCCCTGATCTCTATTCACACACTGTGATAAGTATCTCCATAATCTCTCTCTGTCTCTCTCCCTTTCTCTCTCTCTATCTCTGTCTCTCTCTCTCTCTGTCTCTGTCTCTCTCTCTCACATACACACGCACACACACACATTATGTACTAAAAATTACAAAATTATATAAAATAAGAGAGATAAGTTTTCTTCTCCTATAGAAACGTTGCCTAGAACTGGCCTACAGTAAGAAAATAGACACATGTGTATGGTAAATACATAAAACACTTAAAATCCCTCAATTTCACTTCCCTTCCTGTTTTTGGTGGCCTCTTGCTCCCTCAACTTACCTGCATCTGTATCTTGTCTTGCTTTCTTCTCTGTTTTAGGCTTTTCTTCCATGTCTGCTTCTCTCTCTCTCTCTCTTTCTTTCTCTCATTCTTTCTGCCAACCACATCAGGGACCAGTGCTAGGTGTTATCTACAACCTTTAAAAAACTGAATTAAATTGCTTTCAGGTGATGCATGAAAATGTAAAATTGTACATATTAACGGGGCATGCTTTATCTGATGCCCATACTCATACAAGTATCTATAGTTTTAATATCAGACTACACACGTTCATACCCTCTAATGTTTATTGTTTCTTCAGAGTAAACTCATTTAAAATTCTCTTTGTATTTTTTGTAATGCACAGTTCACTGTTTAAAGTCACCACACAATGGACAGTGTTCTGGGACATCCTACTTTTATCGAAGGTGGTACTTCCCAGTCACCCTCTCATTTCTATTCATTCAGGACTCATGATAGCATCTTTCTTAGACACCACAGAGAATGGAGTTGTTTGGATCATTGACTTCCCACAGAGATCTCCAGTGCCACCCAGGCTGTAGGAAGCAAATGACAAGCATCATTTTTTTTTTTTTTTCTTTCATGGCTGAATTGCTTTCTACTCTCTGTACATTCTACATTATCTTTATGGATTCCGTCACTGGTGAACTAACAGGTTATCTCTTCAGTTTTTGGGTATTGAGAACAGTGAGGCAGTAATCAGGTAGGGCAGCTGTCTCTTCAACATACTAATTTCATTCTCTTTAGTTATATACCCAGGGGAGAGAATGCTGGGTCATTTGGTAGTTCTATTTTTAATTTACTGAGGAACCCTCATTATGCCTCCACAGTAGCAATGCTAATTAACATTCCTATCAGCAGTATGTAAGGCTTCCCTATCCTCTTCATCCTGACCAGAATGGTCTACTTTCAGTCTTGTTTGATGATAGACTGTCTCACTGTAAAAAGATAATGTCTCATTGTGCCATTGATTTGCATTCACCAAGTGATTAGTACTGCTGATTTTTTTTTCACGTACCCATTGGCCATCTGTGTATCCTATTTTAATGAGTAGTATAGAAATTTAAATGTGCATTTTAAAGTCAAGATATACCTAGTACCTAATATGAAAAGGCACTTAATTTTTTCTAAATAATTTAGTAAAAGGATCCATGACTTGTAGTCTTTAAAATTAGTGCGTGACTCTTGTGCCCTATGAAGCTAGAGCAGGTGATACATGAAAAGTCTCATCAGGTAAACTGAAAATTTTCTGTAGACCTTTAAACCTGAAGCAAAGATATCATCTAATTTGTGGTGCAATGAAACAATTGTATAATAATACAAGATCCATGTATATGCAAAGCAATTGTTTTCTGTAGAAAGAATATCTGACCTACCTGTCCTTAAATGTTAGTTTCAGAATATTTATGTAATACACTCAGGCTATGATGCTGTGAATAAAGAAGAGGGTATTGTTTGTTAGAAGCCTAATAGGTCAAATGGGAAATATGAAATGAGCTTCTAACTAAGAAATTTATACAAACTCTTACACCCAAGGATGTTAATAAATATTTTATTTTATAATATTTTAATTATTTGATAATTTTTATTTTTTGATATAATTTTATTTTTTATAATTTATTCATTTTACATCCTGATTGTGGCCCCTCCCTTATATCTTCCTGGTCTCACCCTCCCTGCCTCTTCTTCCCAATTTTCCTCAGTGGTCCTCAGAAAGGGGGAGACCTCCTCCCCTAGCATCTGACCCAGCTTATCTATTCTCATCAGGACTGCATGGATCCTCTTTCTCTGTGGCCTGGCAAAGCCTCCCCACCAGAGGGAAGTGAACAAAGAACAGGCAACAGAGTCCATGTTAGAGACAGCTCATGCTCCCCTTAGTATGGGACCCATATGGAGACTGAGCTGCCTATAGGCTGCATATGAGCAGTTAGGTCCATGCATGTTTCTTGTTTGGTGTACCAGTCTCTGAAGGCCTCACTGGGTCCAGATTTCTTGGTCTCCTTGTGGAACTCCTGTCCCCTCTGGGCTCTTCCAACCCCCATTCTGACATAAGACTCCCTGTGCTCTGCCCAAAGTTTGGCTGTGAGTCTCAACATCTGCTTTGGTCACCTGGTGGGTGGAGTCTTTCAGAGGACATCTATAGTAGCTCCCATCCTGTTCCCTTTCTTCAGCCACTTCCAATGTCTATTCTATTTGACATTCTGAATGAGAATTAAGCATCCTAAATAGGATTCTCCTTGTTATTTAGCTTCTTTAGGTCTATGGATTACAGTATGGTTATCTTGTATAATAGGGCTAAAATCTGCTTATTAGTGAGTATATATAATACCTGTCTTTCTGGGTCTGGTTTAACTAATTCAGCATGATCTTTCCTAGTTCTATCCATTTGCCTGCAAATTTCATGGTTTCCTTGTTTTTAATAGCTTAATACTATTTCATTGTATAAATGTACCACAATACCTTTATCCATTCTTCAGCTGAGTGACACTAGGCTGTTTTCCATATTCTGGCTATTACAAATATAGCTGCTAGGAATGTGGTTGAGTAAATGTCCTTGTTGTGTGATGGGGTATCTTTCGGGTATATGCCTGGAAGTGGTATAGCTAGGTCTTGAGTCAGTGTTAGTCCCGATTTTCTGAGAAAGTGCCAGATTGATTTCCAAAGTGGCTGTCCAAGTTTGTACTTCCATCAGCAATGGAGTAGCACCCCCCCTTTCAGTAAATCCTTGCCAGCATGTGCTGTCACTTGAATTTTTGATATTAGCCATTCTGATGGATGTAAGATTGAATCTCAGAGTGGTTTTGAGCTGCATTTCCGTGATGACTAAGGGTACTGAACATTTCTTTAAGTGTTTCGCTACCATTCGATATTCCTCTGTTGCGAATTCTTTGTTTAGCTTTGTACCCCATTTTTAATTGGGTTATTTGGTTTGTTGGTGTTTAACTTCTTGAGTTCTTTATATATTTTGGATATTAGCCCTCCGTTGGATGCAGGGTTGTGAAGATCCTTTCCCAGTCTGTAGGCTGCTGTTTTGTTCTATTGACAGTGTCCTTGGCTCTATACAAGCTTTTCTGCATCATGAGAACCCATTTATTAATTGCTGATCTTAGAGCTTGAGCTGTTTGTGTTCTGTGCAAATGAGTCCTAGGCTCTTCCCCACTTTTTATTCCAACAGAATGAGTGTGTCTGGTTTTATGATGAGGTCTTTGATCCTCTTGTACTTAGGTTTAGTGCAGGGTGATAAATATGCATCTATTTGCATTTTTCTACATGTAGGCATCCAGTTAGGCCAGAACAATTTGTTGAAGATGCTGTCTTTGTTTCCATTTTATGGTTTTGACTTGTTTGTCAAAAATCAATTGTCCATTGGTGTGTGGCTGTATTTCTGGGTCTTTTATTACATTCCATTAATACTATGTTGGTTTAATGCTTTACCAAAATAATATTAAGTTCTTACCTAGGTCCAATGGCATGTCTAGCCATAGGTTCTTGCCCTAACAGTGGTATTAGGTATGGATTCTATCTTGGAGTAGTCCTTAAATCCAATAAGAAATCTTGCCACCATCATATTGGTGGGCATATATCTCTTGATGTGATTGTAACTCAGAGGGTTCTCAAGTAGGCAAGACAGATGATTGCTTTTTTCCTCTAGTGACATGCTTTGTAGTAAAAGTAACCTATTTTCCAGATGTAATTGTCCTCAAAGAGCCTTTTTGCTGAATAAGCTCACTCTTTTTAGTTCTTTGTGAATTCTGGCTAGCTAGTACAATTCAACTCTACTGGCTCAAACTACTCTCCAAGCTGACTGAGTCAATATGACTTCTCTTGGTGCTCACTGAATTGCCTCACACTAACTTTGGCAATTTGTTCTAATTTCTTGATGCCCCTCTTATTCTCTGGTTTCAATTGCCTCTGCATGAACTCATGAATAAACTCCACTCTACTGCACTGCACTCTTTCAACTGAAAGGCAACAAACTCAGCTCCGCTCAGTTGAACTGACTCAACTTCATGATCTGAACTGTCAAAAACTGAATTCATTGCCTCTCAACTGATTCCACACTGAGTGCCAACTAACTGGCCTCAACTCAACTGACCTGTGTCTTCCTGTACTCTCTTAAATATCCTCTTTTTTTCCCCTGTGCTGTTCTCCTGAGAGCTGGCTGTATCATTGTCTGTCAAATCTTTCTGTGATTCATCACTTTGTCCCTCAATCCATCTCTGTGATTCAAGGTGTGTACTAAGGTCATGTCTGTATTTCAGACAGATTGCACAGTCCCCGAAGGTTTTTAGATGTGGTCAGAGCAGCCATATTGCTGGATTAAAATTAATCTTCATCTTTTATCTTCCAGAGCTATGAAAGCTAGCCAACAGGTATTAACTTCAGGTCAGTTCCACCTTGATTTCTCCATGGTTTTTGACCCAAAATGTGTTATGTTCAGAAATAAGATCTTATTGCCATGTTCTGGAGTGTAACCAAAAGGTTTTAGCAACAGATTGTAATTTATAGGAATCTATAGAACTTCATTAGCCAAAACTACACAAAAAGGTATAGTTTACTTTTCTATCCCACCCTGTTAAATTTTCATGTTCTATTATTTTCCTTTCACCATTTATAGTAAGGCATTCTATCTGCCTTCTTTTGAACATCATATACCATGGCTCCTGATCATATTCTGATATTCATAGGTATTGCAAATGAAGCACCAGTAGTCAAAGATTCAAATCTATCATTGAAACTATAAAACACTCATCACATTTGTCTTACTAGGTCTGGAATGTTTTCCATAATATTTGTTTTCAGGTATGTGAATTTGTCTGTAAGTGTTATAATCTCATGTTTAACAGCTAAATAAAATATTCCATGAATAAATATACCATGTTTTAAGTTTTTATTTGTCAGTGTTGGAACTGTGCTGTTTCCATTTCCTGGATATTGTGAGCAAATGCAATGAACATTAGAATGAACAGGTATTTATATACTAGGATGCAGAATCCTTCGGGCATATGCCTTAGCTTTATGTAGCTGGATCATGTGATAGATCTATTTGTAACTTTTTTAAGGAACCTCTACAGTGATTTCCATAGTGGCTACACTAGTTTGCACTGTCACCACATCCATACTGGCATTCTGGTACTTATTTTAATAATAGCCATTATGATCTGAGTACAATGAAATCTCAAAGAAGTTTTAATTTGCATTTTCCAATGGCTATGAAATTACCTCCCCCTGAAGGGGAAATCAGCATTACCAGGCCACAGAAGAAGACAATGCAGCCACTCCTGATGAGACCTAATTTGACTAAGATCAGAAGGAAGGTAAAGAAGACCTCCCCTATCAACGGACTTGGAGAGGGGCATGCATGCAGAGGGTGGAGGAAGGGAGGGATTGGGAAGGAAGGAGGGAGGAAACTACAGGGGGGATACAAAGTGAATAAAGTGTAATTAATAAAGAATTAAAAAAAAGAAAAAATGTTTCTCAGGTGTTTTCAATTGTTCTTTTGAGAGTTATTTTTATGTATTTATTTAGTTTTTTTAATTTTTTATTTGCTATTTATTACAATTTACTTTGTATTCTGCTGTGTCCCCCTCCCTCATCTCCTCCCATTCCCACCCTCCCTTCCTCTTCTCCCCCTGTGTACCTCCCCTAGTCCACAGATGAAAGAGATCCTCTTCCCCTTTCATTTGACCCTAATCTATCAGGTCTAATTAGGACTGGCTTCTTTGTCTTCCTCTGTGGCCTGGTAAGCCTACCCTCCACCCCTGCTCTCACAGGTAGGTGATCAAAGAGCCAGCCACTGAGTTCATGTCAGAGACAGTCCCTGTTCCCCTTACTAGGGACCCACTGGGAGACTGAGCTTCCATGTGCTACAACTGAGCAGGGGTTCTAGGTTATCTCCATGCATGGTCCTTGGTTGGAGTATCAGTCTCAGAAAAGACCCCTAGGCCCAGAATTTTTGGTTCTCTTGGTCTCCTTGTAGAGCTCCTGTTCTTTCCAGGTCTTTCTATCTCCCCATTCTTTCATAAGATTCCCTGTAATCTACTCAAAGTTTGGCTATGTGTCTCAGCATCTGCTTTGAAACCATGCTGGGTAGTCTTTCAGAGGCCCTATGTGTTAGGCTCCTGTTCTGTGCCCTGTTTTCTCCATCTTCTGATGTCTATCCTGTGAGCATCTTACCCAGGCTCTTCCTTCATGCTTCGCTTCTTTAGATGTACAGATATTAAGATGTTTGTCCTATATTATATGTCCAATATCCACTTATAAGTGAGTAAATACCATGGGTGTCTTTCTGCTTCTGGGATGGTGGGAACTAGAAGAGAGTTTTTTGTTTTTTTGTTTTTTTTTTTTTCCTGGATGTTTAGTTTTTAAATTATGTGTGTACTCTAGATACTAGTCCTCTGTCAAATGTATAGCTGGTAAAGATTTTTGTTCCATTCTGTGGATTGCTTCTTCACTTGAATGAATTGAAAAAACAATGTTTTTGCTGGACAGATGTTTTTCTAGGGTCCTCTTCAGAAAGTCTGTTCTATGCCTGCAAGTTTAAGTGTATTCTCTAATTTAGGATCTATCATTTCAGAGTATCATGTCTCATGCTGAGGTTTGTGATCTTTTTGCAGTTGAGTTTTGTGTATGGTGAGAGATAACCAACTGTTTCTTTCCTCCCCACAGAGCCGCACATTTTATTTAACACCATTTGTTGAAGATATATGCTGTTATTTCTTCCATGTATACTTGTGGCTTTTGTAAATAATTAGGTAACTCTAACAATATGTGTTTATATGTGGTCCCTCAATTATATCCTATTGATGAATGTTTTTGTTTTAAAGCCAGTTCCATAAAAATGCCCTCACACTGAAGCTGAACAGGGCAACCCAACAGAAGAAAAGGAGTCCCAAGATCAGGCAAAAGTCTCAGAGATATTAGGATAGTTAGGACTCTCACAAAAATACCTAGTTAAGAGTCACAACATTATTCAGAATTCCTGGTGCAGACAGAACCCACACAAGCTCTGTGAGGCTTTACATGCCTTGCTTAGTTAATTCCATGGGCTATATTCCTTTGGTGTCCTCCATTTCCTCTGATTCCTACAAAACTTTCACCCCTCTTCTGCAGAAATTTCCCTAGCTACAAGGTGAAGGACCTGATGGAGCTGTCGGATTTAAAGACTCAGTGTAATTTCTGGCTGCAGATCTTTGTATCTGCTTGTATCTGATGCCAGAGGAAGCCTCTCTGATGACAACTGGACAAGGCACCAGTCTATGAACATAGCAGAATATCATTAGGAATCATTTCATTTATTTGTTTTAAAGACCAATCATGTTTGGTTTTCTTCTCTATCATCGGTCCCTGGGCTATCCAGTCTCCCCTTGCTGGCTATCCAGGTAGTGTCAGACACTGTCTACCTCCCAGAATTTGGGCCTCAAGTTAAATCAGACATTGGTGGGCCACTCCCACCATTTCTCACAGCCATTGAAGCAGCATATGGTACAGGCAGGACAAATTGTTGCTCCAAGATTTTATGGCTGGGTTGGAGTTTATGTTTCTCTCTCAATAGCCTGTGGTATGTCTCCCTGCACCAAAGAGAATAGAATGTAGAAGTAAAGGCTGAATGCAGGCATCAGCTTCACCTCTTCATGTTCATCGAGCTGTGTGTAAGTTGTCTGTCAGTTTGTTGAGAGCAGTTTTTGGTCCTAGCATAAACCTGGGTTGTTTGGGGACCTTTTTGACCAACAAATCAACCAAATGCAACTGAGCCTTACCTCTGGGAGCCTTGCCTGGATAAAAGTGATGGCCAGTTGAGGCTGTGTATCCCTCATTATTTCGAGTCTGCATTAGTGTCACCCTCATAAATTCCAGGATGTTTACACTGCACTACGTTTCCACACCACCTCCAAATGCAAATGCACCCCAAGTCCAACTGTCTCTTTCTGTACATTCTCTTTCCATTCCATATCACCACCACCTGATCTGTCCCACTCTTGTACCCACCTGTCCCAATCCACCCACAAAATCTATTATATTTCAGCTTCCCAGGGCAATCATGTTACCCCCTAAAACTTTACTTTTTACCTAACCTCTCTGAGCCTGTGGATTGTAGCTTGTTTATTATTTACTTGGCAGCTAATTTGCACATATAATATGTGCCATATTTATCTTACAGGTCTGGGTTACCTCACACAGGATGATTTTTTTCTAGTTCCATCTATTTGCCTGCAAACTTTATGACCTCACTGTTTTTAAACAGCTGAGTAATACTGTCACTGTATAAATGTACCACATTTTCTTTATCCACTTTGGTGGAGGAACATCTAGTTGTTCCAGTTCCTGGCAATTATGAAGAAAGCTGCTGTGTGATGGTATGGAGCATCTTCTGGGTGTATGCTCAAGAGTGGTATAGCTGAGTGTTGAGGTGGATCAATTTCCAATTTTCTGGGAAACTGCCATATTGATTTCTGTCGTGGTTATACAAGTTTTCACTCCCAGAAGCAATGCAGGGATGTTCCCTTTGCTCTGTGTCTTCACTAGCATCAGCTGTTACTTGTGTTATTGATCCTCGCCAACCTGACAGGTGTAATCTCAATGTCATTTTGATTTGCATAGCTCTGATTCCTAAGGATGTTGAACGTTTCTTTAAGTGTTCCTTGGCAGTTTGAGATTTCTGTTTAGACTTCTCTGTCTAGATTTGTACCCCATTTTTTAAAATTGGATTGTTTAGTTTGTTAATATCTAGTTTTTGAGCTCTTTATATATTTTGGATATTAGGCCTCTCTCAGAGTTGGTGAAAATCTCCATTCTGAGAGCTGCCATTTCATTTTATTGACAGTGTCCTTTGCCTTACAGAAGCTTTTCCATTTCACGAGGTTATTAAATGTTAATGTTGGTGCCTGCACTGTCTGTCATTTTTCTGTTCAAAAAGTCAGCTACTCTGCCAATGTGTTCATGGCTGTTCTCTACTTTCTCTTCTATCTGGCTCAGTCTGTCTAGTTTTATGTTGAGGTCTTTGGTTCACTTGGACTTAAGTTTTGTGCAGGGTAGTAAACATGGATACATACATTTACGTTTTTCTCTATGCAGACATTAGTTTCCGTGTTCTAAATTTTGTATTGTGCAGGTATTTCACTTCTTGGTTAGTTTTAATCTGAGATATTTATTTATTTATGTAGAGTAATTGTATTAGGGTTGTTTCCCTGATTCTTTTTTTAAATTCTTTATTAATTACACTTTGTTCACTTTGTAGCCCCCCCTGTGGTTCCCTCCCTCCTCCAGTCCACCCCATTCCCACCCTTCCTCCACCCTCTGAATGCATGCCCCTCCACAAGTCCACTGATAGGTGAGGTCTTCTTTTCCTTCCTTCTGATCCTAGCCAATTAGGTCTCATCAGGAGTGGCTGCATTGTCTTCCTCTGTGGCCTGGTAATGCTGCTTCCCCCTCAGGGGGAGGTAATTAAAGAGCAGGCCAATCAGTTCATGTCAGAGACAGTCCCTGTTCCTATTACAATGGAACCTACTTGGATACTGAACTGCCATGGGCTACATCTGTGCAGGGGTCTTAGGTTATCTCCATGCATGGTCCTTGGTTGGAGTATCAGTCTCAGGAGAGACCCCTGTGCTCAGATTTTTTGTTTCTGTTGCTCTCCTTGTGGAGTTCCTGTCCTCTCCAGATGTTACTGTTTCCCACTTCTTTCCTAAGATTCCCTGCACTCTGCCCAAAGGTTGCCCATAAGTCTCAGCATTTGCATTGATAGTCTGCAGGGCAGAGCCTTTCAGAGGTCCTCTGTCATTGGTATATGGAAAGGCTACAGATTTTTAAATTGTTGACTTGTAGTCGGATTCTATACTGAATGCGTTTATAATTGTAAGCATTTTCTGTTGGAGTCTCTAAGGCTTTTTATGTATAGAATCATATAATATTTGAATGACACTTTTGACTTCTTCCTTTCCTGTGATTATCCCCTGTATTTCCTTCTCCAGTTAATACTTCAAGCACCATGTTGAAAAGGGATGAGAAAGAGTACCCACTTACCTTTTTCCTAACTCCAGAGGAAATTATTTTGAGTTTTTATCATGTAACATAATGCTGGCTGTGGGCTTGGTATATATTGCCTTAATACAGTGTATTTTAAAGAAATATTTAGGCTAGATTGATGAATTTTTAACATTGTACTTTGTAATGGTCACATGTTTTTTCTTATTTTGTAATTGGGAATGGCAAGACACAGTGTGGAACCTTATTTAGATGTAAAATTAGAGTTTTTCAGTGGCAGTATAGGTCTTTTCTCTCAAAGTTTGTAAGTTCAGCTGCTAATTGCATTTCTGTTAGGGAGAAATGTGTGCATTCTCCTGCAATCAAACAAGGCCTCTGCTTTTGTGCTTCATCTCCAGAGGAGATGTTTTTAGAATGATAGTAAGACCATTTAGCCAGTTTGGGAACTTTTCAGCGACTAGTAAAGATTCAACTAGCAAGACTATGCAGATAGCATCTTATCTCCTCAGATGGAAGAGAAAACTCTGTATATTTAAGAGCAACAAGGAAGAGCTGTCCCAGTTGCAGCATTCAGGAGAGCTGTTCCTGATTCTTGCCTGGCAGCACAATAGAGCTGGCCCTGTTGGCATGGGTGCCTATGAGTCTGCCCTAAGGACTTGAGAGCAGGATCACTGGCCTTGCCTCTTGCTGCCTGAAGCATTAGGTGAGCTAGCTGGGGCAGTGCTGGAGAGCTCACCCTATTGGTGTGGGTGCAGTAGAGTTGACAGGCTACCACAGAGACCCATATCCAGGGCTTTGTGCTCATCCACCCCAATATCTACCCCATCTATGAACTGCTGGAGCGTGTGTGAAGAGGCCAATCCTACAGGCAAGGCAGCTTTGACACAGGGCAACAGCAGGATGACCTAGAGGAGTCTGCACGAGGATCCACTATTGATAATGTAGAAGAATCCAGAGGTCTTGAACCAGATCAACGGTTCACTGCAATGAACATTTGCAAGTAAAGAAGTGTGGACAAAAGGGTGTACTGTCTGACACACTGTGACATGCTACAGCTTCCATGATGAGATTGTTGCTGTTTTGTTTTGTTTTCATTTGGGATGGGAGACATCCTGTGACACACTAAATCTTCCAAAACAAGATTCTCTTGGGGAGGGTAAGGATTCCAAGGGCGAAGGGCAGGCACAAAGGGAAAGTGAGATGAGCGGGATTAAGACGCATGATGTGAAATTCATAAAGAATCAACAAAAAGGGAAAAAAAGAATAACATGTTTACCCCAAGGAGAAACAGATCTTATTTCTATACGTGATCATCTTAACATTATTGATATGGCACAGAAAGTGAAAACTAAAATGTACACGTTCAATTTTTTAAGTTTAATTATTCATATACATATATAAATATGTGTCAGAGTTATAATACTCTGTATAAAGCATAGACGATTGTTGGTCCTTCCACCAAGGATCCAGCCTGTGGGTAAGGACAGGGGTTCAGACTGAGGGGGTGAGAAGTAAGGAGTTATCACACAGACCCTGGGAGTCAGGTGAATGCAAACCCAGGGAAAGCAGATGCAAACTCGTTTATTTCAGAAGAGAGAGCTCATTACATAGCTTTGGGTGGCCAATCAAGTTCCTCCAAACCATTTCTGAGCCTGCCATTGGTTGTTCATTTCTGGACAGACTCTCCAACATAAGGTCACCACCCAACAACTTCTGTAGTCAACTCAGCAGAAGCTGCCCCCGGCCATGAGCCCTAATGGCCCTTTGTCATGCATGCCCACAGCTGATATTGATATAAAGGAACAGCAAGTGACTATAATAAGGGTTTGAACTTTTGGCTGCTTCACTTACTCATCATTTTGGATTCAAATATCGTGCTAATATCGGGGATAAGGACAAAGAAGGAGAACCCACTTTATTAGGTAGCAAATTCAGCTGGAGAGGCTGACAGGTGGTGACTTACAGTAGCTTTTTTAATAAATATGATTGACAATATGTGTTCCATATTTTATTTGGGTGCTATGACACTTGTATGTTTTAGGGTTTGTTTGTCTGTTTTGATAATCTTTCATGCTTCTTGTGCAGCAGTGTAGAGACACTTCCATTTTCTCATTTCCTTATTAGTTTTTCTTTCCTAACTGAGATAAAAACAGAATCTCATAGCTGTTTGAATTTTCACTTCCACAATGGGTAATGATGTTGAGTCTTTGTGAAATATTCAATGACTATTTCTATTTTTTTTCTTTTGAGTACTCCCCAGGGACTTCATTGGTCCATATACTGTCTGGATGATTTTGGTGTTTATTTATTTTTTTTGCATTCTTTATGCATTTTAACAATTAATCCCCTGTCTGATGTATTGTTGATCTTTCCCCCTTCTGTAAACTGCCTCTTCATTTTTAAGATTATTTTCTGTGTTTTAAAAATGCACTTTGATCACATTCCTTTCTGTTTTCCATCATGACATTATTACAATGACACACACAGGGAGGTTTTATTTTATTTTTCCATAGATGACAGCAATTAGGCCTGTGGTTTACTAAAGGGTTAAAAAATAGTTCTTTCAATGTTGCATAGAACAGTAGTGGTTACTTATGCATGAATTAAAGATAAATTTGCCAAAATAATTTATAATTTCGGTAGGAATCGCTATCTAGTTTTAATGCACCATATTTAAACTGTGAATTATGATATACAGCTAAAACATTGTGACTGCCATTCTGCATAATCAGTGAAGTTCAAAATATTGGATTCATCTTAATCTGTTCAAGGAATACAGTAGTTCAGATGTACAGAAGACGTTCTCACCCATGTCAAACCCAGACCTGGGCATCTGAAGGATTTTTCTTTTGGATATCTTTTAAGAATGTAATAGGCAGTAACTCTACAATGGTGGCTTAAGCATAGCCTTTTTCCAAGGAGTATGGGCAAAATGAGTTCCAAAGGTTAGCATTGCCCCACAATTCTGTGCTTTCATGACCTATTTCAAATTTTGTTCCATCAATTGCTTCTCCACTTTTAGCAAATTACTGTATTTTAAAAATGGGGAACAGAGCTAAACAGAGAATTCTCTGTAGAGGAATATCAAATGGCAGAGGAGCACTTAAAGAATGCTCAACCTCATTAGCCATCAGGGAAATGCAAATCAAAACCACCCTGAGATTTCACCTTACACCCATCAGAATGGCCAAGATCAAAAACTCAAGTGACAACACATGCTAGAGAGGTTGTGGAGAAAGGGGAACCCTTCTCCACTGCTGGTGGGAGTGTAAACTTGTACAACCACTCTGGAAATCAATCTGGCGCTTTCTCAGACAACTAGGAATAGTGTTTCCTCAAGATCCAGCCATACCTCCTAGGCATATACCCAAAATTTGCTCAAGTACACAAAAAGGACATTTGCTCAACCATGTTTGTAGCAGCTTTATTTGTAATAGCCAGAAGCTGGAAACAGCCCAGATGCCCCTCAACTGAGGAATGGAAGCAGAAACTGTGGTACATCTATACAATGGAGTATTACTCAGCAATGAAAAATAAGGAAATCATGAAATTTGCAGGTAAATGGTGGGACCTGGAAAGGATCATCCTGTGTGAGTTGTCCCAGAAGCAAAAAGACACACACGGTATATACTCACTCATATAAACATACAACATAGAATAAACCCACTAAAATCTGTACATCTAAAGAAACTAAGCAAGAGAGAGGACCCTACCTAAAACGGTCAATCCCCATCCTGAAAGGCAAACAGGATGGACATCCAAAGAAGAAGAAAACAGGAAACAACCTAGGAACCTGCTACAGAGGGCCTCTGAAAGCCAGAAGAATAAAACAGGAAACGACCTAGGAACCTGCCACAGAGAGCCTCTGAAAGCCTCTGCCATGCAGACTGTGAAAGCAGATACTGAGCCTGATGGCCAACTGACAGGCAGAGTGAATGGAATTTTATATAAGTAGTGGGAAATAGTAAGAGCTGGAGAGGACAGGAACTCCACAAGGAGAACAACAGAACAAGAAAATTTGAACACAGGGAACTTCCCAGAGACTCATACTCCAACCAAAGACTATTCATGGAGACAACCTAGAACCCTGACAATGCAGCCACTTCTTATGAGAACTGATAGACTAAGATCAGAAAGAAGGAGAGGAGGATGTCCCCTATCAGTGGACTTGGGGAGGGGCATGCATGCAAAAAGGGCTGGGGGGAGGGTGGGACTGGGAGGGGAGGAGGGAGGGGCTTATGGGGGGATACAAAATGAATAAAGAAGAAAAAAAAGAGAGAGAGGGTTGAATAAAGATTCTTGTAATTCCACAGTGCTATATTGTGACAAGAACTATCAGTAGTGTACTGAAGTTTTTGAAGTCTTTTCCATTTTCATAATCTCCACCTACAAGGTCTTTATGAGTATACTTTTCCATCCCAGTCCTTAATAAGGTGTTGCAGGTATAAGTAAGCTTTCACTTACCACAGCACAGCAGTGTTGAGAAGAAGAAACATTTTAGCTAGGACAGTTAGATACTTCCTGACTTATGGTCGATATGAATTAGTGAGGGCAGTATTCCTCTTTGGATTAGCTGACTGAACTGCATAGAGGACTTTAAATTTGTGAAGTATTAGAGGCTAAGAAATTATACATTTCTGTTTGGAAGCCCAGTTTGTTAAAGCCTACTTCATAGCTTCTGTAGTATTTGGTGATAATAACTAAGTTAAAGTTCAAAGTATTTTTAATAACTTAGTGTAAGTCTTAACAAAATATCCTTTCTCCCTTCTACATTACAGTTCAATTTTCATAAGTGTTATTTTGATTATAACAACTGTTAGGAATGCACAGTGGCTTAAGTAATTGTAACAACCTCTTGTATTATTGAGAATTTTAAAAGTTAATAACCATTTTAGTAAAGCCCAAATCAAATCCAGGGATTTAAAGAGATTAAATAGGTCCATTAAACTCTTAGTGAAAATGACAGAAAACTTAAAATAAATAACGTTCCAAGGTGAAATGGCAGTGGCTGTGTCTTCATCCTTTATTGGATAAAAGATGTCAGGTTTACCCAGTGCTGCTCGGAAGCTGAACTTGTACATTTACAGTGTGGAAAACAGATCATTCTAACTTTGCACAAATGAATTCAAAATATATCAGAAACCTTAATATCAGATGTGAAGCTTGAAATTACAAGAGAAAAAGCAAAGGCAAAATGATTTAAAATATAAGTATAGATAATGAGCTTCCAAATAGGATGCTAATAGCTCAGAAAGTAATAGCAGAAATGTCAAAGAAGATTTTATGAAATCAAAAGCTTCTAAACACAAGGGGAGAAATTACCAGAGTGACAACTTGGCTTATGGGAGGTATGCAAATCTTTATATTCATCTGGCAGGGAATTGAGATCCACGATGTATAGAAGACTCAAAATATTATATATACTGTAAGAACAACTGATCCAGTTAGTAGATAAGGAAATAAATGGCATGTATACTTAAAAAAATAAATGATAATGGCTAGTAGAGGAGAACTTCTGCCATTAGAAAAAGGTAATTCTACACTTGTGATTTCTGTCACACCCTAGGTCAGATAGTTCATGTTAGGAAAACTAAGCTAACAGAATTGGAGGGGATGCAATAATTGGGGGAGGGGTGGGGAGAAACACTGACTGTTAGAAAGTTAACCCTTGCAGCCACTATATAAATCAATATTTATGTTTCCAAAAAAAAGAGAAGCTGAAAATTAAAACTGTATTAGCCATTTTTCTCTACCTGCGCACATGCCTGAAAGAAACAAAATCAGCTCCTAGTAGAGATACCTACATACCCATGTCTGCTTGAGCAATATTTTAAGCAAGCCGTGAAATCACCCTAACTTTCCATAAAGTCCACCATTGTATACATAGCTAGAGAGACTATCACATACATATACACACGTGGCAGCATTGAGCATGGAAGGGACAGTTGATGAAACTGGACCTCGTTATGCTACATAAAACTAGCTCAGATATGCAGTCAAACATCATGCTTTTTTCATATGTGATATCTAAAATAAGTAAGTAAGTAAATAAATAAATAAATAAGTCATGACAACAGGAGAAAGGCAGCTGTCAGGAAGGAGGAAATGAGACTGGCATGAAAGGGGGTGAAGATAAGTGAGGTCATTGTGATGGTCCATATGCTCAGTGCATTATATGCATTTATGAATATATGCTGAAACAAATTATTTTGTAGAATCACCACATAGAAACAAAATAGCCAATGATAAGAATAATGTTTAATGGTATTTGAGTGTAGCTTCTTAATCTAAATAACAAAAGTTGTCTTTTTCATAATTTGCTCTTGCCTGAGTTGAAGGAAGAATATCATATAGATACTTAAATTATATGCCACTTCTTAGTAACAGGAGACAGATGGGAAGATCATACTCCTTCCACTGTCTTGTTACAGATATTTGGGAAAAATGTGAAAATTCAAATGTGTATGTTTTTTCTCTTTCGACACTCTTAGTGGGGTTTTCATCTACACGTTACATTTTAAATTAGTTTGGGCAACCTTTCCAATCCTCACACTCTGGGTTGTCTTTGACTTCTTATTGTTGCCTTTCCATCTCTTTGTACTCCTAGTGGAGAAGTTGATGCCAAATTTTGTAAAACATGTTCTCTTCCACGAGGGGATGCTTGATGCCAGCTGTCTCCCTGGAGTGTGTGCTTTAGCAATCAGTGCCGGAAAGCAGTACTGGTAATGGAAATACTGGCAGCCTCCTGTACAACAGGGGTGCTAGCCTAAGTTGCTGTAATTAGGAATGTGATTAGAAATAAGTGATGCTTTTGGTCTTCAATTTCAAGCCATGAAATGAAGGGATTTGAATTTGTCTTATGCTTGGCAGATGACAAAGTTTAGCAACCCTAGCTTCCTTAGCCTGGTTTCTGGTTATATTTTCCTGAAGCATAGTGTTTTCTGAGCATTTTACCTTGTTTACAACTGCATCTCATTATAAGAAATCATTGTTAATATTTTCAGGCTATATATATATATATATATATATATATATATATATGTATATATATATTATTTCTGGAGTTTAAAAAAAAGTATAAAAAATAATAGAAACAGTTATATTTTCCAGCACCTATGATAAACAGTGCTTTATGCTGGGTGTTTTCAGTTTTACTACCCCTGTCAGTCTTATGAAGTAGATAGTGTTCTCATGTCATAGGAATGTGGACGACACATGCATACAGAAATGTGTAGCAGAGCCTACGCTCTCCTAACACCGTGCAATGCTGCTTCGTCCTGTGAAGTGTCCATCTGCAGACAAACAATTTACTTAGGTCAGGCCTGATACCTTGCTCAGATGTTCATTCTTTTGTCAAACATTTGACCAACATGCACCCCAGTTGTGTGCCAGGCATTGTGCAAGACTCCAGAATCATGGGTGAGTCTAGCCTTTGCCCTGATGAATGGACTAATATGCATTTAAGATTATAGATCCAGACATACACACCAAGGTGGGCCAGGTACCACAGCAAATGTACAAAGGCTTTGCAAGTTCTTACAAAGACTTTGCAAGTTCTTAAAATGATGTTTATAGGAAACAACATCCATGAACTATCATTTTATGTGTGGGTGCTTCAAATCACTACAACATTAAAAGATAAAAATATTTATCATGTAAGTTAGACCATAAGAAAAAGCATTTTATGCCTTATTCTTGGACTCTATGAAAAACTACTAAGGTCAAGAGAAGCAGACAATGCTTGAGAGTTACTGGCTAACAATGGCAGGCTTATATTTATGCTATTTAAAGAACCACAAACAAATCTGAGTGGGGCACTCATAGTATCTGTGATGACATGAACAAAGTGCTGAAAAATGATGAATAGCCAATTGAGTACAAATATTTGTATATTTTATTCACAGAGGTATTTAAATTTTTTTATAGATGCGAGCATAATCATTGACTTGAATTGAAATAAAAAGATTTGGGGAATAAAACAAAAATGCTTACTGTTAGGGATATGATTTTGTGATTTGGGTTATATTTAAATAAAATTATGACCTGTCAGGCTTGTTAATTTCAAGATGGTTCTTCATGTTTTAGTCTTCTGTATTTGGCCTTGGGCAATTTGGATGCTTTGCTCTCTACAAAGACACAATGACAACATTTTAGTGGCTGTGCAGGCATTTAGAAAGTAAGCATAACCTTGAGAGAGATGTAATTGACAACCAACTTTCTACACATTCTGCTTTCTCCTCACTCAGAATTGTTTAGGGTTCCTTAATATTTTGAGACCTGGAGCAGGCTGAGCTAGTGAACCCTATTGCCCTAGCTTCTTTTTCAAGAAAATGTGATTATGTGATAGTAAGATGCTTTGTTGACAAGAGAAAACGTTTCTATTGGACAAACTTTTTTTTTTTAAGCTTAAAAAGATCGGTGGAAAAAAATTGTTTTTGTAAGATTAGTGAGGAGATTCGTATGGAACTTGCTCTCTTGCTATGTCAGGGCTAAAAGTTAACTATCCCCTAACGTCACCAAGAATTTTAAGAATAAAAAGAGGTGGATGGAAGATCAAACACAGAGAACATTCATAGGAGAATCCAATATGCATGAAATTAACATTAATGTTCAGGTCTGTATGTTCATGTGTGAAGGCATGGTCACATGGCAGCATTGCTTTGCTTCCACATGGAGTCTGAGCATTCTGTGATTTGCTTAGAATTTTGACCATAATTTTCTTGACCACAATTAATTTCTATCTTCATATTTAGAAAAGAATAGATTCGGAAGCTGTGAGACAATATATGCAGAGTAAGGTATTTTCTCAAATCTAAATGTCTCTTTAAAAACTGCTGTAATTTCTCAAACTGATCATCTTATTGAATATCAGAAAATAATACATCCATATTAAATAAATTATATCAGTTACCTAATTGATTAAGATAGCTTATTGGTGAAGAGTGAACAATCATTAGTTAAATGAGTCAGTCTTTATTCATGTAAAGAGAACTAAATCATTAAATATAAAACATTGATATTTGCTTTGAAATAGGATTGTCTTTATTTACAAAATCGTGTCACTGTTATGATCAGTGCAAAGTTATAATAAAATTCAGTTATCTCACTATTTTACTATGTCCACTTTGAACACTGTTCAGAAAATGAGAGCATCACTAAACCCTCACCAGAGAAGCTTCTTTTTTTCTGGACATGCAAATTAACACAGAGACCTACAACTGAACAATATGTATAGAGTGAGAGATGGTGGAGCACTCAGTGCTAAATGAAAGGCCTTAATCAAATCCCTCCTGCCAAGGATCAAGGATCTGTGTAGAAGACGAGATAAAAAGACTGTGAAATCAGAAATGGTATTTGAAACCAGAAACAGTGTCATCTAGACCCAAAACTGACAGACATTTGAACTCTCACGGAATGCAACAGCACACAAGACCTACACAATAACAGTGTGGAGAAGGTGAAAAGGACACTAAATCTCATTCCTTACCAAGAAGCTATTTGAAATTGACTTCTGCCTGGAAAGAGAAAGTCAGTTTCTTCCAATGGAGTATCAATGTACCAACTAATCCCATGAGCAGTACCTACTGGGCTCATGCCCAGGAGTAGCTGACCACCAGCTTTTGCTTGTTTAATGTGTGGATTTTTAATTTTTGTTTGCTTTTTTAATTTTTTGTTTTGATTTTGATTTGTTTCTTTTTATTTTAGAAATTGAGAGACAGAGAAAGAATAAGGTGATTGGTGCCTGGGGAGTTGGAAGGATCTAGGAGAAGTTAAAGGAAAGAAAAGAGTGTGATCCAAATATATTGTATGAAAAAAAAAATGCTTACATAAAATAATTCCAAAAAAAGGAAGGACAAAGTTTTGGTTCTTCAGGTTATGATGGTTTTTTGTTTGTTGGTTTGTTTTCTTTCTTTCTTTCTTTCTTTCTTTCTTTCTTTCTTTCTTTCTTTCTTTCTTTCTTTCTTTGTTTTTTTTTGTTGTTGTTTTTTTTTTGGTTTGTTTGTATTTCCTACAATTAGAATGCATTAATAAAAAATTACATAACACTTAATTTGATGAGTTCAAACAGATTTACTATGCATTACCAGATATTACATGAATATCTCTAGTTTTATTATTTTCTAATCTGACATAAATGTGGACCATGCACTACACTGGTACAATAGACATTTTTGTATTCTTGTAGTTTACTGTCACTCTATTTGTATTTCTCTCTCTCTCTCTCTCTCTCTCTCTCTCTCGCTCTCGCTCTCGCTCTCGCTCTTGCTCTTTTTCAACAGGATTTCTCCATCCTGGACTCACTTTCTAGACCGGCCTGGCTTCAAACTCACAGAGATCCTGCCTGCCTCTGCCTCCCTTAGCGCTAGGATTACTGGCGTTGGTCACCAGGCCTGACTTCTCTTTGTATTTCAACTGTGAGACTGCGTTAATTTTTAGAGGGCTTTCAATTTTATTTATATATGTGTACTTGAATGCATGTTTGTACACCATGTGTGTCCAGGTATCTGAGGAGGCTAGAAAAAGGCATCGATTTCCCCGGAGCTGGAATCACAGGTTGTGCGCCACTGAATGTAGATTCTGGGACTCAAACCTGGGTCCTCTGCACGAGCAGCAGGTGCTTTTAGCTGCTAAGCCACCTCTCCAGCACTATAAAATTACACTGTTCAGAAAAGACTTAGTGTCGGAGAAAATGCAGGCATGACCTGACAGCAAGCCTGCCTGGCATACTGCACTTCTGAGGAAGAAGCGTGGCACACCATGCTCCTGAAGTCAGAACAGTGAATTCTGAAGTCGTGTAAGTAGTGGGCAGCTGGTGAGCAAATGAGTCTGCACTCTCCCTCCGTGTCTCCTTAATTCTGTTTCTTTCACACGGAGACCCTGGCGGTATGAGTGCTCACTATCCAATCTGAGGTAATGTGCTATCCAATCACAGTCAATAGTCTTCCACCATAGACTCAGTACATGCCATAAAGCAGATGCTGTGCCCTGATCTCTGGAGTGGTTAATCTCCTTGCCCTTTACCAACCCAGGGGCATTGCTGTCTTGTGGGGAGGGGTGGGGGATTCCCCATGGCAATACGGTGTTTGAATCTGGGAGTCAATGAGTGAATAGTGCATAAGGTGAAAGGACCCCTGGTTAAACAAAAAAAAAAGGGTGTGTGTGTGGCAGAGTGGTAATTTGATACTAGATCATAGAGTGGCTCAAAAACATCTACCTGCTGAAAGAGAAAGGAATTAGTGTACAAACGCTTGAGTTAGAAAAGTTGTGGTCTGTGTTCCTACAGATAAATCCTTGGTGTACTATGGAGATTTTTTGTTTGTTAATGTGTTTTGTTTTGTCTATCTGTTTTGATCTGGAGAGAGGAATCTAGGACAGGACATTCCTTGTGTGAATCTTTATATGCTATTATTAAGTCTATAATGGGGTACCAACTTTTGAGGGAGGGGAATAGTTAATGCACTGCAAGCTTTTCTGATAGCAGACAGAGATAAGGACTGTGAAAAAGATGAAGTGAAGGGAAATCAAGATGGTGCTGATAGGAATTCTTGCTGCATCACAAAAGAGGATGCTCCCTGCAAGAAGGAGGACATCACAGCAAGGCACCAGAGGCCAACAGTGGTCCAGGGAAGGCCTCTCCTTCCTGCTAGCTTCTTTCTATGTATCCATCCTTGAATGTAGTGCTTGACACTGAAGCTTAGAAATTGAACAGTTCAGTGTCCAAGTGGGTTCCATAGTAATGGGAAGAGGCACTGCCTCTGACATAAACTGATTGGCCTGCTCATTGATCACCTCCCCCTGAAGGGGGAGCAGCCTTACCAGGCCACAGAAGATGACAGGGCAGCCACTCCTGATGAGATCTGATAGACTAAGATTGGAAGGAAGGAGAGGGGGACCTCCCCTATCAGAGGACTTGGGGAGGGGCATGTGTGAAGAAGGGGGAGAGAAGGTGGGATTAGGAGAGGAGGAGGGATGAGTTTATGGGGGGATACATAGTGAATAAAGTGTAATTAATAAAAGTTAAAAAAAAAAGAAAAAGAAAAAAAAAGAAGGAAGGGGAGGAAGACCTCCCCAATCAGTGGACTGGGGGAGGGGCAAGGTGGAAAAGGGGGAGGGAAGGTGGGATTGGGAGGGTAGAAGGGAGGGAACTACAGGCTGATACAAAGAGAATAAATTGTAATTAATAAAAACTAAAATTAAAAAAGAAAAAGAAATTGAACAGTCTCAGCTGCCACCATATTTAGATCCTTTTTCACAGCTTTGTGCTAGTTATGATGATTGCTGGTCAAAGGAGCAACCCAAAGTCTCTGCTTTTCCAGTGAGCTAAAATCCTACCCTGCAGAGACCTTTAGCATGGTGTCTGCATGACCTTAAAACCATTCAGCAGTTCCTCACTGCTGGTGTGAGTCTCCATATGTAATGCTATTATTAGAATCCATAAGCATGAATTTAAACACACCAGAGGATTATAAACAGCTGGCCCGTGCCTGTGTGAGCCCTCAGGAATTTTTGTTTTGGAAGGCACATTGTTATGATCAATGTGAACTTCAAGCTGAAAGAAATCAAAACTCAGGTGTAGCTTTGAATGTGCATATGTCACTAGGGATGGAGATTTCTTGTCACCTGCTGAGCAGGCTCCTGGACTTCCTCAGTACTTTGACTAAATTCGGTCCTGTGCCCTAAGAGCTTTGAAGGCTTGTGCCTTCTTCAAGGGACACACCAAATTTTAAAGATTTAAGCCAGGGACCCACTGAGCCTTTTACTAACTTTCTGGCTGGGTACAATGTTCTGTGGAACAGAACGTGCAGCAGGCCAAGAGGTGTCTTGCATACTGGTGAGCCAACTTGCCTATGGTGGGGACACAGCAGAATTGCAGAGAGTGTTAGGTCTGATAAAGAATGACCCTCTGGATGGTTAGATTATGGCACTTCAAGAAATAGAGGCATACACTGCCAATGCATTTGCAGAGGGTCTTGAAGCAGCCTTAAAACTTGTTGTCCCTATATATAGAATAATAAAACAGTTATTAAAAACTTAAAAGGGGGAACACCAAGGAATATTAAAGAGCTCAAAAAATTTCTCTATAGAACATTATGAAGCACCTTTTAATAACTTTGCCTCCAATGGAAATTTTAATATGTTACTGGAATTCCTCATAATCCCTCAAATCAAGCTGTAGTGGAAAGAGCATAAAAACAATTCAAATTTCATGATTTCCTTATTTTTCATTGCTGAGTAATACTTCATTGTATAGATGTACCACAATTTCTGCATCCATTCTTCAGTTGAGGAGCATCTGGGCTGTTTCCAGCTTCTGGCTATTACAAATAAAGCAGCTACAAACATGGTTGAGCAAATGTCCTTTTTGTGTATTTGAGCCTCTTTTGGATATATGCCTAGGAGTGGTATGGCTGGATCTTGAGGAAACACTATTCCTAGTTGTCTGAGAAAGCGCCAGATTGATTTCCAGAGTGGTTGTACAAGTTTACACTCCCACCAGCTGTGGAGAAGGGTTCCCCTTTCTCCACAACCTCTCCAGCATGTGTTGTCACTTGAGTTTTTGATCTTGGCCATTCTGATGGGTGTAAGGTGAAATCTCAGGGTGGTTTTGATTTGCATTTCCCTGATGGCTAATGAGGTTGAGCATTTCTTTAAGCGCTCCTCTGCCATTCGATATTCCTCTGTCGAGAATTCTCTGTTTAGCTCTGTTCCCCATTTTTTAAGTGGATTACTTGGTTGTCCTAGAAAGGATCATCCTGAGTGAGTTGTCCCAGAAACAAAAAGACACACAGGGTATATACTCACTCATATAAACATACAACATAGGATAAACCCACTAAAATCTGTACATCTAAACAAACTAAGCAAAAGAGAGGACCCTAACTAAAATGCTCAATCCCCATCCTGAAAGGCAAAGAGGATGGACATTAGAAGAAGAAAACAGGAAACAACCTAGAACCTGCTACAGAGGGCCTTTGAAAGCCAGAAGAAGAAAACAGGAAACAACCTAGGAACCTGCCACAGAGGACATCTGAAAGCCTCTGCCATGCAGACTATCAAAACAGATGTTGAGCCTGATGGCCAACTGGCAGGCAGAGTGAATGGAATTTTATGTAAGAAGTGGGAAATAGCAAGAGCTGGACAGGACAGGAACTCCACAAGGAGAGCAACAGAACAAGAAAATTTGAACACAGGGAACTTCCCAGAGACTCATACTCCAACCAAGGACTATTCATGGAGATAACCTAGAACCCCTGCACAGATGTAGCCCATGGCAGTTCAGTGACCAAGTGGGTTACATAGTGATGGGAAGAGGGACTGCCTCTGACATAAACTGATTGGCCTGCTCTTTGATCACCTCCCCCTGAGGGGGGAGCAGCCTTACAGAAGAAGACAATGCAGCCATTCCTGATGTGATCTGATAGACTAAGATCAGAAGGAAGGAGAGGAGGACCTCCCCTATCAGTGGACGTGGGAAGGAGCATGCATGCAGAAAGGGGAGGTAGGGTAGGATTGGGAGTGGGAGGAGGGAGGGACTTATGGGGGGATACAAAATTAATAAAGTGTAATTAATAATAATAATAATAATAAAAAAAGAAAACAATTCAAAGACTAAGTTAATAAGAGCTGAGGGTGGGCTATGGGCCAGAAATACATGTCAAGGCTCACCCTCAACTTTTTTTTTAATACTGTATTACTTACATTAAAATTTTGCAAACAGATGACATGATGAATACTGTAGCTCATAAACACTGAGCACCATTGTTAGGCCAAGGACTATTAATGACTATTAATTAATGAGGACTATTAATTAATGACTATTATCTCTGGTAACCAGGAAAAATGTACTAAGAGTTAAATGGCAAGCACCATCCGTATTACTGACCACTGGGAGTAGTTTTGATCGTGCCTTTCCGGAAAAGTGACTGCCACCCTTCTGGATCCCAGCGAGGCTCATCAGACCCTGGAAAGCTTGAGGCCAGCAGTGACGCAGGGGAAACTGGGCAGCCGCAAGAGAGGCCAACAAGAACCTGTCTTGCTCATGTGTTGGCTTACTACACTGACTCTAAATAATGCCAGTGCAGAAAATTATTTGACATTCGTACCTAAGGGGTGTGTGGGTCAGAGGACCTTGTCCTCAGCTAATAACTTCAACCTGTTTTTTAATATAGGTCTTATAAGAGAAAATTCTAAACATTTGGCATGACACCATTTCCATGCCCAGATACCATCTTTGCTTTCATATCCCCTTTAGTCTATTCACCTACGGTATCTCTTTAGTAGTAAGCTTTTCTTTTTCTTTTTTAATTTAATTTTATTTCATTAATTACACTTTATTCACTTTGTATCCCCCCATAAGCTGCTCCCTCCTCCCCTCCCGGTACCACCCTCCTTCCTCCTTCTTCAGACATGCCCCTCCCCAAGTCCACTGATAGGGGAGGTCCTCCTCTCCTTCTTTCTGATCTTAGTTTATCAGATCACATCAGAAGTGGCTGCATTGTCATCTTCTGTGGCCTGGTAAGGCTGCTCCCCCCACAGGGGGAGGTGATCAAAGAGCAGGCCAATCAGATTATGTCAGAGGCAGTCCCTGTTCCCATTACATGGGCTACATCTGTGTTATCTCCATGCATGGTACTTGGTTGGAGTATGAGTCTCTGGGAAGGCCCCTGTGTTCAAAATTTTCTGGTTCTGTTGCTCTCTTTGTGGGGTTCCTGTCCTCTCCAGCTCTTACTATTTCCCACTTCTTACATAAGATTCCATGCACTCTGCCCAACAGTTGGCCATAAGTCTCACACGTATATACTCACTCATATAGACATATAACGTAGGATAAACCTACTAAAATCTGTACATCTAAAGAAACTAATCAAGAGGAAGGACCCTGACTAAAATGCTCAATCCCCATCCCGAAAGGCAAAGAGGATGGACATCAGAAGAAGAAGAAAACAGAAAACAACCTAGGAACCTGCCACAGAGGGCCCTATCAAAGTAGTAGTAATCTTATTGGCATATTCTGCTCATTGATAAGGAGCTCTTCTCCCAAGAAGGCAAAAAACCTAGAAAGTGGAACTATGGGAGAGAATTCAGGTATGACCTGGCAGCCTGCCTGGCTGCCACACTGCATTTCTAAAGAAGAAGCATGGCACCCTATGTTCCTGAAGTCAGAACACTGATTTTGGGAGTAGCTGAGCAGTCAGTAGCTGGCTTGTGGATGACTTTGTGCTAAACAATCACAGCTAATATGTTTCCAAGCATTAAAGCCGCCACTGTTTCCTGAATCTGCTGCTCCCTGAAATATCTCTAGAGAGGTTTATCTTTCCTACCTTCACCAGCCAGTGGGCATTGCTTTCTTTTGGGGGATGTCCTAGTAAGGAGGGCATTTTATGAATGGAGGAAAGTTAAGATGCTTAAGTCAGTTCAAATCTGTTATGTGTTTTATTCCCACAACTTATCCATCTTATCCACCTGGTATAGGAACAATTCATTTCAGTTTGAGTTTATTGACCATAATGAACTTGAACTATAAATTAAACATGTTTTTATAATATAACTAGCACATCTGAAAGCCTCTAACTAGCAGTGTTTTCAAAGCAAAGACTCATGATCAAACCTTTGGCAGAGTGCAGGGAATCATAAGAAAGAAGGGGAGTTAGTCTGATGGGGAAAGGATAGGAGCTCCACAAAGACCAAATATATCTGGGCACAGGGTCTTTTCTGAAACTGACATTCAACCAAGGACCATGTATGGATATAACCTAGAACCTCCGCTCAGATGTAGCCTGTGGTAGCTCAGTAACCAATTGGTTTCCCAAAGTGAGGGGAACAAGGACTATTTCTAACAGGAACTCAATGAAGATACCTGATAAAACAGAATCAGATGAATGGGGGGAGGTCCCCCCCCTATCAGTGGACTTGGAAAGGGGCACAGTAGTGATGAGTGAGGGAGGGAGGGACTGGGAGGGAATGAGGGTTCGGGGCATGGCTGGGATACAGAATTAATAAAATGTAACTGATAAAAATAAAAATTAAAAAAAATAAAAAAAAGAAAAAAAATAATATAACTACTTATATCCTAACCTAATTTTCAGTGGAAATATTTTTGATCTATAGGTTTATATCACTACTTGTTTTAGAGTTATTAAATTTTCTCTCAAGTGAAGTCACTTTTCTTGCTTATACTTTAGAAGTTTTGCTTATGATAATATTTTCATACAAATATCACACATTTTTAAATAGTTTGTGTGTCAAGTTTTATTGCAGATGTGGAACAGGTTTGAAGAAGCCTGTATCACCAGAGTACAGAAAATATTTACTAATCTATCCCAATATTTTAAGGTGCTATTTTAACAAATAAAACTTGTGCTTTCTCTGGAATTTATGTGTCTCAAATAATTAAAGCAAGATATGAAAAATATTATGATCTCCAGTGGGTGTTTAAGACTCTTAGGGACAGCATTGAGCAATGACCTCAATCAAGCTTATCGTGACACAAATTAGCAACATAAGTTTCTATTTTTATTAGTTTTTGAGAATTTTGAGTTTCATACTTATTCTGATAATATTCACACCCCCAACTCTCCTCATATCTACCCCATCCCTAAACACCTGACTTTGTGTACTTAAAAGATACTCTTCAAGAAAGGTATGATATGTACCAAATATTTCTTTACACTATAATCAACTTACCAAGGACAATACGCTTTAAGAAAATTGGCTTTCCCTTTCCAAGCAGGTAACAATTACATATCACTTCATGGTTAATGATGGAATTATGTACTCAACTCCCCTCTCCACACTAGGATTTAGAATATTTGGATTAACTCAGGCTTCGAACGGAATTTCAGCCCATTATGAATTCACATGCAGCTGTCATACTCTGTCATAACGAAGTCCCTTGTAATCACCAACCTTTTTTGTCTCTCACATACTTTCAGCTTTCTCTTCCTCAATATCCTGAATCTTGGATGGGGAAGTTTGCCATTCTCATTTGCTCTGTAGCTGAATATTTGCCATCTCTTAGTCTCTGTACCTTGATAAGTTGTGTGTCTCTGTGTTAAGCACCATCTATTGCAAATAGAAATTTCTCAGATGAGGGTTGTGAGATCTTTAAGGAGTTACCATAAGTTGTTAGTAGTCAATTGGATACTATGCCAATACAGAAACATAATAGTAGTAGACTCTTCTCTAGGGCCTCTTATTTCTCAATCTATAGGAACTTAGACTGAAAATGATACCAGGTGTGGGTTTCATCTTGTGGAGTAGAAAATGATTTGTTACTTCCAAGACATGTGTGCCACCATTGGTCATGTCTTGTTTGGGCAGCAAACAGAGTTCAGAGTGGAGAAAAGCGTTGGTATTTTTCTCCCTTGGTAACGTGCATAGCACCTTCCAGCACTGTGAAATCTAGCCAGGAGGAATGAAGCTTCTAGTTAGAACAAGTTTGTTTTCACTGTGTTCTGTGATTCGAGTATATGGTATATTCAGCAATGGGGTCTTACTATCAAGTTTTAGAATATGAACAAGAACAATGGCAATATCTTTTGTTTGTTTGTTTGTTTGTTTTGTTTTGTTTTTTTAACTTTTATTAATTACACTTTATTCATTTTGTATCCCCCCATAAGCCCCTCCCTCCTCCCCTCCCAGTCCCACCCTCCCCCCAGCCCTTTCTGCATTCATGCCCCTCCCCAAGTCCACTGATAGGGGACATCCTCCTCTCCTTCTTTCTGATCTTAGTCTATCAGTTCTCATAAGAAGTGGCTGCATTGTCAGGGTTCTAGGTTGTCTCCATGAATAGTCTTTGGTTGGAGTATGAGTCTCTGGGAAGTTCCCTGTGTTCAAATTTTCTTGTTCTGTTGTTCTCCTTGTGGAGTTCCTGGTAATATCTTTTAAAGTGGTGGGTGCTAACCATCCTTTTTGTTCTACCACTCACAAAGAAATCATGTGTTCCTACATTTGGACCTTTTATTTGTTATTTTTTAATGTCTAGAAGGGGTGTTGTAGCTGAATTCCAATTAATGTGTGTGTGTGTGTGTGTGTGTGTTTATGAATGCATCATACAATGTGGCTTCTTTGCACAATGAAATTGTACTGCGCTATTAAGAACTATGAAATAATGAAATTTACAGGTAAATGGATAGAGATAGAAAAAGGTCGTTGTGAGTGAGGTAACCCAGACACAGAAGGACAGGTGTAGCATATTTGGTCTCATCTGTGGATTTTAGCTTTTAATATTCATATGTGTATGTTTCATTTTGGGTACTCAGATAGGTAAGGAAAATAATAAGGAGGGAATGTTCAAGGGGAGATAGAACACACTAGCATCAGGGATAAAAAAGAAAATTGTATAAAAAGAAGAACAATTTGGGCAGAGGAATGGAGGGCAGGGTGGTGCAGGAAGATGACATTGAAGACTTCTCTGACAACACGTGTAGAAACCTTATTATTGTATCGGTGCTAACTCAAGTAGCAGCCCATTCTTTCAAGCTGTGAGGAACTTACAAATTTGAATGAATCATAGTACTGTGTGTGGTCATCACACTTATTTTTTAAATTTTATTTCATTTCACTCTTGCTTGTTCAGCTGCACTGTGCCAATTTATGAAGATTCCTGTTAAGTGCAGACACTGAAGTTCTTGTCCTTTTAACTGAAGCTCCTCAGAGTCCAGGACCTTCTTACTTAGTATCCACATTAGTAAAAATGAATGTATCAGGTAGTTATCGGCATGGTGATGATTTTGTACTTGAATTACTAAATAATGCAGAAATTGTTTCATGATCATTTATCAAGAGAAATGATTTATTTTATAATAGAAAATCCCAGTTGAAGATAGAAAGTCCCTCATCTTTTGTTTATTTAAATTGGTATACTGTATTGTTGGCAATTCTCCTGCACTGTTTATTCCTACAGTCCCCCCCCTTTGCACATAGGAAATTCATGACACAAACATGTGGTATGACCTATGCAAGTCATATGTTGAGTTAATTGCAGAGGTTGTATTGCAACCTACATTTTGGCTTACTGAGGGATTCCTGTAGTATGAGCATCCAGGTAACAGAGATGCCATTTCTCCCTCTACTTTCTACTAGCACTTTTTATACCTGCTGCAGACTTGTGAAGGTTAACAATGCATTTTGTCCACCACAGTGAATGTACAGCATGCATGCTTCCTGCTTCTAATGCAGTGATTTCCTGTTTAAGCATGTCAGTTCGCTGTATTGTCACGTTGGTTCCCATGCAATTCATATGTCCGTGGAAAGATAACAGGATTGTGTATTAGAATTCATTTTCTCTTATAGTCATATATGTGATTTCTGATAGTTGGCTATCCAATATCTGTGTGCTTGATGGTGAAGTAAAGAGACTAAACTCAGTTTCTGTCAAACTCAGGCTTAATTCTTCTAAATAAAACAGTCCTGAAAGGCAGTCTTCCCTAATGAATTATAGCCTCACCATTGCACTTCCCACCATTATTCTTACTGCCACACGATAAATGAGTGTGCCAGGGAGGCATTGATACTTCTTAGAAGCATACGCAGTTAAAATCCTGGTTGGGTTTGCTGTGAAAAGAATGCCTAGAAACATGAAAGAATCCTAAATGGGTCTACCACTGATTAATTAGAGGGGTGAGACCTTTAGTTACCATGCCCTTAAGATGAGGGCTGAACAAGTGTTAAGTAGCAGTTTATCCTTCAAAGACAGCAGCAGTGTCTCAGTTAGGAGAAAATAAATGGCTTGATCATTGGCCTAAGCCTTTCCTTCGACTTTGGATTTTATTCTGTTTAATTCTTTCTCATCCCTTAGGGACATGGAGAACTTTTAATTGCATTCAATAAAACAAACAAAAAAAATCAAAAACATAAAATCAAAGGACTTTTTTAAAGCTTGTGTCTTATACTGGCATATATTTATAATACAATTTAATAACAGATAATTGTTTAAAATTGACATCTTTCAGTAAAGCATGTCTTAATGGACCCTGAACCCAACACCCTGCCTGTCTATAACCCACAGGTAGCTATCTGCTTTCTTCAGGGCCTGTCCTTAGTCTCCTGGGAGTGTTTGTTAAAGGGCTTAGCATTGACTTTGATAATTATTTCTTATCCATTTATTTATGCATATGTTACTATATGAATCCTGTGCATGCACAGCCACTACCCAGACAAGTAAGTGTGTGGTTTGTGATAAGTGGGGAAGAAAATGAAGAATTTCACCCTGGACCACAAGTGACTGATTAGCTCTGGGATTCCAAACTTGAAGGGTAGTTTTTAGCATAGAGCTCTTCATAAGAAATGCAGTGGACGCCACCCAGCTTCTGGCATAGTGTGGACGTGGAACAGCATTTTAAGCATGTTGCGGTGAGGAGCTTCCTTTTAATTAGCTTTCCCTGCAATGAAGATGAAATGTATTATACATACATTTAACAAATCTTGTACTCCTAAAATACAAATATTATGTGATTTCACGTGTGTTTTGTTGGTTAAAATACAGTATTCAGGTGCTACTGAGGCATGACTTTATCATTTAGTGACATGCCTTGATAGTTAAGAGGTAATTGCTTTTCAGAGATGGCAAATTTTGCTGCTCAGCTATTCTTCTATGAAACTAGGCTCTTCATTTTTACTATCGTTCAAACCGTGGAGTGAAAAGTAAATTTTAGAAGTATTTTTAAAACCTAATAGGATCCCTGTATAAATTCTTGATAGCATCATGTTTCAAATTTTCATTTTTACTTCTCCTGATATTTGTCATGTTTAAAAGCATGGGAGTGGGAGATGAACAGTGAATCACTAAGACTGTGGCTCCAACACCGCTATTTCCACTGTTTTTTACTTATTCCGGACTTACCGTCACCAAAACAACTCAGGGGCTAGTATGGAAGGGTCAATAATGATGATGTTTAGCATGTTAGTAGTTCTGTGTTTATAAAAAAATTTAAAAAATAAAATGGAAGTAAATCATATCAGCTGTTGAAAGCATATCTCTAACGCAGCCTGACTTCCTACAGTCGGATGCCTGGCCTTGCAACAAATTGCTTCTTCCTACAGCTAGGTGAACAGCTTCTTTCTAGATAGGCTGCATGCTTTTTACTTTATCCATGTAGACAAGTCACTCAATTTCCTTTCTCCTTTGAAGGATTCTGTGGTGTGCACTTGGTGCTCTCTTATAGGGAGTGCATAGGAGGATCCCACCACACAAGACAGCAAGACAGTTTCTGTGACTGGAAATGGCTAAGAGGTGGTGATTGTCACATTGCATAAACTCTTGCAATGTTTTCTCTTTTTTTAAATTTTTCTTTCACTCTATTTTTTAATTTATTTTTATTTTCTTTTTTAAAGTTTATTTTACATCTCCCTTCTCTGTTCCCAGTCCCTCCCATTCCCTCTTCCCCCCCTTCCTTTTTCCGTTTCTCTCCAGAAAAGGAGATCCCTCCCTCTGTTGTATCAATCAACCTTCCCCAGCACATCAAGTCACATCAGGGCTGAGCATATCTTCAACCCCTTAGGCCAGGCAAGGCAGCCCTGCCTGGGTGAATTTATGCAAAAGCAGGCAATAGAGTTCATGTTGTTAGAAACAGCCACACACACACCTCCGCCCCCTTGCCAGGCAACTCACATGAAGACCAAGCAGCCCATCTGCTACATGTGTGCAGGGGGCCTAAGTCCAGACCATGCATCCTCTTTAGTTGATGTCTCAGTCTCTGAAAGCCCAAGTGGGACCGGATTAGCCTTCTCTGTTGGTCTCCTGGAGAGGTTCCTGTCCTCTCCAGGCCCTTCCATCTCTCCCCCAACACTTCCACAGGACCCACGGAACTCAGCCCCATGCTTGGCTGCAATAACTAGCATCTGTCCAGATCCGCGGCTGGCTAGAGGATGCCAGACTACAGTCTCCTCGCGGCGTTCTTAGCGCCTGGTATTGGTGCTCCACTTTGTGGCAGTATGTTGCTTATGTGTATGGTAAACTCATTTATGATTTGTCAATCAGAAGACGTATTAATAATTCGAAATATCATACAAATTTGTTTAGGCAACACGTTTCTTTAAGACTATTCCAGATAGCTTTCCAGAGTGGTTGTACCAGTTTACATTCCCACCAGCAGTGGAGGAGGGTTCCCCTTTCTCCACAACCTCTCCAGCATGTGTTGTCACTTGAGTTTTTCATTTTGGCCATTCTGATGGGTGTAAGGTGATATCTCAGGGTTGTTTTGATTTGCATTTCCCTGATGGCTAATGAGGATGAGCATTTCTTTAAGTGTTTCTCTGCCATTCGATATTCCTCTGTCGAGAATTCTCTGTTTAGCTCTGTTTCCCATTTTTTAATTGGATTACTTGGTTTGCTGCTTTTCAGCTTCTTTAGTTCTTTGTATATACTGGATATTAGTCCTCTGTCAGATAAAGGGTTAGTGAAGATTCTTTCCCAGTCTGTAGGAAGACGTTTTGTTTTGATGATGGTGTCCTTTGCTTTACAGAAGCTTTTCAGTTTCATGAGGTCCCATTTATTGATTGTTGCTCTTAGAGCCTGTGCTGTTGGTGTTCTGTTCAGGAAGTTGTCTCCTGTGCCAATGAGTTCTAGGCTGTTCCCCACTTTCTCTTCTAACAGCTTTAGATTATCTGGTTTTATGTTGAGGTCTTTGATCCACTTGGACTTTAGTTTTGTGCAGGGTGATAAATATGGATCTATTTTCATTTTTCTGCATGTAGACATCCAGTTGGTCCAGCACCATTTGTTGAAGATGCTGTCTTTTTTCCATTGAATGGATTTGGCTTCTTTGTCAAATATCGAGTATTCATAGGTGTGTGGGTTTATTTCTGGGTCTTCTATGCGGTTCCATTGATCCTCCTTTCTGTTTCTATGTTCTTATCTTCTAATATCGCCTGTGCTCTGTCCATCCTGTGGCTTGCCGAGAAATTCACTTGGCAGGACCTTGTGAGTCATTAAAAAGCCTGCTTTCTCAGAAATCTAATAGACTGACAAAGTTCCCCTGAGGAAAATTCGAGTGGGCCCAGAAGTCTGGCGCTTTCTAAGACAATTAGGAATAATGCTTCCTCAAGACCCAGCTATACCACTGCTAGGTATATAACCAAAGCTTGCTCAAGTACACAAAAGGGATACTTGTTCAACCATGTTTATAGCAGCTTTATTTGTAATAGCCAGAACCTGGAAACAACCCAGATGTCCATCAACGGAAGAATGGGTACAGAAATTATGGTATTTCTACACAATGGAATACTACTCAGCAATCAAAAAGGAGGAAATCATGAAATTTGCAGGCAAGTGGTGGGATCTAGAAAACATCATTCTGAGTGAAATATCCTAGAAGGAGAAAGACAAACACGGTATATACTCACTTATATAGACCTATAAGATATGATAAACATAATGAAATCTATACACCTAAAAAAAGATAATCAAGAGAGCGGACATGGGGTAAGAGGATCAATCCTTGTGTAGAAAGACAGATGGGATGTGCATTGAACGCATGACAGGGGTCTACTGAGCGCATCTGAAAGCCTCTAACTAGCAGTGTTTTCAAAGCAAGGACTCATGACCAAACCTTTGGCAGAGTACAGGGAATCATAAGAAAGAAGGGGAGTTAGTTTGATGGGGAAAGGATAGGAGCTCCACAAAGACCAAATATATCTGGGCACAGGGTCTTTTCTGAAACTGACATTCAACCAAGGACCATGTATGGATATAACCTAGAACCTCCACTCAGATGTATCCTGTGGTAGCTCAGTAACCAATTGGTTTCCCAAAGTGAGGGGAACAAGGACTATTTCTAACAGGAACTCAATGAAGATACCTGATAAAACAGGATCAGAAGAATGGGGGGAGGTCCCCCCCATCAGTGGACTTGGAAAGGGGCACAGTGGTGATGAGTGAGGGAGGGAGGGACTGGGAGGGAATGAGGGTTCGGGCACGGCTGGGATACAGAATTAATAAAATGTAACTGATAAAAAAAAAAAAAGACTATCCCACCTGATTAATTGTAAACTTTGTGTCCTAAGTTTTCCGCCATTGTCAGGTCTCTCTGTCCATGAGAGTTGCTGGAAATAACAGTAGGAAATGTAGTAGCAGCCTGGTAACTCAGACATGCTGCACACACCCATCCCTCCCCCCTCCCCCCTGTCTTCCCCACATGTAAATGTGGCTAAGGAACAGGTTTAAAAGAGGCAATGGTTTCTTCCATTTTTACAAAATGTATCCGTTTTTGCCAAGGTCCTCAAATGGGACTGATTCCTGTTTATGACTGCTGTATTTTAAGTAAATTAAAATGACAACAAACATAGTGTACAAAAATGGGTGACAAGAAAATATATTTCATATAATGAGAAATAGAATCACTTAATTTTATTCCCAAAAATGCAACAGAGAAGGTAGTAATATGAAATAAAAAGACTTAAGTACATGTTGTAAATTAATATTGTATTATTAAATACCTGTTGTCTAAGGTGTTTCATCTTCCACTATTTTTAATGGAAAGTCCTTAGATAAATGTAAACATTATGTACACATTTGTTTTGTCCCTGCGAAATGGCTCAGGACATTCAGGTTAACAGAGAGAAGAGAAAGTCCTTGTGACATATGTCTGCACAAGGCTTTCCAGGCCTGATGCAGATGGTCTGAGCTGATCCCACTCCCCCTCCCCACTCTTTGAGAGCAACGTGCTTCTTCACCACAATGACCTTCTGAAAGAGAGTCAGTTGTGAAGGGCATTTAAAAGGTACATTCATTTTAGGTCTTAGCATCATGAAAGCAAATCTGACAGACATCTTTGGATGATGCAGTGGTTCTTTTCACCATTTGTAAAACAAATGGAGAAGTTTGACCTTGAGGGTTCATTAACATTCTTAAATACTTAATGTCTTCATCACTTTGGCAAGTAGTGTGATTTCCATCTCTAATTTTTAATTTTTTTCTTATTTACTATTTTTAAATTATGAAAACATTGCAAGTTAAAAATCACCCAAATTAATTAAACACCGAGTCTGTACATTTCAATGAATATCTCAATACAGTTAGAATATTTATTTGGAATTATCTATAATTTCTTCAAGAAAATTTGTTAATGTTTCCAGAAAAGAATTTTTTTTCTTCATATTCAGGGGTATCAGCTGTGGAACAGGCACTATTGCAAGTTGCAGGACTATATCATTTCTGTAATTAATCATCAAACAAATTATGCAAGTTTCTATGGTGATTGCATGCAAATATGGGAAACAGTCATTGAAATACATCTATGAATATGTACTGTGTTTAATGCTGATAAATGCTACGAAAGCACAAAAGACGAAGGGTGGACAGGCTGCAGCACAGACAAGCACAGAGGAGCAGTTCCGAAGGTGAGAGGGGAGCTTGACTGAGGCTGTGATTGTGAGCCAACACTCAAATTTGGTGAGGGGGGGAACAAGATTCCAGAAGGGAAAGCTATAATATTAAATGTGATAATTTGTATGGAAGCGCATAGTAACACATGGTAATTGAATAGTGTTAAAAATCGATCTCTTTAAAGAATTATACCCCATGAGCACAGAAATGGCTATGGCTGAATTGATGCATTTTGCACATGGCGGATCTTCTGTCATTTGTCATGGGAAAACATAATCCAAATCAAGAATGCAATCACAAAATCTTCTGTTCAGAAAGATTACACAGTTACTTCAGATACATTTGTTTTTGCCCAAGAGACAAAAGTAAGTCTTAAAATATTGGAAAAGAAACTATCCTTTACATACTAGTGTAGAAAGATACTAGAGAGGCTTACAAAAATATTCAGTTTGTTTTTAACCTTATTATAAGGAGAAAGCAAAAAACAGATGAGCATGACACAGTGACTTTTATCCATCTTGAATTTCATGGAGCATCCAGAGTGATGCATCTGTCCCTTCAAATATTTATCCATCACTCCCAGACATGCAGTGTATGAGGCGATAAATAACAGACAGTGAGAACAGGAGAAAACAGTTTTTTAATGCCTTGTGCTTAAACTGTCACTCTGGCAGGAAGTAATAACCGCACACTGCATTATTTAAGGTGAGGTAATAGACTACTTCCTTTTACAGGCAAATTACTTTGGTGACTGCTCCCTGACTCTCAGATGCCACTGTTTCCTCAGAGAAAGCCTGGAGTTATGAGGTGTGATGTGATGTGATTGGCTGCCCGAAACCCCCTGCTTTCTTTCAAAGCTTCCACCCATCAATCGTCCTTATGTGATGAATCTTCTCAAGTGTGGGGTCCTCCACATGGGAGACAGTGGTGTGCACTATAAATAGCACAGAGGAGACTAGAGTGAGCTTGGCTTAACTTTACTACGTATTAGGTATGTGATGCAGAGCAAATTATCAAATGCCCTGGGACTCCACTTATTTATGTATAAAGTAGAAGTTACACTGACTCAATCGAGCAGCTCGGAAGATTAAAGTGAGTAAAGTTCTGGACCTTACTGAGGAAGGCCAACAAATAATGTTTACTACTTGACAGATGAGTTCAAAGATCTCCGGTTACAAAACAAATTTCCAGAGTGTAGCTGTCCAGGGTCAAGCAGGACCTGCGAGTTCTATGCCAGCTTTCGGGTTTGGGTGAGCATGAAGCACCCACACCCTTGCCTGTTTCTGCACTTCCCTGTGTTTTCTTTTTATCACATGTGGTTTTTACTCCTGAACGACAGTAGACTATCATTCTACCTGCACAAATCTCATGTGTCAAATGTCCATCCAGTTGCAAAAATTCTCTGGTTTAGAAGAAATTGAGAAGAGTTGTAGACCAGCAGCACATCTGGGGATGGCACGATTGCTTTGGCGGGATCATATAGTCCTTAGTGTCGCTGTTTAAAAGTATCTTTTAAATAGTACATATCACTCATATGTTTGTTAGTATTTCATGAAGTTGAATTTTACCAGCCTTTCTCTGATTTTTCACTTTCTGTCTGCAACTCATGGTTACAAACAACATTTCTTTGTTGCTAATTCTTTTGGAGTGGGGCAAAATAATGTAAATGGATAATCTATCCCTCAATTTCCAAATATTCAAAACGTTCATGTGTACTTAATGAAATTCATTAATAGTAGCATTTTCAAGTAAAAAAATCATAGTAACTGGGTGATGATTGAATTTCACACCTCTAAACAGATTGCCTTTTATTTGCTGTGTAGACGAAATTTAAATAACATCTTCTGTGGTTTGCCTATTGATGTGCACAGTATAAGCTTATTATCACAATGGCATGGTTTTTATGCTTTTCTACATGGCCTTCATTCAGTGTGCATAATTAGGGAGTGTCTAGTTTATATCAAGTTGTTGGGTAGGCCTTGGAAATAAAAAAAAAAGAGCAGGAGATGTTTGTCTTTTGTTAAGAAATATAATTTAGTGAGTGTCAATTTTATAAAGTAGCAATTCTCTTTTAATATAGTAGAAGCAAGCATAGGCATAGGTAACAATGTGGGAGAAGATCTTTAATATGGCCGGGGTTATCAAGAAAGATTAATAAGCAGAATCCTAGGGAGATGGCTCAGTGGTTAAGAACACGGACTGCTTTCCCAGAGGACCTGGGTTCAACCCCCAGTACCCACATGGTAGCTTGCAGCTGTGTTTTTCCAGTGGATACGACACCCTTACAAAACATACAGGAAGGCAAAACACCAATACACATAAAATTTTTTTAAAAGTTATTTAAAAAAATTTTTCAGATGCACAATGCATCTGAAACTATGCTGAAACTATGCCAAGTGCATGGAGCGGGTTAAGGCCATTTTCCATGCAGAGAATGACACTGCATATTACCCACAACTTTTGTGGGTAATGTTAGAGAAGGCACATTAGGCTCCCTAAAACAGCAACCCTCTCATGCAAACTCTCCCAGCAGAGCTAACTGAGAGCATAGATGAATGTCAGCTACAGACATAAGAACCTTCTCATGTGTCCTTTTATCTGCTTCGAAAACACTGCTAGTTAGAGTCTTTCAGATGCGCTCAGACTCCGGTCATATGTTCAATCCCAAACCTTCGGTTGAGTACAGGGAATCATATGAAAGAAGGGGAGTTAGTATGATGGGGAAAGGATAGGAGCTCCACAAGGACCAAATATATCTGAGCACAGGGTCTTTTCTGAGACTGACATTCAACCAAGGACCATGTATGGATTATAACCTAGAACCTCTGTTCAGATGTAGCCTGTGGTAGCTCAGTAACCAATTGGTTTCCCATAGTAAGGGGAATAGGGACTATTTCTAACAGGAACTCAATGACTGGCTCTTTGACCTCCCCACCCCCCAAGGGAGGACCAGTCCTGTTAGGCCACAGAGGAGGGCTTCACAGCCAGTCCTGAAGATACCTGATGAAACAGGATCAGATGAATGGGGAGGAGGTCCCCCCTATCAGTGGACTTGGAAAGGGGCACGGTGGAGATGAGGGAGGGAGGGTGTGATTGGGAGGGAATGAGGGTTTGGGACACGGCTGGGATACAGAGTTAATAAAATGTAACTGATAAGAAAAATAAAAAAATAAAAAAAAGGAACCTTCTCTGTTCTGTTCTGTTCTGCAGTTCTGTTCTCCAGAGTTAAGTTACTAGAGGCCAGTTGGTGGCCAAGAAAGATCAATGTGAAGGGACAAAAAGCATGATCAGATAACTTTTTCTGCCACTTCATCACTCATGTCACAGTTAATAAATGAATCCTTACATTACCTTGTGTGCATATAAAACAGGATAAAAGTATAGGGGTGGTACAAACTGTAGAGGGGCATCCTTCAGGGCTTTAAAACACATTCCTTGTGGGTAAAGGGAACAAATAGATAAGAAGATACTTTTAGCTGTTACAAATTAATAGAATACAAAAATACCGGTGAAGTTATTTTTCCACATGGGTGGATATTCTAATAAAGCCTTAAGAAAAGATACTTTAATTAATTCATTCTTGATAAAAATGTGTTTCACTTTTTCCTTGCTTCATTAGTCAAAGTGTAAGAACATATTTTTGCCTTCCCTTAGAGTTGTAAATTTATTTTAGAGTTTGGGTTTTGTAGAAATATATTTAAAAAAGAAAGCGTTCTTTTGCCCTCAGCATAAGGATCATGTCTTCTGTGGCTGGAGAGTAGCTCAGTGGTTAAAACCACTGTCTTCTCTTCCATAGGTTCTGAGTTCAATTCCCCTTAACCACATGGTGGCTCATAACCATCTATAATGTGATCTGATACCTTCTTCTGACATGCAGGTATACATGCAGATGTAGTACTCATCTACATAAAATAAATAAATTTGTCTTAAAAAAAAAAGAATTATGTCTTTCTAGGAACATTTAAGACCCCAGAGATATTTGCTTGTTTCTGTTTAACATTCCATTTATTTATTTATTTATTTATTTATTTATTTATTTATTTATTTATTGTTGTGGTGGTGGGGATCTCAGCAGAAAGCTTATGTGAGTCAGTTCTCTCCTCCCAAGAAAGCCTCAGTCATCAAACTCAGGCTTGGTGGCAAGTACTTTTACCCACTGAGCCAGCTCACCAACCCTCACTGCATTTTTTTAATGACCTGTAGTTGCTCCACTTTTTTTTTTCTTTTTAAAGTTTTTTAGATCCAAAACTCCTTTTTGCCATTTTATCATTTTAGCAAGATTTACAACCATTTCTAGCAGCTTCCCTAACATAATATTTCTCTTACTAACCAATTTTGGAATTTTACAATGATTTCTTGCTAGTTCAAAGCCTTTGTAGTTTCCTTTCTGTATTTTAATACTGTCCAGTATATTCCAGGATGTGACCCTCTTTTCGCACCACCCTGAGTGCTGGAGTTGCAGGATTGTACCGCCACAGCCATCTGTTAAATCTTTCACTGTTAGCTTATGTTCTAGATTCTTTTTCCTCTGCTGCTAAGATGAACACCACAACCCAAGGCAACTCAGAGGGAAGGTTTTAACTCATTTCACAGATTGCAGTCTATCAGGAAGGGCCGTCTATCACGGCAGGAACTGTGGCACAGGCCATGAGGAGTGCTGCTTTCTTCTGGGCCTTCTGGCTTGCTCAGCCTGCCTTCTCATACAAGCCAAGGTTACCTGCTCATGGGTGACAAGGCCCAGGTAGTCTTGACCATTCATATCAATCAATCAATCAATCAATCAATCAATCAATCAGTCAGTCAAGAAGATGTTCCACAGGAACATATCTTCAGGCAGTCTGATGGAGAATAACATTGTCCAAATGTGACAAGTGATTGAATTACGTAATAATGCATACTGAAATGTTTTGAAGAAGTAAGGCAAAGCAGAAAATGATCATAGTATCTTGACAACAGTATCTTGACTTTGGAAAATTTAAATATTTCCATTTACTTATATTATTGTATAATAATATACAATATTGCATACTGTATATATTATAGCTATTACAGCATCTCTGCTTCAGAATACCACCACTGCCTTTACGCTTCCATGTTCCTAGTGTTTCAAGATGGAAGTTTCACACTGGTATTTAGAAAAGACAGTGATATGACAGAAGGTTTGATGAGATAGGGCCTAAACTTCACAGCAGGTAAAGAGGATGGATAATAGCACTGTGGAAGAAGAGAGAGCAGTATTTGAAGGTCACCTGCGGTTTTTGTGCTGGAGAAAAGCTGAGCTGTTCCTCTAGTATGAAAGTGTAGCTGTCATAGCAGCTTATGATGTGATCACATTCTAATTTTAAACTGAACGATCTATTAACACTGATATAAATAAGGTTTGATCTAACAATCACTAGTTTATTTTTTTAATATTCATCACTTATTCATTGAAGTTTTCAAAGATATATTAGTGTGGATTACGCAAAGTTAGAAACACAAGATTTCTACCAAGATTGCCGTTTCGCAAATGACATGGGGATGTTTATTTAAACTTCTTAGTTGCACAGAATAGTGTTATTTGTATGCTCAAAGTAGGGCACGGATAGTCAATGTGGTATGATTTATCATGGTGGAATGCTCCATTCCAGTGTTAAAAAAAAAAGCCTTGGCGTGAGAGCAGCTAAGGGAAATGTTACAAGGCAGTTTTGCCTTAGGTAGAGATTTTGTGCATGATGTCCAGGAAAGGTAGGTCCATACACGGAGCTAGAGAAGGGTGAGTCTGTTTAGAAGCACATGCTGGACACATAACTTGCAAGAGAGAGGAACAGCATCTCAGGTTCTGAGTGTCTTGCAATTTCTACTTCACGGTATAAACAACTGACGCAGTATGGCCCTCAGCTCCTCCTGTGGCTGAGGTTGAGTTTGTGGTTTTTTTCTCTCAGATTTATAGTCGCGCTAAGGACTTAGTTACGTCTTTCTTTCAGCGGATCTGTTGGAGCAGGTGGCAATTTTTATGCCTTCCGGTGTTTCAATATAATAATACCTTTCTTATAGCTCAAGAAGATTAATTTTATATTTATGAGAAAAATACTTTTGGAGGAGAAGAAATGTCAGAGCTAATATCTATGTAATTGGTCTCTTACAAAGGTTGAATATTTTCTCCATGGAAATATTAAAACTTAAATATCCTATAGACATTTTAAAGGTAATTATTTCTATAAAAATAACCTCCTGCATACACACCTTACATGCATACTTACACACATGCACACACACACAAATAAATACTGGAAAAATGTAAACACTTTTGTTATTAGTCCTTTCTAGTTAAACAGCCAGTATCAGTCTAAGATGACTTCAATCTTGCATACACTGTATGGAATATGTACTCATGCATATATTAAAGGGAATAATAGTTTAGGACAGATTCATAATGATATTCCATCAAATTTTATGGATCAGTAGGCATTATTAGGCTTTCAGGAGCCATGCTGTTTTTATAAAGCCCTTAGGTATGAAACGGGTGTTTTTTCTTTCTCCTAATCATAAGGGTTTGGATGGAGGGTGACAGATGGCATGAACTTTCATGTTGTACTGCTCAGTGCAGAAACGAATAGTAGACACCATCCTTATTCCAAAGTGCATAGGTTTTAATGAGACAATTAAAATGTGATATTTCAATAGCCTTGACATATCAGTGTATCTATCAGCATTTTGCTGAGACCACACAGGGAAAAGAAAAGAAAAAAAAACACTAAAGTGCTTGCCAGTGAGATTTATAATAAGCATTACTAGGCAGCTTAATGTAAAACTCTTAAGCAGATTCATTCAAAAAAAATCCTAATTTTGTAGTTCTCATTTGGCTCTGAACCCTGCATTAAAAATTAATTAAATTGTGTGGGAAACCAGGAGTGTACAGTAGGAAATCAAAACAGTACAGTAGAAGGTAGAAGACAGGACACCAGTGTTACTCTCAGCTAACTTGCTTCTTTGACAGAAGGAACACAAGTTAACATGGAATAGTGTTTCCTTGGGTGGCTGAATGAATCCGACTAATATCTGCAAGAGGAGAAGATGAGCTACAAGTGTGAACCAAGCTTCATTTATTTATTTATTTATTTATTCATTTTGAAACACATGGACACAACGTTTTTCACTTTACACAGTTTTAGGAGCTCTGTCCAGTTGACACCAGACACATTCACACTTCTGTGACTCCTGCAAAGCATCGCCATTCTCCCAGTGCATGTCAGGTTTCATACGCCTGTGTAGATCTTATGGCAGGCAGGGTTCCTCGCCCCCAGACCAGCTAGCACCGTTCTATTCTATGTCTCTCTTGGTCTGACTGCTCAACTATCTATTTCTGGTGTGCATGTCAGAGTTTTAGTTTTTAAATAAAATGTACTATAAACTTGTATAAGGAACAGAAACTGAATAAAGTATACAAGTAATTTATTTTATGAAGAAAATACTCCTTCCTATTTTTGATTTGATAAGGGAGCCAAGAACTATTCATGCATTTAGTTGCAATGAGTCTTACTGAGCAACACATATATCTATCACTGAATTTCATCATATTTAGGCTTTTACTCATGAACAGTACAACATACTGATGGTAAAGATGAATTACTACTCATGCCTTATTTTCCAGCATCCCATATTTCCATAAAAATCTCTGTCTCTTAGAAGTGTTGGGGCAGGTAATCACCCCTAAGGAAGATAAGATCTCTTTACAAAGCAAGTCCTGAGAAAGCGAGCCTCGCTTGGCTAGAGCCAATGACTAACAGGGGATGGTGGTCCTGGGATCTGAATGAATCATGTTGGAATCTCTTGACCTAGGACACAGAGATGATAATGTGGAGGGCAAGTCCCTTCATCTTTCTTGGGCTGTACTCTCCAGACCTGGAAACAGATGTTAAAATGTGCTACTCACAGGTCCCTGACAAAGCTCAGTGACTTGGGATGTTGCCAGATTGGGGAGGATACAGATGGGAAGAGTAGGAGTTATGTTAATATATGTAACTGAAAGGTTCATTGACAGCAGATTTTGGTCAAGTGTATAATGCCCATTCAGCAGATGGAGGAAAAAATATTATGCAAAGGGAATGTATGTTTGTAAGGGAAGACATTTTTATATGACAGTATGCCTTTTTTTTTTTTTCATGTGTATGGGCAAAACTACCAGAATAGCAAACAATTGTAGCTCTAGATACTCAAGCTTCCAAGAGAGTACCTCAGTAACTATCACTGTTACTGAGATGAGAAAAAGTCAATGAGCAGGGTACAAGCAAAAGCTGGAAACCAAATTTTTATTTTTATTTTTTTACATTAGTTACAGTTTATTAAATTTCTATCCCAGTTATAGTCCCCTCCCTCATTGCCTCCCAATTACACTCTCCCTCCCTCATCTCTTCCCTGCCCCTTTCCAAGTACACAGATAGGGGAGGTCCTCCTCCCCTTCCATCTGACCCTAGCTCATCAGGTATCTTCAGGACTGGCTGCAATGCCCTCCTCTGTGGCCTAGTAAGGCTGCTACTCCCTCGGGGAGAGGGAGTCAAAGAGCCAGCCATTGAGTTCATGTCAGAAACAGGCCCTGTTCCCCTTACTAGGGAACCCACTTGGATACTGAGCTACCATGGGCTACATCCAAGCAGGGGTTCTAAGTTATATCCATATGTGCTCCTTGGTTGGAGATGCAGTCTCATAAAAGAACCCTGTGCCCAGATATATTTGGTCATGAATACTTGATTTTTGAGAAAGAAGCCAAAACCATACAATGGAAAAAAGACAGCAACTACAACAAATGGTGCTGGTCCAACTGGATGTCTACATGCAGAAAAATGAACATAGATCCATATTTATCACCCCACACAAAACTAAAGTCCATGTGGATCAAAGACCTCAACATAAAACCAAACACATTAAATCGGTTAGAAGAAAAAGTGCTGAAGAGCCTAGTACTCATTGGCACAGGAGACAACTTCCTGAACAGAACACCAATAGCACAGGCTCTAAGAGCAACAATCAATAAATGGGACCTCATGAAACTGAAAAGCTTCTGTAAAGCAAAAGACACTGTCATCAAAACAAACAACAGCCTACAGCCTGGGAAAGGATCTTCACTAACCCTATATCTGACAGAGGGCTGATATCCAGAATGGAAAGCAAATGTTACAACACATATCTTTTTAATAACTATTTAATTTTGAAAAGTGTATTTATGAACACAAATGCTTGTTTTCAAAATGTGTGTTTATGCAGGTATGTGTGAATTAGTTCAGGAAAATCTGTTTGAAAATAGTATCAGTAAAAGGGGCAAAAACAATTAAAATTGACAGTTTAAAGTATAAAAATCTTAGTTAATAAAGTAATATTTAATTCTGTAATTCAAGAAATTGCTAGTATTGGCTAAATGTACATACTATCTGGGGTCAAAGCAGCATTTCTCCTCTTGCATGTAGTATGCACTTTTGTGATCCAGCCTTTCTATTCCCGCCTGTCCACACCCTCTGCAATTTCTAGTCCTCACTTTTCTGCTTTCCATTTGAGCATTTTGATTTCCACCATAAGAGAAAATATATAGTACTTTCCTTTCCAAATCTGACAATTCTTCTTTAATACAAAGACCTCCATTTTTTTAATTTTCTGCAAATTAAAAGATTCTTTTCTTTAGGGCTAACTAATATTTCATTTCATATACAGACCATATTTGATAATAAGCAGCAAAACTTATTTGATATTTTAGCATTGCATGTAATACCACAGCAGACAATGTGTTTGTACCTCTCTGGGGTCTTGATTTTATTTCATTCATTCATATATATATATATATATATATATATATATATATATGTATATATGTATGTATATACTTTTTATATATATATATATATTTATATATATATATATATATAATT
>REGO01000562.1:328156-390740 GCA_010120015.1 Rhombomys opimus
GAGATCGTCCTGCCTGTGTTTCTCAAATGCTGGGATTAAAGTCCTATGCCACCATACCCTGCATCTATGTTTTTTTTTTTTTTTTTTTAAATCTCACTTTAGTGTATGCTGCCTGGTGCAGCCACTATGGAAATAAGTATGGATGTTCCATAAAAACTAAAAATAATTCTACTGTATGATCCGGTTATGTCTACCACTCTTTGGTATGTAACCAAAGGATGCCATATTCTATTAGATATGCCTTCTTGTCCATGTTCATTGCTGCTTTACTCATAATACTCAGGAAATGATAACAGCTTAGGTGTCCATCAACCAATCAATTGGCTATGAGAATGTGATATATTTATACAATGGAATATTATGCAGCTATTAATAAGAAAAAAAATTGTAGGTTGATGAATAATGCTGGAAACAATCATTCTGAGATGTAGACCCAGACCCATAAACGTTTTCTTTCATCTGTGGATAATAGTTTTGAATCATCAGATATGTTCTGTAAAGATCACTTCATCACTCACTCTTCATCTCCAAACTTCTAATTGTTTAGATGACAATTCATATAGTGACCGTCAACTGGCCAAGATGCTGATGATAAGATTTTGCAGAATGCTCAGCTCTTGTGGAAGCATATATATGACAATTTCCATAAAAATTCTCTAGGTTCATGGGAAGAAGGGACAGAGAGACTATAAGAGCCTGAGGCAATGGATGGCATCAAAGAGACATTATCGCTGGACATACTGGGCAGCACACAGTGCTCTTGGCAGTGTATACAAAATCTGTGAAAGCCCGAGACAGACTAAATCCCTGAAAGGAGAGAGGATGTGAGCGCACGATCCCTCTCCAAGCTCCACAGCTGGGTACTTACTGGCAACCTATATAGCTGCTGGAAGAGGGAGTGAGTTTTCTCTAGGAGTGTAGCCCCTTAAAAGTCAACCACATTTTACTAGAGGATCGCACATCTAAGAACCTTTAGGTGGCCAAAAAACTGGTGTTTAGGAATCCCAAAAATGACTCAAAATTGGGTGGTTATGGTAGGGGATGAATTAGGGAGATTTTCAGGTAGAAGGAATATGATCAAAACACATAAAATTGTCACAGAAACCATTAAAATGAACTATACAAATTTTAAAAAGAAAAATAATATGAATAAAGAGGAGAAAAAGTTTTAGTAGTTTACAGAACAGAGTACCAAAGTGTCCAGTAGCTGTATGAGAAGTACAGCAATTGTCAAGAGACTGTAAGCAAAGGCACAGTGGAGTCCACGCTCATCCTCCATACCACAGGACAAATGGAGCAGGAAGAGGTACTGCTGTAATTGAGGTGAGGGTGGGACTCATACGCTGTGCAAGGAGAAATGTAAATTAATGAAACTGGTTTTAAAGGACTAAATGACATACATTGTAGAGGAACGCATCCTAAGGTCTTGCATGCTTGTTCTTTTCCCAAATCATATGAAAGAATGTTACAAACAGCAATGTTTACAGTGGATCCCAGCTGCAAATATCCCAGTATCCTGATACAGTGGAGGTGATCAATAGATAACAGGAGCTCCTCTGATAGATCTGAAAAGCTGTCACCACACTCAGTACCTTTCCTTCTCTTTGCACTTGTTAAGGCTGTGGGGTCTGTTAAGTCTGTTGTGGTTGACTGTTGGCTTTAGTTCACCTGGTTTGTTTTTGACAGTAAGGCAGGCAGCAAGATGCAACAAATGCAAACCTTTTTCTTCTTTGGGAATTTATAATTTAGTACAGAACAAAATCATGTAAATAAATATTTTAATATCAAATAAAGTTAAGAAAACAGGTGTGTGTGTAATCTATGCACAGGAGAAACTCTGTGATGATACTAGGCAATATTTCATGGGGGTGTAATGGAAGATCCAGTTCTTAAATTAAGATAGCATTTCTATGGCTCAACAATGTAAGAGTTGCCAGAGTTTATAGAAGCACTTAGAAACCACATTGTAAGGATATCACCAACTGAAATAGAAGATATTATATGTCAGTATATAAAAACTCAATAAACTATGAAGTATGGTAACAATATAGGCAAAGTATTGATTTATAACATTAAGTTCTGTGGATGAAGACGTGTTTTATGCTTCCCACTACTCTACCTAATTTCACTGACCCTCTATTTCAAACCTTTGTAGTATGAGAAGTGTCTTGCCTACAGAAGTTCCCACTTGGTTTTTTCTAGCTGAAATTTTATCTCTGGTTGTTTTTTTTTTTTTTTCCTAGCTTTTTTCTCTGTCTATAAGAACATTTAGTAATTGAATACTTTTTTGCCTGTTACAAATGCTACATTTATATCTTCAGTTAAATTTTTCTTGCCAAAGTGAAAGGAGAAAGTGGTCAGTACATTTCACGTGAGTCTTGTAACTCTGCTTAAAGCTCTGTCCCCATCTACAGCTGTTTCACCATCTCTTTATGTTAGTAAAACACTCAGGTGCCTAATGTATGTGACCAAAATATGAGTTCATTTACTAAACATAATACAAAATATGGGGGATACAAATATGGGGGGATACAAAGTGAATAAAGCGTAATTAATAAAAATTAAAATAAAAAAAGAGCCAGTAAGATGGCTCAGCTTGCTATGCAAGCATGATAACCTGAGAATTCACACCAAAAGTGAAAGGAGGGAAATAACTACACAGAATTTTTCTCTGACCTCCATGAGCCTGCTTTGGCATGTGCATATTCATACACACAAATGTACACATAATAACGACAATAATAGTAATAACAATAACAGCAGTAATAAATAGAACAAGAGTAAAGAGAGGCTAAATTAATGAACTTCTTGGCAATTCTGCAAGTAATTGTGTATTGTCTGGTATTTATCTTGAAGGGGATACCATGGCACTCAACAGAAATTTTTTTCTGTAAGTGCTGTGTTGAATCTGATGAAATACCTGGCAGAAACATGTCAGTTACATGAAAACTGGCAGAGAGAAAACATAAGACTCTGATTTTGGTACTTTAGGGCATGTCTCAGAAGTTCGCTTTTGAGCTAGAGTGCTTCACATGACAATAGAATTCTCTACATAAAGTTTGTAAAGTACTTGAGTAAGAAGCAAATGATGGTTTTATTATTACCAAGTGTTTTAATATATTTTAGGTTAAATTATTAAAATTCTATAATTTCTAATAAAATTAACCTCAGTAAAATGTTGTATTAGAATGAAAACTAAAATATCCCCATATAGTTTAATATACCTTGCTTTATATTGAAAATGAGCATTGTAAACATTTAGATGCTCAAATTACAACATTAATAAGCAGGACATAAGCTACCATCTTTCATCAATTTAAAAAAATATGAGTGCTCCTTCCCTAAGGAGATGAGGGAGAGAGGATGGGGTTGGGAGGGAATAAGGAAAGGGGTAAAGCTGAGATACAAAGTTAATAAACTGTAACTAATATGAAAAAATAAAGAAATTAAAAAATAGGGGTGTTTTTAAACACATTTTGCATGTCTGAAACCAAAACACTTCTTTCAGCGTGTCATAGTATTACTAGTGGCAGTGTGTATGTTGTCATTTCTTCCTGGGAGTATAAGCATGTCAGCACCAAGTGTGGCTGTTCATATTATCGTCACTTCAGAGCTGTGTATTAATGGTACTTTACGGGTGTTGATTCTGATTGCTCTTTCAATGCTTTCGGGAATAGTACATGCATATGCTGTGGGAGTTGTCTCGCAAGTTACCTGTCCTAGTTTGTGTTCTATTGCTGTGCTAAAGCATTGTGACCCACAGCAATGTGAAGAGCAGTGGTTCCATTTAGATTAAATGTTCTGAACACTGCATCCTAAACAGAAGTCAAGGAGGAACTCGGGGTAGGAACCCAGAAGCAGGAACAAAGCAGAGGCCATCGGGGATATTTCTTACTGGCTTGCGTCTCATGGCTCACTCATCTTGCTTAATCACACAGCCTGGGACCTCTTGCCCAGGATGGCACTGCCCTGGTAATCACATGTAAACTATTAAACAAAAGTATGTCCCTCAGGCTTGCCTACACATTGCTCTGGTGGAGGAATTTCCTTAGATGACTCAAGTTTGTGTAAAGTAAACAAAACAAAGAAACACAACATCCCAATCTGAAAAACTATGAAAATGTATGGATTCTGGAGGATGAGGATTTTTCTCCAACAATGTATCCCCTTATGCTGACACATCCAGTGTGTGATAAACAGCCCACATTGGACTTAATTGGATATTTAAATAAGTGATGACATGAAGATGGGGGGGTAGGAGTGTTAGGGTAAGGTAATAGGAGAGGACCTGGGGGGGGAGTTAGGGGGAGTAAGGGCTATAATATGCTTGAAATCCATTGTATGAAATTCTCAGAGAATGGATGGAATATTAGAATAAAACATATTTGTTTTCAAAAGCATACTATCCATTATTTTTTGATCTTTCCATTTTCTATCCTCTCCAATTTAAAAATGTTACTTATTAGTATGAAAACTTCCAAACAAAAATAAAAATAAAATCAATACTAAAATAGAATCATGTACTTTAGTATCTGAAGTTAGATGCATTTTTGTGTTATGATTTTAAGAGATTGGAAGATTTCATAGTCTTATCTGCATACCTTATAGACATAAAATATTTTCACTGCCTTTTGGATCTTATTCATATTCTTTAATATGTATATGTTTGAATGGTACACAGGAAAGAGCTTATAAGGATGAACGCTTAAAATAGGCTAGTACCTGGCTCAAGATTTTTTTCTATTTTCAATTCCAGGTAAGTAGTAAAAAGAGTAATTTTGTTCATACTGTTTCCTTCTTTCATATTTTTGTATTAAATTTTTTAATGTTTTTTACAATTTACTCATTATTTATCCCGATTTAGCCCCCTCCCTAATCCAACCCCTCCTAGTCCAACACTCGCTTCTGTATTTCTACATGCACTGGAAGACTGCTTGCACATCCCAAATTAGGAAGATTTCTAACTGCTACATTCAGCAGAACAGGTACAGGCTCTCTTTCAGATGCTGGGAGGACAGAGAATTCAGGACGCTCATTGCCTTTTCCCTGAGGCTGCATTTGGCACATAGAAACAAAGCTATCTATTCAGGTTTCCTTTACTGTCATCATTTTCGATAGTTTCTGTTCTTAGTAGTTCCCCTCTTGGCATTTTGAAGACCTGTGGGCTGCTATCATGGCCAGGGCCTATTACCTCAGCGTTAGCTCCCTTCACTTCTGTTCCATCTCTGTTTGTGATTGTCTTCCAGGGAACTACATTTTAACATTTACTGTTCCATGTAATTCTTTGAGACAAAATTCTGTAATGATTGTAAAATTCCGAACTTATAGAACAAAACAAAAACCTTCAGTTTTACAAATATTAATAAAAGAAAATCTGTTTCAATTATATTGCAGTGGTCTTGGTTAGTTTAGTGTTCAGTGCTTTTTAGAACCCATTTTGACAGACAAAATTCAATTTTCACCGAGTAAATTTAATATATTCAGTGTTAAAATATTCATTTTTACTACATAATTTTCAGATACTATCTTTGCTTTAAGAAGTCTTCCTTATTTGATAAGTCACTAAAATATAGCATGATTTGTTCAAGATCATAATATTTATTAACACCCTGTGATTTGATTTTAAATATCAGTTTTCAAAGGTCCTGATTCTCATTTTATTATGGCAATGTGCTGCACCTTTGAGAATGTAGAAGACTGATTTATAAAAATTGTTATATATTCTTTAAAAGCTACATATTAGACATTTCTCACTTATTCTGTTGAATCAAGACAGATCCATTTAAAATGGATAATAATTTCTTCCTGACAGGTATATTTAGAAGAAAATCCCTTGCATCTTTTTAATAAACATAGAAACATAATATTTACATTATTAATGTCAAAAATGTGCATTCATTTTTGGAACAAGGGTAATAATATTCTTAGTTAAATGAAAATCTGTTGACCTAGTGGCGTTTTAAAATAAATATAATTAGTTTGTCATAAAAAGAAATATTAAGATTGAGTCTATAATTTCCATGAAGGTTATTAATATTAAAAGATTGTTTATTGCTTTAAAAATCAATAATGAAACACTTAAAAACTAGGTAATAATAGCATATCATTATTGATGTTTTTCTATAGGAAAAACATATTCACTACATGTTTAGAGGTCTTACTCTCAATTATCTTTGCTTAAATGAAAATATTCAGCTTAATTAAATTCATTGGTTATTGAAATTGTTCATTTGTGATTACAACAAACCTGTAATTATTTTCTAAATCTTTGCCATATCCTCAGGTCCTTCTTCAGGTGACATCCCTTGAGGATGACTTTTGATGAAAAGTTTTTGATGTCAGCACTAAGTTCTGTCTACTTAACTCTCATCAATATAATTAAATATCACATTCCATTCCAAGAAAATATTATTACCAAGCTCATAGCTGTACAACTTTGTGAGGTCTTTATATATATGATTAATATTAAAGAATAATTACTGAAACAAACGTTAAGTATTCATTCTGTGTTTTGGTACTAACTGAAATGGTTTCCTGGTTTATATGTATGAGGGATGCAACATTTTCCAATTAATTACTGTTTGATTCGTGACATGGACTTGGGAGGAACCCCACATAGACAGGATGTGCACAATGGATCCAAAACATGCAACCCCTTGCAGCCTCTGAATACCAGTTGGGATTTGTGATAATTCTCCGAAAGTCTGGAATAGATGAAGACTAACAACTCTCAGGTCACAGGCTTTGGCTCAACCTCAGCAAAAGCCACAATTTGCTCAGCTATATAGTGTAGAGGAAACATTTTAAGCAATTACAGGGTTATTTTTTTAATATTAAAAAGGTTAATTTCCTTAAATTTGACACAATATTATATATTTCACTAAAATAACGGCTAAAAATTCTTACTACTATTTTAAAATGACTAAAGTTCAAAGTAAAGTTATTTTAAATGTTAAATCTATTTTCTTGTTGAAACACTTTTGTTCAGCTCTTTGGTGTCATCTTAAAGTAAAGAACATAAGCAGAATTGGATTTATTTCTATATTATTTAAAATCATTTTGAGATTAATAGAAATAATATATTTTCTCCTTTGTGAGGATGTATAATAGAAACTTTGAACAAGTTAACTAAAAATTTCTGTCATGTGGCTGGATGCAACGCTTAGTGATTAGGAGGATTGGGTGTTTTCTCATAAAACCTGGCTTCAATTTCCAGCACCCACATGGCAGCCCACAACTCTCTGTAACTCCAGTTCCAAGTGATCCAACATTCTCATGCAGACATATTTGCAGGTAGAACACCAATGCATATCAAATGAAGATAAATTACTAAAAAAGAAAAGGAAAAATTTGTCACTTAGGCTATTAAAAAAAAACAAACAGAAAAACTTTTATCCTAATTATTCAGAAAACCTCCAACAAAAGCTTCTCTAGATTTTGTGTAGTGTGTTACTACGTTTTTATTGCTGTGCTAAAATAACATGAACAGAGGCAATTCAAGAAAGTGTAGTCTGTTTAGGCCTATGGTTTCAGAGAGAGAGAGAAAGAGAGAGAGAGAGAGAAAATCCATAATGGCCAGAGAGGCATGGCAACAGGCATCAAAAGGAAGAGTGAAAGGGTGAAAGGGAGCCCATCTCTATACAATAGAAAGCTAATATATCCAACAAAAAGTGTGTAAGGATATAATCTCTCAAAACCAACCTGATCTTCCTGATCTTTCCTAGCTTCGCCCATTTCCCTGGAAATTTCATGATTTTCTTGTTTTTAATTGTTGAGTAGTATTCCATTGTGTAAATGTACCACAATTTTTGTATCCATTCCTTGGTTGAGGGACATCTAGGTTGTTTCCAGATTCTGACAATCAGGGAAGCAAAGGAGAGGCATGGGGGAGGGCGGAAGAAGTGAGGTAGGACATGGAGGTGATGAGGAAGGGTGGGATACAAAGTGAATGAAAAAATAATAATAATAAATGTTAAATGTATGAACAGATATTTCTATAACTGCTTGAGCTGTTGGATTGTATAATATTCCTGTAATACATTTTATGTTATAATATGCAAAGAGTCATTTCATTTTAATGGGAACATATTTAGGGGCATTATCAGTCTTAATTTGTAAGGGTATCCCCATGATAGCCATATCTTCCAATAAATGTGCAATACGAAAGAAGGGGGAGTTAGTATGAAGTGGAAAGGATAGAAACTCCACAAGGACCAAATGTAACTGGGCACAGGGGTCTTTTCTGAGACTGTCACTCCAACAAGGACCATATATGGATATAACCTAGAACCTCTGCTTGGATATAGCCCGTGGTAGCTCGGTAACCAATTGGTTTCCCATAGTAAGGGGAATAGGGACTATTTCTGACATGAACTCAATGGCAGTCTCTTTGACCTCTCCAACCCCCAAGGGAGGAGGAGTCCTGCTAGGCCACAGAGGAGGACTTTGCAGCCAGTCGAGAGAGTACCTGATAAAACAGGGTCAGATGAAAGGGGAGGAGGTCCTCCCCAAGCAGTGGACTTGGAAAGGGGCAATGATGAGATGAGGGAGGGAGGATGGGGTTGGGAGGGAATGAGGGATCAAGATACAGCTGGGATACAGAGTTAATAAAATGTAACTAATAATAAAAATTTAAAAAAAAAGAAAAAAAAAGAATCAGCCTTTTCAGAATCCAAAGCATCATTGAAATGCATCAATGCATCAATGGTATGATATACAGATTACACTTTCCAAAAATTTCCAAAGTGATATACATCCATGTGCCAAATTTCATTTCTTTGGATACCCTTAGGGTTATCTCCAGTAGGTAATGGAACTCGATTATACACAGAGCAAACACATCCTTTTTTTTTTTTTTTTCAATTTTTTGGCTTGTTTCCAAGTAAGGAAATTTTTTTCTTTAAACCTTTGCTGTCAACATGATGTCTTTAATGAAATTCTGGGGCTTTTGTACATTCCCTATTAATATTTGATCAGTCTCTCTTTATTTCTTTGTGCCAATGAACCAGGCAATCCTATATAAGATTGAATATATGTGATATATAATGGATAATTACTATTTTGAATTATCTGCTTTAGTTACAAAAATAATGATGACAATTCTGAGTTATCAGGAATAAGTTCAGCAGTTTCTCAAAGTAACACAACCTTCTGCATGTTGTGAGTCAGTAAATATATTGATAGGTTCAGAAAAGTCTAAAAAAACCAAAAGAATTCCATATAGCTCTGATTTTTCTAAACTGAAGGGCATGACTTTGAGTTATATTACTTATATTTCCTGACTTATAACTGGCCATTCCTGACTTACCTGCATTTGTATAAAATGCAGGACCTTCAGAAATTCGTGTCTCTTTTACTATGTGGGGGGAAAATCAACCAGTTCTTTTTATGAAGCAAAGTCTCTTGCTTTGGGGGTATTTGTTATTAATTTCTCCAAAACGATTGCTACGAACTCTTTACCAGTCTTCATTAATAACCAGTAACAAAGTAATTTCAGCATTAGTATAAGGTACTATGATTTAGCTGTGTTTATTGCTGATAATTGAGCAAGTTTTATTCTTCCTTTTATAATTAGATCAGAATCTTTTTCAACATAAGTTTCTAGTTTTTTACTCTGTTCGTGTGCTAAGGAGATCCATTATAAGATATTGTGTTCTCTCTGCATAATGAGTTCAGTAGGGAAATAACTAGAAGACATGATTGCTGAAATATAGTCAAGTTTGGAATCTAGGTTGTCCACATGTGCCTCTGGCAAATTTGCTCTATCTGAGCAAACACTTTCTATGCTGCAGCTCTTGTCTAGGACATTTTAAGCCTGAATGCCTTGTAAGGTAAACAACTACTCAGTTCTTGAGTAGTTAATCCAATAGTAGCCTGTAACCAGCTAATATCTCCCAATACTTTTTTTTTGATTGTCACTAAGTGTTTGTGACTGATCTCTTTTTTTTTATTTTTATCAGTTACATTTTATTAATTCTGTATCCCAGCCGTGCCCCGAACCCTCATTCCCTCCCAGTCCCTCCCTCCCTCACTCATCACCACTGTGCCCCTTTCCAAGTCCACTGATGGGGGGACCTCCCCCCATTCATCTGATCCTGTTTTATCAGGTATCTTCATTGAGTTCCTGTTAGAAATAGTCCTTGTTCCCCTCACTTTGGGAAACCAATTGGTTACTGAGCTACCACAGGCTACATCTGAGCGGAGATTCTAGGTTATATCCATACATGGTCCTTGGTTGAATGTCAGTTTCAGAAAAGACCCTGTGCCCAGATATATTTGGTCTTTGTGGAGCTCCTATCCTTTCCCCATCAGACTAACTCCCCTTCTTTCTTATGATTCCCTGTACTCTGCCAAAGGTTTGGTCATGAGTCCTTGCTTTGAAAACACTGCTAGTTAGAGGCTTTCAGATGCGCTCAGCAGACCCCTGTCATGCATTCAATGCACATCCCATCTGTCTTTCTAAACGAGGATTGATCCTCTTACCCCATGTCCGCTTTCTTGATTGTGACTGATCTCTTTTGATATATACCCTCTGTGGTTGAATCTTTTGTTGCCTTAATTTGAATTCTAGCTAGTTGATAGAATCTCTTCACTGTATTTTACTCCAACTAGTAAAATCTTTTTTGCTTCATTAAACATTCTGTCTAATGTATTTGCAATGGAATTGGCCAACAAGATATCATCATAAAATGGTAAATTATGGATTGAAAAAAATCTCTATAAATTCTTTCAACGGCTGTTGCACAAAATATTCATATAGAGTTGGACTACCTAATGTTCTTTGAGGAGTGACTTTTTATTGGTATCTTTTTAAAGGTTGAGCATTATTATAAGTACGTACTTTAAAAGCAAAATTTTCTTTATTTTGCTCTTATAGGGGAATATTAAAGAAGTGGTCTTTTAAATTGATTATTATTAAAGCTTATCATTTTGGTAATAGAGAAAGTAATGGGATTCAAGTCTGTAATGAACTCATAGGTTGGATCAGTTCATTACAGCCCTTAGCTCAGTCAACATCTTCCAATTTCCAGATTTCTTTTAAATGATAAATACAGGAGAATTCCAAGGACTTTAGAATGTTCTGTATGTTGAGTTTCTAGATGCTCATACCAGCTGCTCAAGCGCAAGTAATTTTCCTTCGTTCAAGCGCCATTGCTCTACCCACACAGGCTTGTCAGTTAAGCCTTTTAAAGGTAGTGCTGTTTTGTTTTTGTTTTGTGTGTGTATGTGTGTGTGTGTGTGTGTGTGTGTGTGTGTGTTTGTGTGTGTTACCTCCAGAGTTTCTTGTTTTCTCTAGTGGAACTGCTCTGCTCTTGATTGATGGGCTACTTGTGGCTAAGGACAAGTGCAGGGTTGCCATCTGTAACGTGTATTAGGTCTCCAATAACTAGTTTAGGTTTTGTTTTTTGTTTTTTCTAGTTGCTCTGACAAGAAATACATGGTTTGTGCTGTTTGCTGCCAGGGTATGAGCAAAACCCCTTAGGAACTTCCCCATATGCAAAGGATTGTCTCAAAGGGAATTTTGCAGCAGCAAGGGATTACCTTAAATATCTCTTGTAGATCTGTAACTGTCGATTTTATTTCTTAAGATGAGGGAATCTGATAAAAGCTGTTCCCAAGACTTTCTAGCATTTTCTGAATTCTTGATGACTGGTTCAACCTAGCTGTTGATGACTAATTCTAACTGGCTTCTCAACCGCTCCAGTATCTGAACAGCAGCTCAGCAGTGAGAGCAGAGTGACTGGCAGAAAAGTGGAAGCAACTAGGAAAAATCAATCTGAGTGAGGTTAAGTCAGAATCAGAAAGACATACACCGTATATACTCACTTAAAATGTGTATTAGCCATATAAAATAAGATAAACATACTAAAATCTATAGTCCTAAAGAAGATAAACAACAAGGAGGACCCAGGAAGATGCTTAATTCTTATTCAGAAGGGCACACTGGATAGACATTGAAAGTCTGAGAGGACAGGGAACAGGACAGGAGGCTACCACAGAGGGCCTCTGAAAGACTTTACCTAGTAGGGCATCAAAACAGATGCTAAGACTCATAGCCAAGCTTTGGGCAGAGTGAAGGAATCTTATGGAAGAAGGAGATAGAAAGACCAGGAGGGGACAGAAGCTCCACAAGGAGACCAACAGAGGCAAAAAAATCTGGGTTTGTGGAGTCCTCCAGAGACTGATACTCCAACCAAAGACCATGCATGGAGAGGGCCTAGACCCCTTGCTCAGATGTAGTGCAGGGGCTGCTCAGTCTCCATGTGGATTCCCTAGTAAGAAGAACAGGTGCTGTCTCTGACATGTACTCAGTGGCTGATTCTTAGGTCACCTCCCTCTGGTGAGGTGGCCTAAATAGTCCTCAGAGAAAGAGGGCCCAGACAGTCCTGATAAGACCTGATAAGCTGGGATCAGATAGTAAGAGAGGAGGATCTCCCTTATTAGTGGACTAGGGGATGGGGATGGGGGGGGGGAAGGAAAAGAGAATGGGACCAGGACAAGATAAGGAAGAGGGCTACAGTCAAAGTGAATATATTGTAATAAATAATAATAATTAAAACAAACAAACAAAAAACCTGGCTTCTCTTGGCATCTGACCGAATTTCTCTGCCTGATCTTTAAACTAATTCCAGCAATAAATTTTATTATGGCTCCCTTTCATTCTCTAGCTCGTTATGTGTTCACTGTGTCTAACTTGTTCTCTCTGCAACATGGCTCTGTAAAAATGTCCTGGTAAATATTCTTCCTAAAAAAACAAAACAAAACAAAAAGACAAACAAACAAAAACTCAATTTTCTCTACTTTTGCTGTTCTTAAGTAGCCTCTGTGTTCAGTCCTGTTCTCATGAGAGTTGGGTGCATTCTATCTCTGACTCATAATGTCAAATCATTCTCTATTTTTTGCTTTGTTTGCCCCTCCATTAGACATAATTTTTGAACATGTCTGCCTCCTTCTGTAAATTAAACCTACCATCATTATTTGGGATTAAAGGTGTGTGCTAATTGAGTGTTTATTCCAGTAAGAGTATCCTGTATTCCATAATGTGTCTGCATTCCAGGTAGGTCACATAGACCTCAAAAGTCTTTGGGAGTGATCCTTTCATAGAGCAGACATATTTGTGTATTCAAACTCTCTCACAATACACAAATGGATATTAATAATTTCAGGTGTATTGAAAAAAATAGAAAAATACTAATTTTGTGATGTATGAAAACTTATCATGGAAGGGACTGACTGCATTAATTTGGGGGATTTGGGTTAATTTCCTGAGTTAATTACTGAGACCTATTACTCCGGGTGATTTAATATTGAGTAGGCTCTGTACTACTAAAGTTAGGTTACTCACAGATTCATAAATAAATAGCACTGTTTGAAATTAAACAGTTTTAGGACCTTATAACTATACAAATAACATGACTCTACAAGCAGCTTTGTATTTATTATGTCTGATATCCTTGATTTGGACAGAGATCATAACTAGCAGCTCTTAAATGTATATACTTAATTGTATGATATTTAAAATATATTAATATTATTTGCCTTCTTTTAGTGTAGAAAAATTGTTATTAGATATTAGCACAAAATTTTGTAAAGTATTACTTTTGTGTAAATAACTAATTTTGAAAAAATAAATCCAGGGGCTGGAGAGATTAAGAGCACTGACTGCTCTTCTTCTTCTTCTGCCCTCTTCTGGTGTGCAGATGTAAATGCAGACTGAACATTGTGTACATAAAAAATAAATCAGTTTAAAAAATCCCTTTAAAAGAAAAGCAAACAATAAATATCATTGCTGACTGTAATATTAGTAATATTATGTAAAACTCTGCAGAATGTGTTAATGAATTAATAGAGAAATCCTGGTTTCCCACTGACATCACAAATTCTTTGGGAAATATGCAATGCAATTTTCTTTAAATATATAGTTTTTAAGAATTAGTGTGTTGTGGCATATATTCAATCATAAGTGACTATTAGCCATATAGTATTGGATAATCACACTAAAATCTATACTCCCAAAAAAGCTAAATAATGGGGGCTGGAGAGATGGCTCAGAGTTTAAGAGCACTGGCTGCTCTTCCAGAGGTCCTGAGGTCAATTCCCAGCAACCACACGGTGGCTCATAACCCCATCTATAATGAGATCTGGTGCCCTCTGCTGGTGTGCAGGCAGAACACTGTATATGTAATAAATAAATAAATCTTAAAAAGAAGAAGAGGAGGAAGAGGAAGAGGAAGAAGAAGAAGAAGGAGAAGGAGAAGGAGAAGGAGAAGGAGAAGAAGAAGAAGAAGAAGAAGAAGAAGAAGAAGAAGAAGAAGAAGAAGAAGAAGAAGCAGCAGCAGCAGCTAAACAACAAGGAAGACCCTAGGGAAGATATTAATCCTCATCCAGAAGGGCAAACGTGATAGACATAGAAAGCAAGAGAAGACAGGGGCCTATGACAGATCGAAGCAGGGGCTGAGACTCATAGCCAAACTTTAGGCAGAGTGAAGGGAATCTTGTGAAAGAAGAGGGAGATAGAAAGACCTGGAAGAGACAGGAACTCCAAAAGGAGACCAGCAGAGTGAAAACAACAAACAAAAACAAACAAACAAACAAACAAAACTGAGCCCTGGGGCCCTGAAGAGAATGAAACCCCAACCAAGGACCATGCTTGAAGATAACCTAGACCCAGCTCAAATGTAGCCCATAGACTCAGTATCCAAGTGGGTACCCTATTTAGGGGAACAGGGGCTTTCTCTGACATGAACTCAGTGGCAGGCTCTCTGATCAGCTCCACCTGGGGGTTCCAGCATTTCAAGGCCACAGAATAAGATAATGCAACCAATCCTGATTAGAACTGATAGGCTAGGGTCAAATAGAAGAGAAGGACCTCCCCTATCAGTGGACTAGGGGAGGGGCAAAGGCGGAGAGGAGAGGGAGAGTGGGATTGTGCTGAGAATAGGGAGGGGGCCACAGCCGGGATACAAATTGAATAACTTGTAATAAGTAAAAAGTATATGGTCCTTGAATGAATAGCCTTTAAACTTTTTTGTTAAATTATTTTTAATTTTAATATAATTAGTTGATTTCTTGGCATAATTGCTTATAAGTGGAAGATACAAATATTACATACATCATAGTAATCAATGAAGTACCATATGCAAAAAAATTAGCATGTCAACTTTCTCCACGTTAATTCAACATAAAATTTGAAGACTTAGCCCTAGCAATAAATCAAGAGAAAAAAATTTCTTGTTTTTAATAGGAAAGGGAGAATACATGTTAGCAGAAATTATGATCCTATATTTAATCCACCAGGAAACTCATTCATAGGATTTATTAGCAAATTAGTGGTATACAAAGATTACAAAATGGAGCAACTTTTCTTTACATAAATAATAAATATGCAAAAGAATAAAATTTAAAAATCCAATACTGATATCAATGCCTTATTAAAATATAAAACAAGTAAACAAACAAACAAAAACAACCAATAATGGATACATACTCATTTCAGCATCTCAGGCAATTTTACCAAAAATTAACTACATATTATGGCACAAAGAAAGTTGAAACAGATAATGGAAACATGAAATCCGTATGACCACAGTGGAATAAAGGTGGATATCAACAGTAATATAAAACTGGTTATCAATAGTAATAAAAACTGCAGAAAGAAAACAAACACGTGGAAATTAAATAATACAACACTGAAAGATAAATGGATAAAGTTTGAAAGAAGGAAGGAAATTAAAGATTCTTAGAATTAAATGAAAATAAAAACAGAGCACACCAAATTTGTGGGACTTATTTAAGGAAATCCCGTAAAAAAGAAAAGTTCAGAGTATTATGTACCTTACCTACATCACAAATGTGTGATCATAGATTACTAAATTAGTGACAGACAAGAGTCCTTGGTAAAAGTGAGCAAGCAACACACTTTATTCAGGACTGTTTTATTTATATGTGTGTATGCTCCTATATGAAGGTTAAATTGTCCTTCCTAGATCTGTGAAAAACTTGTCTAAGAGTTTTGATCGCATTGCATTGAATCTTTAGGATGCCATTTGTATTATATTGATTTTACCTAACCATGAGCATTGGAGATATTTCTATCTTATATCTCGTTCAACTTTTTCTTTAATGTCTTAAAGTTCTTCATTATATGAGTCTTTCAAACTGATTTTAAAAATATGATTATCCACCATGACCAAGAGGACATTATTCCAGAGATGCTGGGATAGTTTTATATAAAAGTCAACAAACATACTCTAACACATGAATAGATTCAAGGACAGAAACCACATAATCATTTTCCTAGGTGTATAAAGCCCTTTGTTAAAATAAACATTACAAAGGTCCTAGAAAACTTAGAAGTAGAGTAGACATATCTCAGTGTAATAAAGTTTGTATGCAATAAGTCTACGGGGAACATCTTGCTAAATAAAAATAATCCAATAATTTCCACTAATATAATAAACAAGAGAGTAATGTCCACTGTCTATTTCCTAGTCAGTATAGCACTGGAAGTCTCAGTTACATCCATGTAAAAAAAAAAAGTGAAGAGGTAAATGAGATACAGTAAAAATCAAAGTATGCTTATTTGTAGATGATATAATTATATAAAATCTTCTTAATATAACAAAGACATTTAGGAAAGTAGCAGGATAAAAAAGTAACGCACACACACATGCACACACAAGAGCAAACATTCTATTCACACAAAGCAAATGTAACAATAAAGAAATCAATAAAACTGTTCTATGCATAATAGCCTCAAAAATAATGCGACCATTTTAATCAAAGAAATAAAAGACTTGTACACTGAGAACTTTGAGACACCCAAAAAGGAAATTAAATAAGATATCAGAAAATGGAAAGAAGCACCTATGCTCATGGATATGCAGGAATTAATATAAAAATGGTCATCCTGCGTAAGGCAATTTTTGCATCAGTTCTTCACAGAAATTGAAAAAGAAAATACATGGAAACACAAAAGAACCATGATAGCCAAACAATCCACAATACGAGAAATTCTGAAGGTATCACCACCCCAGATTTCAAGTTTCAGTTTGGAGCTATAATAATAAAATCAGTACAGTTCATCAATGAAATGGAGTTAAGTAAATACAAATTATTAGCCCAAACTCCTACAATCACATTACTTTTTTATATAGAGACCAACAGTACACATTGAAATAAATACAGTACCTTCAACAGCTGTTGCTGGCTAAACTTGAAAGTGTCACATAGAAAGATAAAACTAGACCTTTTTCTCTCACCTGAGAAAAACACCTCAACTCTAAATATATCTCTGACCACAAAATAAGGCCTGATACCTGGAGTCTGATAGATGAGAAAATAGGGAATACTCTTAAACTCATTGGCACAGAAGTAGACTTTCCTTCTGATAGCCCAAATATTAAGATTAATAAATTAACAAATTTTATGAAAAGTGTGAATTTTTTAAATTTCAATTATAAAAAATTCAAATGATTTGTTTTGCTTGTTTTAAATTGCCTGATTCAGTTCAATGAACATATTTTATAAATGTATGAAGTTTGTGGGGGTAGTAGGCATCTACCTGACTTTTAAAAAAAGGCTTTAGTGTTAGTTATCTCTCCCTATATTCATTCCTCTACCCTGTCCACCTTCCTCGTACCAAGATCACTTCCTCTTTCACGTGTGTTTTTTTCAGATTATAGTGCTGCTTTATTTGTGTCTTCCCTTGGAAGCAGGCTTGAGTCAGAGAGCAGTGAGAAATCAAGCTGCTACTCCTCTGGAAGTGTCATTACTCACCAGATGCTGGAAGGTGCCATGCCTGAATCCGGAGATTAGAAAGTAGTCATCAGTCTTACCACTTGTGAGCCTTGTAAGCTATGGCAATGACTGGTCCGGCAAGGCATGGTCACTGTCCCAGTAGTGGCAGATTTGCATGAGTGACCAACGACTTTCAGATACTTCCATAATAGTTCAAAAATTATTAAATCAGACCTAAAAGTAAGATGTCACTCACATCACACAGTGGGAAAAATATGTACCAGCTGTATATTTGAGAGAGGGCTAGTATTTTGAATCTACAAAGAGCAAAAAAAAAAAAAAAAAAAACAAAAACAAAACAAAAACAAAAAAACAAAAAAAACCCTACCAAACAAAACAACAACAACAACAAAAACCAACCAACAACAACAAAAAAAAACAACCAAACAAGAAAACAACACAAAAACAAAAACAAAACAAAAATATTAAACATCAGGGAAACAGACAACCCAATTTAAAATTAGAACATCGGACTACACAGAGAATTGTCAATAGATGAAATACAAATCAGTGAGAAATATATATATTTTTTAATTCCAACGTCCTCAACCATTAGGAAATTGAAAATTGAAATTAATTTGACATTTCCTCTTACACAAATCGGAATGACTAAATAAGCAAATGAAAACAAAACAAACAATATCCCTCAATGTCAACAAATTGTGGTGGTGGGGAAAGAGAAACATGTATTCATTGCTGGTGGGGAAAGAGAAACATGTATTCATTGCTGGTGGGGATGTAAGCTGATGCAGCCACTGTAGAAATCAGTGCAACGTTTCATTGCAAAGAAAGAGTAGATCTTCCATAGCATTCACTATCCCATTCTTGGGCATTTATGATGGAAAGAACTCTGTATCCTACCATAAAGATAGCTTTTCATCCTTGTTCATTGCTATCCTATTCATAAAAGTTTGAAAATGGAAACAGCCTAAAAGTCCCTCAACTGACTAATAGGTAATGAAAAATGGGAAATTTACATGGTGGACTATATAATATAATATATATATATATATATATATATATATATATATATATGCGCTAAGAAAAAGTTTCTCTCATTTTATGAATGCTAGCTTTTAATTTTTAGACATGTGTCTAAATTTTAGACATGTGAAATATTTACCAGAGTCAGGAAACTGATCAGAGAACCTGAGTTGGGACTTTCAAGGAAAGACACAAAGAAAGTAGTGCTATAATTAGTGAAAGGAGACTAATTAGACAGGCAGTAAGTTGGTATAAGGAAGTTGGACAAGGTAGAGGAGTGAATATAGGTAGAGATAACACTAGAGCCATTTTTTTTGAGTCATATAGAAGCCTACCATTGCAGAATCTTTGGAAAATAAAAAGAGTTTAATTGAAGTCAGCTTGTAATAGGGCAAATCTGGCCCTCTACACACCACAGACTAACATAATTCGCAGTGTAAAGAACGGTTACCTCTTCTGGAGTATTAGCAGGTGAGGAACCATTAACTGGGAAACATTCCAGGCTTTTGCCAAAGCTCTTGGTTATCCTCTGAGGCTTAATGGTAAGATCCTATTGCTAAAGATACATTATGCTTGAGCCAGAGAACACTGAGAAATCAAGCTGCTACACATCTCGAGCTTCATCCTTACTCGCAGCGTTGGCAGTGCTGGAAGGTGCTGTGTGTGAGTCTAGAGGCTATAAAGCAGTGATCAGGCTTCTCACATGTGAGCCTCGTGAGCTGCAGTAGTGACTGGTCTGGCAAGACATGCTCACTGGTATGACAGTCGCAGATTTATGTGGGTAACCAACAACTCTGTGATTAGATTTAAGGATGACTCTTTAAAAAATAACATTTTGTGTGTGTGTGTGTGTGTGTGTGTGTGTGTGTGTGTATACGTATTTGTAAATGCCTGCAGAATCCAGAAGAGTCAGGTCCCCTTATCCTTATATTCCCCTAACATAATACACATAGGTAACCAGGCCATGGCTAAGCAAATAATCTAACATTTACTAACACTAGACCCCATCAATACTTAAATCATGAAGTATGGAAACCTCTTATGGGAGGTTTAGAATCCATTAGTCTAATACTAATATTTAGTTTTAAATTATTAATTTCAAGTAATAGTATAGGTTGGCCACTCATAAATTTTTCGTTATTAAGTAGTGTATCAAAATATAATCCCTTTGGTTCCTGTGGTAAAATACTGTGTTTTAAAAGGTAGGTGACAATGTGTAGAGGTGGTGCATCTCATGTGTCAAAGGGAGGCTTGATTGTTTGAACATTGGTTTCAGGACGTTTTGCTTGAATGAGAATTCTCTTTGGAATTCTTGTCTCTGGCAGGTTCTGTGTCTCTGGTTTGCTGCTTTGTCTCATAATTTAAGGGGAATATTGATTTCCAATCTCAGTGCTTTGAATGTGTCTGGAATTATGCATGCCCACCGATGCACATTCTTTCAGCTCTTTTGAAGTTATATGACAGATCAAAAGAATGCATAAAGGCTCCTAGGTCTTCATAATTGTCTTCCCAAACTAAGCAGAAGAATTCGTATTGTCTCTATGCCAAAGTGGAGCATTTGTGCACTTGGTCACAGTATTAGCTCACTACTTTTCATTTTCCAAATATCAGCAAGATTTTTTTTTGTTTGTTTTTTGTTTGTTTGTTTTTAATTTTTTATTTAACTTTTATTAAATACACTTTATTCCTTTTGTATCCCCCCATAAGTCCCTCCCGGTCCCACCCTCCCCCCCTTTCTGCATGAATGCCTCTCCCCAAGTCCACTGATAGGGGAGGTCCTCCTCTCCTTCTTTCTGATTTTTTTTTTTGTTGTTGTGGTTGTTCTTCTCAATGCAGTTTATTCAGGAACCTTGGACAATCTTCTGACCCTGGGGAAAGCTTAAAATAGCTTAAAATAGCCCACAGCTTAAAATAGCCTCTGGGTAGCCAACCCCAGCGTGCCTCGTGGGCAATGCAGATAGGTCCACATACACGGAAGCAAGCCAGATCCTCAGCCTTAGCCAAATATGGAGTTGTTTGTGACAGAGAGCACTCACCATCGGGAAGGTGGAAGGCGGAAACCAGCTCCATCTTTAAGGCGCGGTATTACGCAGCTCTCTATAGTTCCCTCTTTTTGTTTTAGACACATCAGGCAAGAGTAGAGGTCTGATCTCTGATATTAGAAATATATTGGGACTTTGTACCAATGTTCATTTAGGTGTCATCCACCCAAAGAGCATCAGACCCGTCCGATATCTTTTTCTCAGAGGCGGGACCTGGGGCATCAACCCGCATGCAATCAGACATGCTCTTCTCTGGGTCGAGAGCGGCTGACCCTGAGTGCAGTGCTTTCAATGTAGACTGTATTCTCAGGCTCATGAAGACTTTGTCTTCATGTTATATTTATTAGCAGATGCTTGAAGGAAAAGGTTGATCCACAAGCTAATGAAAGGAAGGCTTTTTCTTGAGCATATTTTAGTAGTATTATGTATAGATTTTAAAACATTAGTAGGAAAACAGAGAAGAATTCCCATTATCACAACAGAAAATTCTGAATTTCCAAAAGAGAAGACAGGTGTAGAGGTGCCCTCAGGCATCTGTGTTCTGTCTTCATAGTACAATGTTCTTGAAGAACATTAGGATCAATACCTGCTTTGAGCCTCAGTTTCTATGCTTTCATCTCTTTGTCTAAACCTTTTCCTTTGAGATGGGGAAGATGCTTACTATGGCTCTTTTAGAATATAATGATTTATATTTAGTAAGCACCACTTTGCAAGGAGTGCACTTGCTGTTGCTAAACAGTTGTAAAGATTTAGTGAAGGGGTATAAAATAATTTTCTGTAGAGTTTTCATAGTAGTCCATTTTCATAGAAAGTATGAGCTGAACAGGACAATTAAAATATTTTGTTAAACACACACACATACATGTAATTATTTCAAAGTAAAAGATTGCTTTCACCTATTTTTCATCTGTTACAAAATAGAATATAGATTCTGTAAATCCTTCCTTGTGTACAGCAGCGATTATTATCCCGACTTCTGTGGATTAGATTGGCCTGTTATTGAACTTTATAAACATAGAATCATACAGAGCAGACATGTTCTCTTATATCTGACCTTTTAAATGGTGTATACATAAATGTTCATTTTCTTGTGTTTATTATATTTGTGTATATTTATATTTTCATGCATTTGGAGACCAGAGGACAGCTTCAAATGTCATCCTCAGGAATATCATTCCTTTCCCTTGAGACAGGGCCAGTCATTGACTTGGAGCTCACCAATTAGGTTACAATGACTGGCTATTGAAGCCCTGAGACCATCCTTTCTCTTACTAAACACTGCGATAACACCCACCTAGCTTTGCATATGGTTCTGGGGATTTAACTTAGACCTTCATCCTTGTGAGGCAAGCACTTTACCAACTGAAGTAACTTCCTAAACACATAACTCATTCTTCACATTCAGAATTATGGTTTAAGGAGAGCAACAGAACCAAAAAACCTGGACACAGGGGTCTCTCTGAGAAAGATACTCCAACCAAGGACCATGCATGGTGATAACCCAGAACCACTGCACAGATGTAGCCCATGGCAGCTCAGTGTCCAAGTAGGTACCCAGTAGTGGGAACAGGGGCTGTCTCTGACATGAACTCAGTGGCTGGCTCCTTGATCACCTCCCCCTGAGGGGGGAGCTGCCTCACCAGGCCACAGAGGAGGACAGTGCAGCCAGTCCTAAGGAGACCTGATAGGCTAGAGTCATATGGAAGGGGAGGAGGGTTAGTCGTTATTGTCTCAGTATCTCCGTTGGAAGTCTTCTCTGGTTTCAGGAGATACCTAGTTCAGACTCCATACCCTCCAGTGCTAGCAGTCCTGGGTAGGGTTACCCTCATAGATTCCTGGTAGTTTCCCCTGCACCAGGTTTCTAGCTTGTTGTAGAGATGCTCGCTGGTTCAAGTTATTTCTTCTAGTATCCTCTCCTCTGTCCTCCCCTGACCTGATCTCTCCCATTCTCATTCTCACCCCCCACACCTGTTCAGCCCCCTTCCCCCATCCATCTGAAATGTCTATTCTATTTCCTCTTCTCAGTGTGATTCACACATCCACCTAGAAACATCTTTGTTACTCAGCTTCTTTGTGTCTATGAATAGTAGAATGGTTACCTTGTAGTTTATGTCTAATATCCACTGATAAGTGACTAATGTTTTTTGTTTCTGGGTCTGGGTTACCTCACTCAGAATAATCTTTTCTATTTTTTCCATTTGCAAGCAAATTTCATGATGCCATTGTTTTTAATACCTGAATGATACTCCATTGTGTAAATGTACCATGTTTTTTATCCAGTCTTCAGTAGAGGAACATCTAGTTATTTTTTTTTCCAGTTTCTTCTGGCTATTATGAGTAAATCTGATATGAACATAATTGAGCAAGAGTTCTTGTTGTATAGTGTAGCATCCTTTGGGATATGACCAGGTGTGGTAGAGCTAAGTCTTGATGTAGACTCATTCCCAGTTTTCTGAGAAACTACAGTATTGATTTTCAAAGTGAATGTACACTTTTGCACTCCCACCAGCAACAAAGGAGTGTTCCCCTAGCCCCACATTCTTGCCTACATTCTGCTGTGTTTTTTTGTCATGGCTCCCTTTTCCTTTCTGATTTTGTTAATTTAGAGATTCACACTATGCCTTTTATTTCATATGGCTAAGTGTTTGTCTATTTGTTTTTCAAAGAACTAACTTCTGATTTTGTAGATTCTTTGTATTGTTCTCTTTGTTTCTAATTTATGGATTTCTGTCTTGAGTTTGATTATTTCCTGCTGTCTACTCTTCTTGGGTGTGTTTCCTTTTTTTTCCCCTAGAGCCTTCATGTTTGCTGATATGTTGCAATATGGAATCTGATATGGAATCTCTTCTATTTCTTTATGAAGGCACTTAGTGCTATGAACTTTCCTCTTAGCACTGCTTTCATTGTGTTCCATAAATTTGGCTATGTTGTGAATTTATTTTCATTGAATTCTAGAAAGTCTTTAATTTCTTTCTTCATTTCTCCAATGACCCAGTTATTATTGAGTAGAGAGTTGTTCAGTTTTCATGAGTTTGTAGGTTTTCTGTTCTTTCTGTTGTTTTTAGGGTCCAATATTAATTCATGGTGGTCTAATAAAATACAGGATTTGTTTTGTTTGTTTTCATTTTTCTTAATTCTCTTGATACTTGCTTTGTGACCAAGTATATAGTCAATTTTAGAGAAAGTTCTGTGAAGTACTAAAAAAGAAGTACTTGTGTTTGGGTGAAATGCTTCTGTAGATATCTGTTAGGTCCACTTGAGGCATAATGTCTGTTAGTTCCATTATTTCTCTGTTTACTTTTGGTCTAGATGACCTGTTTATTGTTGGGAGTGGGGTGCTGAAGAAAATAGAAGGAAATATTTCACTTCTATTTTACTATGAATGTGTGGTTTAAGTTTTAGTAATTTTTTAAAATTAATGTGGGTTTTCTTGCATTTCGGGCAGAGATGTTTAGAATCATCTTGGTGTTTAGATGTTTAGATGTCATCTTGGTGGATTTTTTTCTTTGATGAGTTTGAAGTATACTCTCTCATCTATTTTGACTGATTTTAGTTGAAAGTCTATTTTGTTAAATGTTAGAATGGCTACACCATCTTGCTTTTTGAGTCCATTTGATTGGAAAATCTGTTTCCAGCCCTATTATCTGAGGTAATTTCTATCTTTTATGTTGAGGTGTATTTCTTTCATGGAACAAAATGATCGATCCTTTTTTCACATCCATTCTCTTTTTACTGGGAAATTGAGCCCATTTATGTTGAGGGATACTAATGACCAATGATTTTTAATTCCCATTATTTTGATGTTGATGGTGGGATGGTGGGAGAGAGAGACAGACAGACAGAAAGAGATTATTTGTCTTCTTTTAGTTATATTGCTGTGTAATTTCTTATATCCTGTGTTTTCTTGGATGTGGTTCACCTTCTTGCTTTGTAGTTTTCATTCTAGTATCCTATGTAGAGTTGGATTTGTGGATAGATATTGTCTAAATGTGATTTTGTCATGAAATACATTTTGCTGAGTATAATAGTCTAGGCTGGCATCTGTGAAGTCTTAGAGACTCAAGACATCTTTCCAGGCCCTCTGTCTTTTCTGTTGAGAAGTCAGGGATAATTCTAAAATGTCTGCCTTTATATATTATTTGGCCTTTCCCCATTTTAGCATTTCATATTTTTTCTTTGTTCTATACATTTAGTGTTTTGATAATTATGTGCAAGGGGACCATCTTTTGTAGTCCAGTCTATATGTTGTTTTGTAAGCTTATTGTACAATTTTGTTGAAAACATGTTTTGAGCCTTTGAGCTGGGAATCTTCTCCTTCCGCAGTCTTACTTTCTTAGATTTGGTCTTTCAATAATGTCCCAGATTTCCTGCACATTTTATGTCAGGAACATTTTAGTGTTAACATTTTTGACTGATGTATCAGTTTCTTCTATTGTATCTTCAATACCTGAGATTCTTCCATCTCTTGTATCCTGTAGGTTTTATCTGTAGTTCCTGTTCACTTACCTAGATTTTCCATCTCCAGGATTCCCTCATTCTGTGCTTTCTTTGGTGCTTCTATCTCCGTTTTCGGGTCTTGAGCACTTTTGTTCATTTCCTTTTTAGTTTGTATTTTTCTGGTGTTCTTTAAGGGAATTACTCATTTCCATCTCTATCATTGTCCTAAGATTGGATTTAAGGTCGTTTTCTTGTACTTCACCTGTGTTGGAGTAGCCAGGGCTTGCTGGAGTAGGTCTTCTAGATCTGGTTGTACATTATTGCACTGGCTGTTCTTATGCATGTTCTTATGCTGCCCTCTAGTCATCTGGGTTTGTGTGATGATTGAGATTTAGGTGCTGATTTTGGGGTTTATCTTTGTTAGATGATGATTTTAAAAATTCCCTTTATTTCTGTTATTTTTCTGGTCTTTTGTCCTGAGTGATGAGCAAGTCTTCAAGTCTAGTAGGGTGTCTCTGCTGGGGGTTTTGTGGCTTGTGTGGCTTCTAGGATTTTAGGTGCCAAAGTTTTCTGTAGGGTTCCAAGTACCTTTGTGGCCTCTGGGCTTTTGGGCACTTGCTTGATCTGTGGGGTTCCTAGTACTGCTTGGCCTCTGGGAGAGCAGAATTTTCCGCTTAAGTTGTCAGCTGGAATACTGAGCTCAGGGCATAGGGTGCAGTTTGGGGATATAGTACTGGTTTTAAGGGGAATTGGTAGGCAGAGGGCTCTAGGGCTGGTGTGTAGTATTAAAATTTCTAATTTTAATCATTACATAAAGAAAACCATTTTTCTTACTCAACTTTTCACATATCTACTATAGATTTGTAGAAAGTTAGCCATCGAGTAAGGAAGGCAGCATTTTCTCTATGGATGTTTACTGATGAGGTAGCTGCTGTTGATGGTATTGATTGTCAACTTGACAGGATCTGGAATCAGTCAGGAGATAAACACCCAGGCACATCTGTGAGGGATTACTTGGATTAATTAGGTTAGCTTCTGTACATCTTTGTGAGCATTCATCTTGATACATTAATAGAGTTAGTAGCCCTCACCCTAACACTGGGTGGAGGAGCATTCCCTGGGTTAGAATCCTGAACTGCATAAAAAGAAGAGAGCCAGCTGAGCAGGAGTATTATTATAAACAGGGGTGCAAAGTGTCAGCATTGACTTGCAGTGGTAGACTGTGACCTTGAACTGTGATCCACAGTGAGCTCATTCTCCCTTACATTGCGTTTACCACAACATTGTAGCAGAGCAAAAGGAAAAGTACTTAATAAAGCTGTGAAGTGAGAACAATTGCTTCCACTGAAAAACATAAAATCCTGGGATTCAAAATCCAGCTACGCCGTATCATTGGAAGATGATCAACCATCATTAGTATTATGTGTGGTTTCTCTAAGCCACACGTATTATTTTAGCAGAGCTCATATTGCTGTATTGTTATCTTGACTTAATATTTGCCTCATTTGTGTTCAGGTTCATAGCTCAAATATTGATTGCTACTTGAACTACACACAGTAAATGGAACCCATTTTCCATCTACTATACTTTCACATGTTTGAACCCAGACGAAATTCAAATCTCCTTAGACCCTTTGTCTGAGAAGTCACTCCCTTCCTCTGAATCCTTGCGTAACTAATTTGCCAAGCCACTTCGCTCTTTTAACATATCGTTCTCTGCATACTCTTGTATTTATCACTGATTTTATAAATCTGTCATGTGCAAAGTTGCACTTTAATATGTGTCTTCCTTAAACACTAAATTTAAAATGCTATTATTAATTTAAGGTGTAATTAAGTACTGTAATTAATGGGAAGCAGCTGTGCTCTTACAAGGAAAGTAGTCTCTAAAAATATGTTATGTTTTGGATTTTAGAATTATGTCATGCTGTGTAGTAATTCAGGAAGGGAAGCAGGTTAATTGAGTCTAAATGTGAGAAAACACAGTTGCCATGTACCACAAATTACTAAATACCATCTTTGTTTGCACAGAAACTTTTATATAAGGCCTCATTTCCTAGCTGCACATGGTGGCACACACCTGTAATCTAGCACTCAGGAGGCAGAGGCAGACAGATCAGACACCATTATCATTCCCCAAACTATACAACCTTGGTCATTGCACAATTTAAACAGCAAGGGTTGAGAACAAAAATTATGAAGAACTTTAAGTATTAATCTGGACCAGGAGTTATAGACAGGTATGAGCTGCCATGTGGAGCCTGGGAATTAAACCTAGGTCCTCTGGAAGAGCAGCCAGTGCTCTTAGCAACTGAGCTATCTTTCCAGGCTCCTAAGTATTTTATTTGTTTGTTTTATGTGCTTTCAATCATATCCTGTAGGATAAAATGCAGGCATGACCTGGCAGCCTGCCTGCCTGTCACAGTGCGTTTCTAAGTAAGATGCATGGCACACCGTGCTCCTGAAGTCAGGACAGTGAGTTCTGAAGTAGTGTGTGTAGCCTGCAGAGCCTGCACTCCCTTATTTCTCCTTTAATGGCATTCTTCCACACGGAGACCCAGATAGTATGCCTGCTCACTAGTCAGTCTGAGGTAATGTTCTAACCAATCACAGTAGACAGGCTTCCACTGTATACATGTTTGCTCACATGCAGTAAAACAGATGTTGTTCCCCGAAACCACCTCTGTAGTGGTTTATCTCCACACCCTTTATGGACCCACAGGCATTGCTGTCTTTTGGGGGATGCCCCAGTAACAATGGAAACATCCATTTCATTTGAGACAGTGGGCCATCTTGAATAAATCTGGAATATATGTTGTAATCACGTGAACATTTTTTATATTATTTTCTATGGGAATTAATATATTTAACTTCACGTGAAGGAAATGTGATACACACACACACACACACACACACACACACACACATATATATATATATAAAACATTGGTGTTTTCAACTGTACTGCTTATAGTCCCAGCTCTCATGTTAAGGTTTACTACTTTCACTGATTGTTGGGATTTGCCACAGCCAGCATAGTCATGGGCTTCACAGGATCTGAAGTGGAGGGTACTGGTAGATAGAGACACAGACTCCAAGCTTCAAGAATGGACCATTTTTATGTTCCCACTGCTGTTTCTATATTGTTGAGATATTAGAGATTACACTGCAAGCCGAGCTTGAAGAACAGCATCTTTGACCCCTTATTGAAGTTCTTACCATGGCGCTTCACTGCCCTATAAATTTATAGATAACGGGTGCCATGGTGTGTGTGTGTGTGTGTGTGTGTGTGTGTTTGTGTGTATACCTATGTGTCATATGTTAGAAATAATTGCTCGCTATTGAGAAACAGAACTTGTTTTGATATCTCAGAAATGTCTGAGAAATTTGGAATAAAGATCTATAAGAATTCCAGAAATGACCCATGAATTTATGTAAGGAAAGAACATTTCAACTGTGGAAATAACAACACATGAGTTCTCCATGAGAGGAGTCTGACTTCATGGCTGAGGTAGAGAAGGAGAGTGAACAAGAGTCACAAAATTCAGAGAAGCCTTGGACATCAAAGATTATTTTTACCATTCAGTATTTTTTGTTTGTTTTAGTTTTGTGTTTTTAATATTATTTTTATTTTTTATATTAATCACAGATTACCTACTTTGTATTCCAGCCATAACCCCCCTCCCTCATTCCCTCAAAATCCCACCCTTCGTCTGCTATATCCTCCCTTCCCCTCTCCAAGTCCACTGATAGGGGAGGTCCTCTTCTCCTTCCATCTGACCGTAGTTTATCAGGTCTCATCAGGACTGGCTGCAATGTCTTCCTGTGTGGACAAACAAGGCTGTTCCTCACTCTGGGGAGGAGGGCAGGGCAAGCCATTGAGTTCATGTCAGAAATAGTCCCTGGTCCCTTTACTAAGGCACCCACTTGTATACTGAGCTACCATGGGCTACATCCGAGCAGGGGTTCTAGGTTATATCCATACATGGTCCTTGGTTGGAGAAACAGTCTCATAAAAGACTCCTGTGCCCTAATATATCTGGTCCTTGTGGAGCTCCTGTCCTCTCCAGGTCTTACTAACTCCCCCTCCTTTCATATGATTCCCTCACTCTGCCCAAGTTTAGGTTATGAGTCTCAGCATCTGCTTTGATACACTGTTAGGTAGAGTCTTTTAGAATCCCTCTGTGGTAGGCTCCTGTCCTCTTACTTGTTTTTTCCTACTTCCAATGTCCATTCCATTTGTCTTTCTAAGTGAAGATTATCATCTTAACCCAGGCCCTCTTTTTTGTTTTTCTTCTTTAGGTGTATGGATTTTAGTATGTTTATCTTATCTTATAGGTCTAGTATCCACTTATAAGTGAGTATATACCGTGTGTGTATTTCTGCTCCTGGGATACCTCACTCAGGATGATCTTTTCTAGATTCCTCCATTTGCCTGCAAATTTCATGATTTCCTTGTTTTTAATTGCTGAGTAGTATTCCATTGTGTAAAAGTATCACAATTTCTGTATCCATTCCTCCGTTGATGGATATCTGGGTTGTTTCCAGGTTCTGGCAATTACGAATAAAGCTACTAAAAATATGGTTGAGAATATATAAAAAACTAAAGAAGTAAAAAAAAAAGCACTAAATCAAGCAACCCAATTAAAAAATGAGGTACAGAGCTAAACAGAGAATTATCTGTAGAGGAATATAGAGTGGCAGAGATACACTTAAAGAGATGCTTAATGTCCTTAGTCATCAGGAAGATGCAAATCAAAACAACCCTGAGATTTCACCTTACACCCATCAGAATGGCTAAGATCAAAACTCAAGTGACAACACATGCTGGAGAGGTTGTGGAAAAAGGGGAACCCTCCTCCATTGCTGGTGGGAATGTAAACTTGTACAACCACTTTGGAAATCAACCTGGCACTTTCTCAGACAATTAGGAATAGGGCTACCTCAAGATCCAGCTATACCACTCCTAGGCATATATCCAAAAGATGCTCAAGTATTTTTGTGTTTTTTTTTTGTCAGGTTTTGTTTTGTTTATTTGGTTGCTTCTTTTTGGTTTTAGACAGGGTTTCTCTGTAAAGCCTTGGCTTTCCTAGATTCACTTTGTAGACAAGGCTGACCTCAAACTCACAGAGATCTGCCTGCCTCTGTCTCTCTGTGCTGGTATTACAGGTGTGTGCCACTATGCCAGGAGCTATCCTGGCTTTTGACATAGAAAAAAATATGTTGAATAGAGAGAGAACTGACTCACAGATACATATTTTTACACTATCATTCTGGCCTTATTTTAATTACAGCCACTGTAAAAGAAGTCCAAACTAAGTTAATGGCATGTTGGGCATTAGAAAAAAGAGAGAAGGTGAGAGGTAGAGAGTAGTGTCTTACCTAGCACGGTGCCATTGCAACTCATTCACAGTGTACTCTGTACATGCTGTGGAAAGTCCGCTTGATGAAGGACATTCAGGTTCCTAGGCTAACAGCTAATTAGTACCATCTAATCGCTCAAAGAGCTTATCATTTACCAATGAGACAAATTCAGTTTCTTATTAAAACAATCATCGAGATCCCAGAGGAGGAAACTTATTTTAGACCATGAGTTGGGCCTTCATTGTTTTTCTGTTGTTATGATAAAACACAAAGACCAAAAGCGATGTGGGGAGTAAAAGAATTTATTGCAGCTTACAACTTTCGGGTGGCACTCCATCCCTAGGGGATGTCAGAGCAGGAATTGAAGCAGAGGCCATGAAGGAAGGCAGCTTTCCGCTTTGATCTCCATGGCTTACTCAGCCTGCTTTCCTAAACAATCAGAACCACCTTCCCAGGTATGGCACCATCAGAGGGGAGATGAGCCATCCTACATCAGTTGTTATTCAAGAAAATGCCTTCAGGCTTGCCTAAAAGTAAGCTTATTACAGCACTTTCTAAGTCTTTTCAGATATGTATAGTTTTGTCGGAAGTTGACAAAAACCAGCCAGCCCACCATGGAATCTGTGTGGCTTTTTGAATGGGCACATGTCTGATATTAGGCTTGCCTGAGTACCAGGAAGTTTTAAGACTGAAAAAGCACATAGATGGGCATTCCACAGCATGTCATCAGTATTATGTATTATTATGGTAGATATTAAAAACCCACAAATACTGGAAAATCCGGGTTTATTATTCTTTTTGCATTTTTATTAACATATTTTGTTCATCCATATTCTTTTGTAGCCTTTGTGTATTTAAAAATACTACTCACATAATAGTGAAATATGAGTTGAAAATTAGTGTGCTTACAGAAAATTCAATCAATTTCCTTTCAGTGTTACATCTTTTTTTTTTTTAAGTTGAGCAGATGTGAGAAAACCACAGATGATTATTTGTCATCTCCCTTTTAAATTTTGTACCCCCCTTCATACATTGTTCTGCCATTTTGTCTGATTCTGGCTGTGTTCATTCCAGAACATAACTGTATGACCCAAAGATATATTACAAATATGTTCTTTTATATATATTTATAATTGATGTATATGTTTTTTAGCAAGATAAATAAGTTTTTAAAATATATTTTAAAAAGTGTCCTAAGGAGATGGTTTACTGGGAGAGAGTGCTTGCTTTGAAGAAAAGTGGATCTGACTTAAAATCTCTAGAACCTGCATAAAACCTACCCAGCCATAGCTGTTAATGCAGCCCAACACTGGCTGGCCAGCTTGTGTGAAGCTGACTGTCAGTAAATCAAAACAAAACAACAACATCTAGAAAAAAAGCTGTCTTAAAAATTAGAGTAAAGAGAAATAGAAGAAATAGTTATCTTCCTCTGGTCTCTCTATGTTCGTTCAAGTGTGTGTGTGTGTGTGTGTGTGTGTGTGTGTGTGTGTGTATGTATATATGTATATGTGTGTATATACAAATATATTATAAACTCTAGTATATGTAACACACACCATCACACACTCACACACACACACACACACACATACACACAGAAAAAAATTGGGAATGTTATCATTAATTTTGTTTCCTGTGATTCCCTAATCCACGATGTTTCACACTTTGGTTGTTTTATAGATTATGTACATTACTAATTCTCAAATGAATGCACTTGGTTTTCAAGATCTCATTTTCAGTTTAATATTTTCTTTTTTAATGCTTTCTGCTATGGATTCATAAAAAGCTACACATTTGCCTGATTTTTATTATGCTGCATTTCTTCCAGATATATAAATATATAAAATTCAAGAGATGCTTTATTTAGTTAGAATCTTCTGGAAAGAATTACTCCCTAAACAACATATGGACACTCAACCTATGGAAACTATGAGCTTATTTTCAGTTATAAAGTGATTGTTTAGACATATTTGTTCTCAAGAGATGCTGAACAAATGGGCTCATGCAGTTAACCTTCCTTCAAATTACCATCCTCAACTTTACCGTAAGAAACTGTAATGGTGAAGGACAAAATGTTAATTATGAAGGTTTTCAAGATTATTATTATTTTTTTCATTCTGAGAAAGGGAAGTGTTCACTACTTTCCATGTTAAATAAGGCTTCTTGCTTGGTAGCATAGGGTCTGCTGCAGTAATTGTGTGCTTGGAGCAAATGCTTGATGGCGGAGAAGACAAGTGCAAAAAGCAATTTTTGCAACAGCCAACCAGAACAGGCTGCTCTGTTCCCAATAAATTAATGGATTTAACCTTGCAGCTGCAATGGTGTTATTATGCAAATATTCTGAGGATTATGAAAGCCAACCAATTCTCTACAGAGAAAGCTGATTCTTTCTTCCTGGGATTTCTAAGTGACTAGATAATTGACACATTGTATAACCACATTAAGTTGAGAAGAAAAATATTTTCAGTCAATCTACTGATTTTCATTGTATATTACAGTGTTTTCAGCAATTTATTGAGGCTTTTAGCTAGAACAATATTATTTACCTTAATGAATTTCATGTCCTTGAAAAGGAAGGAATTGGAAACTCTAGATGACTAGTTCATATTAAGTTCGTTTTATTTCAGAAATAAATAAAATAACCCTTAAATTTTACTCAAAAGTAGTGACTTGATTATGTTGAATGTGTACAAAGCAATGTATTTGCATTTTGATTGGCAACAGTCTAGAAATTTACGATCTAATTATTTGATCCTGTTCATAGCCACTTTGATTTTCGAAGCAGATCGTAGATTCATCATGCATATAAAATACTTAAAATTGAAGGTCCACTCTAGGCAATTGACCAGTTGTGAATATCATTCCAAGTCACTTCACTGAATTGAAACTCCATTCTAACAAAATCTGTAATGGTTTTTAAATAATTTAAATGAAACATATAAGGATAAGGACAACAGTAGTTTCACTATGATAGAGCTTTAATTACACAATTAGAGAATGAAAATTAATTCAAAGTCTTTATAGGAAAAACCTGCAAGCTTTATTTGGGGAGTGTCAGTCTTAGTTAATTAGGTCATATATATCCATTTGCATGTGTGGAGGGATATCCAAGTGGCTCTTAAATTTATCACATACGTACATGTATTCACAAATATAATAATTATATGTTTTATTAAAAACATATCAAATTTAGAATCTACAGGTTTTTGTACTTTAATTTGAATAATAACCTTTCATTAAGGAATAGTACTTTCATGAAGGAATAATACTCATAAGAAGACTTTTGAGATTGACTTGAGTATAATATATGTTGAAGTATTTGAAATTTTTAAAAATACTATTTATTGAGATTCGTCTGCTTTTATGCTCCTCATCTTTCATCAGATATTTGCAAGCTAACTTGTGAGTCAAGTTTTGAATATTAATAATGGACACAAGACAACATGGAATTTTGTTTCCTAGTTTAAAATTTTTATTATGTCAAAATCAATATGAAAATGTTTATAAAAATTTCAGTGAACTTAATTTAACATATATACTATTAGTATTAAAATTCTGACATATCCTAAAGTGTCTAAAAAAAAATCCCATTCCCTGGCAGGAGCAACCCTGTTTGAATTGTTGGTCAGCGAAGTCCAAAATACTCCCGAAAAATACAGACTGTTGCTGTTGCCTTCAGTTACCTTCCAGAGAACAGAGGATGATGGTAAATTCCCATTGCTGGAGACACCATGCACCTCAGACAGGACTGGGAAAAGCCAGCCTGGATCTGACCTACAATCCTCCTATCTATGGACTAACTTCTACAGTCTTGGAAGTTGCTTTATAAGCTACAGATGGAGAAGGACAACCATTAGTCCAACCCAGCAGTAAAGCCTATGAATCACAGTAATGGTACATAGACTTGGCAGTAACCAATGGATGTCTACTAGGACTTAAGACATGCTCAGCAGGATGTAAATCACACCTAGAACTAGAAAACTAGCCAAATAGCCTATGGTTAATGAAGCAGTATATCTTAGACGAGAACCCACTACTGTCAATTTACTAAATCACATAATGCCCAACTTTATGCTAAATAATCCCTCTTGTATTCACAGATAAAATGTAGCTTCCAACCCTCATCAAAGAGTCTTCTCTTTGAAACATATTGAGACCATCACATAAAACCAGAACATCAAAATGCAGAGAAAAATGTGGGATCCTGTCCCAGTGGATATAGCTACAACCTAACTCCTACACCCAAGGCTCAGGAGACATAAGAGGGACAGAAAGATGGTAACTGACAGAGGATAAGAAATCTCCACTGAGACTGTGTCTCCTAAAAATAACAGGAAAACCTCACCTATGATAACTCAACAGTATGCTTTGCCTAAACAAGATGAGAGCAAGGATAATGTCTAACAATAACTAAAGTGGAAGGGGGAAATTTCATGGACAGGCAAGTAAAGGAAGTTGAGCAGAGGCAGAGAAAAATAATTTTACCCTAAGAAGGATTCTGTAATTGGTTACTCAATAACAGTATTCAGTCCTGAAATAATGTACTTGCAAGCAACACTGATAGACTTAGCAAGTTATATTTATATATATATACATACATATACATGTGTGTGTTTGTGTGTGCATACTTGCAACATGGGAAGAATTGGAAGAAGAAAAGGCAATAGAGGGAAATGATATAATTACACATATGTATATAAACATATATGTATATATGCATACATATATAAACATATATATATACATAAATATATGTGTGTATGCATACAGACATGTATGTAGGTACATAGATATGTCAGAGGTTTTATGTATACATACATATTTTATGTATACATACATGTATACACAAAACCTCTGATATATATACTTAGTACTCAAAGATCTTGATTTATGATGCTATCTATGTTTATTATGAGGAGCTTCTATCCAGAAAGCAAAATAGACACTCACTGTTTTGTTCTTATATTTTTGTAACATCTTCTCACTCACATGTTCTTCTGGATGTGTGTCTCTGCCTTCTCTGAGTTTTTATCCCTAGTACTATAGGGAATAATTCTGAATTCTGTTTTCATCGTATCTTTGCTTTTAAACTGCTTAGTGGTGCAGGTATTTATCCTTAACCAATATTATTCTTACATTTATATGCTTTGGAATTTATAATAATATAAAATTGGTTACTCACTCAATACTCACCAAGTATTTAAAATCATTGCATATTCATGTGGTAAATTTCACAACTGCATTTGTTTTTTCCTATGAATATGCCTTATTGATTCTTGTCCCTTTTCACTGATATTTGTTTTGCTCTAGATTGTTTTTCTAATATAGGCACAGCTTTTATACTCTCTTTTTTACGGGCTTAGTTCTTATTACACATTATTACTATTTTGTAAAAAGTCAGAAGCCTGTAAACAATGATGTGTGCAACAAATGCTGATTTGTTACAAAGCATGGTGAAATTTTTAATTAATAACTCAGCCATGAATAATGAATAATGAAGGTCAATTTCAGGCTTCTTGTGTTTTTCAAACATTAATTTGTTAAGAGTCATGTAAAAAACGTTTGAGGTTACAGTTGGGCACTAGCCCTAAGGAAGTTATTTAGACCAGGGACTTAGTGGGACTGGACTCATTGGCCAGTGCTTGGTGAAGAAGAAGAAAAAGAAGAGGAAGAGGAAGAGGAAGAGGAGGAGGAGGAAAGAAGAAGAAACTATGTAAAACAAGCCGACAGAGAATGAATTCAGAAGGAATGAAGGCATGTGTGTGGTAAATTGCAAAGTAAGTCTCCCTGGTGATGAACAATTTCACTTCAAATCTAAATAAAGTGTGTGGAGAAGAGTGTTCTGTGAAATGTGAGTAGTATATGCCATACAGAAAGGTGTGAAAAAATGTGAAGAGACCATTGGTACAAAAATTAAATTCATCAGCCTCAAGAAAGAATATTGGCACCAATAATTAAAATACGCAAACTATTGCCTCACCATCTCACATCATTTTGTGAGATTTGTTACATGGAAAAAATAGACCATGTGTACTAATACATTTATTATATGTTTACATCATCAGTAAAAGCAACATGGCAATGTTTTTCTTTAAATACGTATAATTCTTTCTTATTTTTATTAAAGATCAAAGTAAGCATAACAACAAAAACCTGGAAGAGTGATGTTTGTGAGCACCCAAATATTTTACAAAATAATATAGTAAGAAAAGTAAAGGCAATCTTTTATAAATATGCAATATAACCAATTCAGGCACAGAAATATAGTCAATGTAATATAGAAAACTAATTTTTTCTTTGTTAAATTTTATCTATCTATCTATTTATTTATTTATTTATTTATTTCAATTTATTCACTTTTTATCCCTTCTGTAGCCCCCTCCCTCATCTCCTCCAAGTCCTGCCCACCTCTCTCTTCTTCCCCTATGCCCTTTCCCTAGTGCCCTGATAATGGAGGACCTCCTCCCCTTCTTTCTGACCCTAGCTTATATCAGGACTCATCAAGGTTGGCTGCATCATCTTCCTCTGTGGCCTGGCAATGCTGCATCCCCAAGGAGAGGTGCTCAAAGAGCCTGACACTGAACTCATGTCAGAGAACACCCTGATCCCTTTACTAGTGAAAAACTGAAAACTGAAAAGGCTATGGGCTTCCTTTGAATAGAGAGTCTAGGGCCTATCACGCATGGTCCTTGGTTAGAGTATCGGTCTCTGCAGGAATCCCTGGGCCCAAGATTTTGTCTTTTTTGATCTCCTTATGCAGTACCTGTCCCCTCCAGGACTCCTGTCCTGTTCCTTGTCTTCTATTTGCAAATACTACCCTGTTTGCCTTCTGAGTGAGGGTTCAGCCTCTTCCCTAGAGTCCTCCTTGTTATTTGCCTTCTTTTGTACTATGGATTTGAGTACGTTTATCCTATATTATACGGCTAAGATCCAGGTATACCACTCCTGGGCATATACCCAAAAGATGCCCCACCATTCAATAAAGACATTTGCTCAACTATGTTCATAGCAGCTTTATTTGTGATAGCCAGAATCTGGAACAAACTAGATGCTCTCATCCGAGGAATGGATACAGGAAGTGCGGTTCATTTATATGATAGAATATTACTAAGCAATTAAATCAAAGAAATCATGACATTTTCAGGCAAATGGTGGGAACTAGAAAAGATCATCCTGAGTGAAGTATCCCAAAAGCAGAAAGACACACCTGGTATATACTCACTTATAAGTGGATATTAGCCACGGCAGTGTTTTTAGTAGCAGAAGTTTAGAAAGAAAATGATTGATTGCCTGTTTGTGGCTGAATTAGTAATATATTATCCCACGAAATAAAACCCAGCCAAAAACAGGAGTCATAACCATAATTACTGATATGAGCATCTTTCTTGTTCCCCTTATCAGTGGGAGGAAGAAGATACAGAAAACTGATTATTGTATCATCAACTTTTTTAAATAACTAGACACAGGCAAAAAACTTGGAAATAAATATGTTTATAAAATAAATACCTGTATGTCTGCATAATATTATATTCATTGAGGACATAAATGATAGATGATAGATAGAGGATAGATAGATGACAGATAGATGATAAGGTTATGATAAATCTTTTGTGTTGAAAGAGCAGAATAACAATAGAAAATAACATATAATAAATTGCAGATTTTCAGAGGCTCTCAAAATAAGTTAATTTATTTTACCCATGGATATTTTCGCATGTAAGGACACACAAAATTAGCACATTAACATTATGCTGTTATGTCTTGTTCCCATCCCATGGCCAGAAAATGTTGTAAAAATTAGATATTAGGGTTGTTCAAATTGTGATTTTGTAATTTAATGACTTTGAGATTATGAAAGCCATTATTGCATGATGTATGATTATGTTAATATTAAAAGAAAATATTAAATTTATATTTCACATTATTGTTTCTGGTACATTTTTAGATTAATTATATGAAAAAATGCTAGCTAAAAAATTAAAATAGACGGAAATTATACAAGAAGTAAAAATGTCCAAATTTAACCTGTTATAACTACATGGCTTTCTCTAGGTTTTTGCTGTGCTTTATTTCAAAACTGCACATAATTATGACGGTATCAGGCTACTTTAAGAAGGTAATCAAAGTAACTGAAGAATGATAACAAGTACATCAACGTTTACTTCCCTGTAATAATATAATCCACAAGTAATAGAAGAACACATATTCTGATATACATGAACACAATTAAAGGTATTTATTTTAAACCATTTGATACATCCTGGATGACTTCCTGACACAATAAATGAAAAGAATGAGAAGCAGTAGTAACTTCTACATAGAATTAGCTCAACCTTAAAAGTTTTCTTTTGCTTTACTGCTAGGAAGTGATGTTTTTCATATTATAACTCAATGTTAAATGAAAATCCATTATTTTTAAAGTGAAGCTGTTTAAAAAGCTCAAGTTTCATGATTGTATTAGAGAGACTTTTAAAAGAGACATTCAGTTTCATTTCATTTTATTATAATTTTTTTAGTATGCTCAGCATTACATAAAGATTAAGTACCTATATAGGATTTGTGTTATTTTTTTTTCTTATTCTCTCATGAGAAGCTCCTCATTAAATTAGATATGGAATGTGAGCCAACATTTTACATGTTATAATCATATACTACCTTCACTTCTTGGTACATAATAGACTCCCATTTTTTCTTTAATAAGATTTTTAATTTCATATATTATTTCTTATATAATTATAGACCCAATACACATAATAGCTTATGTTACAATTTATAAGCTATGCTCATCAGCTTAGCGAAAAATTTTCTGTAGGTGTCTGTTAACCATTCATAAAGCTGAATTTAATTTAATAAGTTAGTTTGAATAGTTGTATCCAGTCATAATGAGTTCAATTGAATATCTTTTAAAAATTCACTCTTTCTAATTATTCTAAACAATTTCTTCGATAAATGTGGGCTGTTTGTACCTGATTTAACATACTGTCCTGTGTTAGTTTAGCATACACTAGTTGCATAGTCTCAGCTGGGTTTCCTTCTAAACTTCTTTGGGGGTAGTAATATGATGCTTTGTTGAAGATAAGTTGCCTGTCATGACTGTAATCTATTACTTACAGAGGGTAACTGTCACTTGACAGGCACTTGGTTGAATGCATGACCTCTGCAATTCAGTGTGCATTCCTCTTCAAAACATTCAGGAAAATATGAATAGAAGAAGTTTTCACAGTGAGGAGCCTCCCTCACTCCAGCAAACAATGAGTTTCTGAGAGAACTCCCATTACAACCAGTGAATAGGTCCAAGATTTCTTGTCAGTTGCCTCTAGATACCTCAGATCAAAGGAACAAGGGGACTTGTTTTTAAATTGTCACTGTTTCCCCTACAATGTTAGTTTCAGGACAGAGATGTTTTGCCTTGCTCATTTCCTCACTTTTCTGTCACCCCAAGTGACTCGGGGTTTATTTTCTAGACCTTTCTTTTGTATCCTCACTAAGTGTCACACTTTTCAGATATCATATTCTTAGTGCTAAATGAAAGCCAGAAGATAAAGCCTATTCTTAAATCACAATATGTTGCTTTAAAGATACAACTTATTCCAAACTATTCTTTGATTTTCTGGCCATTATAATTATATAAATTATTTTAGAAAATAAGTTGGATTAAATCTGTTGATTGGCTTCTGATCTTTCACAATAAAGGCCAAATTTCCCATAGTTCCCTGCGCTGTGCTCATGGAACACAGGGCACTTCTGCCCTCTGACCTCTTCTAATCTTTGGCACTACCCTCTCTCACTTTAAGGCATCTTGCTTGTTGAACCTTGGTGGTCCTAGAACTTTTTAGCACCCTCCTTTCTCAGTGTCATGTTGGAAGTGTTAGTTTTGTCTACAATGCACTACCCTTTATAGCTGGATGGATAGTGTTCTCACCAAGTACCTTTTCTTCCTTCAGCTTCTTATAATGAAGGAAAGTAAGTTTAAGAATTTAATCAATGTACCTTCTACACCTTACCTTAATCTGTTTTCTCTATATATAATTATGTTGATAAATTAGATGTCTACTTAGTGTTCTATAGTATGTTTCATGTTACCGGATTTTCAGGTGATATGCTTATAAACACTAGAGGATTTACTCAAAAATATGTACAACTGATGATATAGAACTAAGGTACAAGAAGCAGCTGTGTTCTGTAAACTGTGGACAATTGACTTCTGGGAAGGAGGTTTAAGTGCAATTATTTAATTTAAAAATGATGTCTTAAGACTTTATTACAAGAAGTTACAATTATTGTGATATTAAATGCTTACAATAGAACATGGAATACATTTAAATATATTTAAACAAGCCAAAACAGCTATAAGAGACAATAAGAAAGTGGTTTGAACTACCTCTTAGTTCTACTTAATTGTTGTGACATTAATTTCATTAGTATATGCTGTCCTATAAGAAATATCTTTACACAGATATCAATACTTTAGGTTAGAGGGAATACCTCAGGGATAAAGTAATCCTCCATCCTACAGAATGCTGAACTGCCCCAACCACAAAACAAGCAAAGACATCTTTCTACTGACTCTTATTATTATCATGACCACTATGGAATACAGAAATCTGACTTCCTTGGGAAATTCCATCAAGTATTTGTATAAAGGGAAATACACACTATGTCTGTGGAAGGGCTGTGTATATTTCTGATTGATGTAAAGGTTTAATGTAAATCTAATGACATATAATATCATTATATATTATAATTGCATTGTTTTCATGGAGAAATGAGAAAAACTTTGTTATGAATATAGCAGTCTTCTCTTCAGCTGAAGACTAGAGAATCTTTTTCTTTATAGATGATGAGGAAAGAGAGTGTTTTTTACAGCTAGAATTTTTTTATGTCTGGTACTGACTGGCTGTTTGACCTTAATTAGCCATTTAGCATCTTATTCTCAGAATCCTTCATTTGTGATCAGGTTACAGCATCCAATATATAAAAGATATATGTCAAAGAATTTTCACAAGGACCCCCTGATAATGTATACCAAAAGACTATATAACAGACAAAAAGCAATAGGTGCACTATCTTAATACAAGTAACGAAAACATTTTAATCACTCTTTGCTAGTTATTACTTGTCTTGTTTGTCTTGTAATTCTGTCTGGAGTTGTTGAATTTCATTTCTACTTATCTTTTCTTTTTTAGTAATTTTCATTTTCAGTGATTCCTTTTGTTTTGCTGTTGGGATCCCAACAGTTGTCTCTCCAACTGTCTGTGATTCAGCAGTAAGCTCGTTACCAAAATGATTGGTAAATGTTCAACATCCCAGATGCTCTTCAAATATCCAGGTGACTCCCAACCACCATGCAGGATGGAACTCTGCTCCAGTATGTCACAAGGTCCATGCTGTTGGTAATGTGGTGAAGGAATAGATGCTCCATTTCATCTTAGCATGTTCCTCAGTGCCCTCTCCCTTAAAATTCGTTGCATATCACAGGTGTTCACTTAGTCGTCATGTATTGAATTGACTTTAATTTCTAATGTAATAGGTAGAAGCCAATAAATTGTAGTTCAGGACAACTTTACTGTTAGGGAAAATGTTCTATAGACAGAGCAAGGAGCAAGCTATTCACTTTTGATGTTGCTCAGGTTGCCTAATCAATATTTCTGGCCATTGACCACTACTGTACTTTTTCATGAATAAAATATTTGTCAAGATCTTTGATCTTGTTAAAAAGTAGATCTTGAGTCTAACCTTCACCTTCAAAGAATTAATTTAGAAAACTGAATCAAAATTCTGTACCTTTATAATTCTTGTAAATATTTAATATATATGTATATATTTAATATATTAAATTAAATTAAATCTTGTAAATATTTAATATATTCTTTTAGGAGTCACAAAAATGCACCAAAATGACTGGTAAGTGTCAGTGTGTGCTTTCATTAAATAATTTTTGTAAATAGACATAATTTGTATTGATTTTTTTTAGGAAATGATGAATAAAAGCCAAAAGTCACTGTTTCTTATTTATAACTAAAATAATATGACCATAGACTATCAAGTATTTTCTCTTTTGATATATATGGTTTCAAACTAGTTCTGACGTTTCCTTCTCTACTTTTAAGAATTTTTCTGTACATAATCTGTGACAATTTAGGAAGTAGATGAGTACCTAATTCACATCTCTGTATACACTGTTATCACAAATTAAATTATTTACATTTTTAATTGTAGGTGGTTTCTTTCCAGTACCTAGGAAGTTGCAAGCCTGCTCTGTCAGCTATCAACTGATGAGTGCTTAGGGAATTGAAACTAATTTTAACATTAGCCTAGCAAAATGTAATTAGGACAGCTAATCAGCTAAAAAAAAAAAATAGACCTAGAAAAATCCCTGTTTTATGTGATGTCTTTCTAATGGAAATAACATATGTATGGAATGCAAGAGAGAAGGATTTGAATGGTTTTTGTGAGTTTATTATTTAATATTGTTTTCTGTAATTTTACACTGAACATGTTAGTAAAAGGATGAAGTAGGAATACTCTTTATAATTTTAGACATGAATACACTTTTAAAATAGAATTTGTAATAAAAATGTTCAATTTTATTTAACAGAATTTTTAAAAACAACACATTTAATCCCCAATTGATTTTCTACATTGGTGTGAGTATATGTGCATGCATTCATGTGTGTGTGTGTGTGTGCTTTATGAAAGCCATGGGCTACAGCCGGTAATTATTATATAAGAATTCTCAATACTGAGCTATAGAGGGATAACTGACTTTGATTTCCACCACTGTCTTTGTTTTCCCATACTTTACTCATTTTTAAGAGTAAATATAGTGAACTTAGGAATTTGGCTACAAAAAGCATTTGATTATTTTGTGTAATTGATTCACTAATTTGCTTTTATATTTAAATTTTACATTTATCTCCCAACTCCAACTCTGCTATCAGTCACAGCAGAGTGACAGGTATATAGGTGACAGCCTTTTTTTTTTTTTTTTTTTTTTTTTTTTTGTTTGGGTTTTTTTTTTTTTTTTTTTTTTTTTTTTTTTTTTTTTTTTTTTTTTTTTTTTTTTTTTTTTTTTTGAGACAAGCTTCTTGATTTGAACACGAAGAGCACAGACTCTAAGCTCAAAATCAATAAATGGGACCTCATTAAACTAAAAAGCTTCTGTAAAGCAAAGGACATTGTCAAGAGAACAGGAGACAGCCTATAGACTGGGAAAAGCTCTGCAGCAAATGTACATCTGGCACAGGGGCTACTATCCAGGATATATAAAGAACTTAGGAAGCTAAACACCAACAAATCCAGAAATGGGATACATCTTCCCTAGGGTCTTCCTTGTGGTAGCTTCTTTAGGAGTGTAGATTTTAGTGTATTTATCCTGTATTAGATGTCTAATAACCACTTACAAGTGAGTATATATCGTGTGTCTTTCTGCTTCTGGGATGGTCTTTTCTAGATTCCCACCATTTGCCTGCGAATTTACGATTTCCTTGTATTTAATTGCTGAGTAGTATTCCATTGCGTAAATGTACCACAATTTCTGAAACCATTCCTCAGTTGAGGGACACCTAGGCTGTTTTCAGATTCTGGCTGTTACAAATGAAGCTGCTAGGAACATGGTTGAGCAAATGTCCTTGTTGTGTACTTGAGCATATTTTGGATATATGTCCAGGAGTGCTTTAGCTGGATCTTGAGGTAGCACTATTTCTAATTGTCTGAGAAAGCACCAGATTGATTTTCAAAGTGGTTGTACAAGTTTACTTTCCCACCAACAATGGAGGAATGTTACCCTTTTGCCACATCCACTCCAGCATGTGTTGTTACTTGAGTTTTTGATCTTAGCCATTCTGATAGGTGTGAGATGAAACCTCAGGGTTCTTTTTTTTTCTTTTTTTTATTGTTTATTATTATTATTTACATTTTATTTACTCTGTATACCAGCTGTATCCCTCTCCCTCATTCCCTCCCAATCCCACCCTCCCTCAGCTTCTCCCTGCCCCTTTCCAAGTCCATGGATTGGGGAGGACCACCTCCCCTTTCATCTGGCCCTGTTTTATCAGGTATCTTCAGGGCTGGCTGCAAAGTCCTCCTCTCTGGCCTAGCATAACTGCTCCTCCCTTGGGGGGGTGGGGAGTCAAAGAGCCTGCCATTGAGTTCCTGTCAGAGATAGTCCCTGTTCCCCTTACTATGGGAAACCAATTGATTATTGAGCTACCACGAGCTTCGTCCGAGTAAAGGTTCTAGGTTATATCCATACATGGTCCTTGGTTGGAGAAACAGTTTCAGAAAAAACCCCTGTGCCCAGGTATATTTGGTCCTTGTGGGACTCCTATCCTTTCGCCGTCATACTAGCTCCCCTCCTGCCGAAGGTTTGGTTATGAGTCTTATAATCTGTTTTAAAATGCTGCTTGGTAGGGTCTTTCAGATGCCTTCTGCGGTAGACTCTTGTCATACGTCCAATGCACATCTCATTTGTCTTTCTAAGTGAGGATTGATCATCTTACCTCGTGTCTGCTTTCTTGTTTATCTCCGTTAGGTATATAAACTTCATTATATTTATCATTTCTTGTAGGTCTATATAAGCGAGTATATACCATGTTTGTCTTTCTCCTTCTGGGATACTTCACTCAGAATGATCTTTTCTAGATCCCACCATTTGCCTGCAAATTTCATGATTTCCTCCTTTTTTGATTGCTGAGTAGTATTCCATTGTGTAAAAATATCACAATTTCTGTATCCATTCCTCCGTTGACGGACATCTGGGTTGTTTCCAGGTTCTGGCTATTACAAATAAAGCTGCTACAAACGTGGTTGAGCAAATGTCCTTTTTGTGTACTGGAGCAAATTTTGGGTATATACCTAGCAGTGGTATAGCTGGGTCTTGAGGAAGCACTATTTCTAATTGTCTGAGAAAGCACCAGATTGATTTTCAAAGTGGTTGTACAAGTTTACATTCCCACCAGCAGTGGAGGAGGGTTCCCCTTTCTCCACAGCCTCTCCAGCATGTGTTGTCACTTGAGTTTTTCATCTTGGCCATTCTGATGGGTGTAAGGTGAAATCTCAGGGTCATTTTGATTTGCATTTCCCTAATGGCTAATGACGTTGAGCATTTCTTTAAGTGTTTCTCTGCCATTCTATATTCCTCTACAGAGAATTCTCTGTTTAGCTCTGTTCCCCATTTTTTAAGTGGATTACTTCGTTTGTTGCTTTTCAGCTTCTTTAGTTCTTTATATATACTGGATATTAGCCCTTTGTCAGATAAAGGGTTGGTGAAGATTCTTTCCCAATCTGTAGGCAGTCATTTTGTTTTGATGACGGTGTCCTTTGCTTTACAGAAGCTTTTCAGTTTCACAAGGTCCCATTTATTGCTTGTTGCTCTTAAGGCCTGTGCTGTTGGAGTTCTGTTCAGGAAGTTGTCTCCTGTGCCAATGAGTTCTAGGCTGTTCCCCACTTTTTCTTCTAACAGATTTAGCATATCTGGTTTTATGTTGAGGTCTTTGATCCACTTGGACTTTAGTTTTGTGCAGGGTGATAAATGTGGATCTATTTTCATTTTTCTGCATGTAGACATCCAATTATACCAGCACCATCTGTTGAAGATGCTATCTTTTTTCCATTGAATGGTTTTGGCTGCTTTGTCAAAAATTGAGTATTCATAAGTACGTGGGTTTATTTCTGGTCTTCTATTTGGTTCCATTGATCCTCCTTTTTGTTTCTATGCCAATACCATGCAGTTTTTATTACTATTGCTCTGTAGTACAGCTTGAGATCTGGGATGGAGATACCTCCAGATGATCTGTTGTTGTACAGGGTTGTTTTGGAGATTCTGAGTTTTTTGTTTCTCCATATGAAGCTGAGAATCTTTTTTTCAAGGTCTGTAAAGAATTGAGTTGGTATTTTGATGGGAATTACATTGAATCTGTAGATTTCTTTTGGCAGGATGGCCATTTTCACAATGTTAATCCTACCAATCCATGAGCACGGGTGATCTTTCCATCTTCTAAGATCTTCTTCGATTTCTTTATTCAGAGACTTGAAGTTTTTCTCAAACAGGTCTTTCACTTGTTTGGTTAATGTCACCCCAAGGTACTTTATGTTATTAGTGGCTATTGTGAAGGGTGTTGTTTCCCTAATTTCTTTCTCAGCCCTTTTGTCTTTTATGTACAGGAGGGCTTCTGATTTTTTTGAGTTGATTTTGTATCCAGCCACTTTGCTGAAGGTGTTTATCGGCTGAAGGAGAGATTAGGCCATCTTAAAGCTAAAGGAGACGTTGGGAATTATGCCTCCCATTGTGGTTCATATATGTCAACATAGCTTTTTAAATGGTTCATTTAAATGCAAATAATATATTCGTAGGTTTTATTTTCAATGTTTGATTAAAAATTACTGTAATGTTTTTAAAATTAAAACTAAAGATATATGTCCTTATTTTATTTTTTTGTACCCATGGAACAAATAGAAATGCTAATAAGCACACAAAATCAATAAAATTAAAGTTAATTGTATAGAGTATAATGTTATATTCCTGCAAATGGATTGTTAATATCAAACTTAATTAGAAAAATATAGTCTTGGGTCAGTTTCCTTATTTCATTTCAAGCAATACTAGCAAAAACCTGCTTTTGTTTTTGTTTCGATGTGCAAGAAGAAAGAGAATGTCAGAGTAACTAAGGTAGAGTGATTTGCTAGTAAAGTTTACATCATCAGAACACAGAAAAAGTGAAATCAAAACTTTATATTGTATGTGTAGAGAAAATACAATATCATTGATTTTTTTATATATCTGTATTAGTATTTTTACATTAAATTGATAATTACATTTTAGTAAAATTTAATACATTGCTATTTTGCAATTTTTAAAATTGTGTAAAATAAGGGTCATATTTAAACTTTATTATGAATGTTATAATGAAGTATTTCACAGGTGCATGGAACTACTAATGCAAATTGCTAAGCAGACATTAGAAAAAGCACAGAGGTTGTCAGCTGTTTAGAAACCCAAAACTGAATCTCATTCTCATTATCTTTTGGACATAATATACATATGTATCATTTGTAAAAATCTCTAAACTTTTTTCTTCAAATATCTTCCTTGAGGAAAACATGATATACCATGAATGACATATTTGCAGTATGTAGGTTGAGAACTTTTGGCATAAGGTCCACACCTGTGAATCTGTTTTTGTAGTCAAAATATTAAGATAGACATTGCTAAAGAGAATTTCCATGAGAGTCTACTAATCCCAGATTCTTACGTCCTTTCCAACCCTAGACAAGTGATCATGCACTTACTGTCAGTATTTATTTATTCTGCCATTCAGGAATAGAAGCTCACATAAACATAATCACAGTTCAGATTCATCTATGCAGCAAAGTATATCACTATGCCATGACTTTTTGTTACGAAATAGTACCTCACTGTATGATTGTGAATATCTTTATACATTCATTTGATATATGTTTGGATGCCATTCAGATTTTTGTTGCTATAAATAAAAATACTTTCATTATACACATCTTCCATTTTTTATTTTATTTTATTAATTACACTTTATTCACTTTGTATTCCCCCATAAGCCCCTCCCTTCTCCCCTTCCAGTCCCTCCTTCCCCCTTCTTCACACATGTGCCTCCCCAAGTCCACCGATAGAGGAGGTCCTCTTCTCCTTCCTTCTGATTAGTCTATCAGATCACATCAGGAGTGGCTGCATTTTCATCTTCTGTGGCTTGGTAAGGCTGCTCCCCACTCAGAGGGAGGTGATCAAAGAGCAGGCCAATCAGATTATGTCAGAGGCAGTCCGTCTTCCCATTACTATGTAACCCACTTCTTCCGTTTTATGGGTGACTTTGTGACTGCACTTACGTTAGGTGAATTCTTGGGAGTAAAGGATTAGGTCATATTTTAAGAAGCTCTCAGACTATTTTTCATGGTAGGCAGATTATTTTCCTTCCCATCAGCAATATATGGTATTCTAATTATTTTGTACCCACTACACTGGCATACTTTAGTCCTGGTCAGTCTGGGGCGTGGGAGATCAGTTGAAAGCTATGTCTCTGTGTCTTGTCTTGTGTCTCCTTTAGTCCATTGACTGCTAGTCTTGCTGCCAGCATTTTCTCTAGTTTAATATTTCCTCATATTATTTTCATTATTATTTATATGTTGTGCTGGATTCAAGTGTTCCTGCTCATTGCATTCATTTAAATTCATTTGCATTTTTCATCCTATTGTTCTTATTCAGTTTCTTCTACTAGAGTTGAATGAGGATCTACTAAATTCCATAATGCAGTCGGGGATGTTCAGTGAAGAGTGAGATTCTATTGCTGATTTCAATAAACATATGCAACAACTGTCAACTGAAATCCAACTTAAATGTAATATATTCTCCTGTTTGTTTATTTTGCATTATATGATTTTTTCCAAATGATTATGCGATATTATGACATTAAGCTTTCTCTTAGTTTTGAGATTGCTTATATTACTCCTGGCACAGCAGAAAGCTTGAATAAATCCCTAATTAAAAGCATGGGGCACTCATGTCCATGTCAATAGTCAGGTTTAACTGGAGGGAATGTGAACTTCAGATTCAAGAAATTAGTTTCCATGGAGATACACTCTTAGTATCTAGATTCTAGGCAGCTGAGGCAGAAGGAGTGTGAGGACTGGCCCAGCACTGGCTACAAAGTGAAGTTAAGTCCAGCCTGTGTCAGAAAGGGGGAGCCTTTAAACAAACCAAAATCAACTAATAAGGTTTCAGCAAACATATACTAAGAGGAGATGGTGCTTAGGAGGTGATGAACACTTAGAGCCCAAAGAATTAAAAATTGAGGGGTTTTTTGGGGAGGCGGTTATTGAATTAAAGTTTAAAGCACAAGCCTGAACAAATGCCAGAGAGATGGAGACATGTCCAGCCATATGTGGGGAGGAATAAGACTTACTGCATTTTTTTTTCCTGCCTGGTAGAGATACTGTTGCTAGGAAATCAGCCCAGATCGCACCTCCCCTAGGACAACCAAACAAGGGAAGCTAGATCATTAATGGTTGGAGACCTCCCTAAAACCAATCAATTCAAAATGCAACAACTTCTTTTGAGTTTCAACCAATAGACGCTTGCCAGGCAGGAATTCCCCTGCTTTAGGCAAGCTAGAAAGGGACTAGAATCTTTAAACCAACCACCTAACCTGAGCTTGGGGTTCTCTACTCTCACTGCTACAGTGGTGAGGGTGCGTGAGCCCAAGCTGTAGCTTGTAATAAAAAGATCCTCCTGTGTTTTTGAACTCGACTCCTGGTAGTCTGTTTGGGTCTCATAAATTGGGCACAATAGACACCTCTCTAATATTGAAAAGAAGCACTGTATTAGGCAAGTTCTCTGGCAGAACAGAAATATTAGGATATGTATCATATATGTAATTTACTTTAGTGGTTGTCTATACACAGGAGAGGCTGAAAAACCTAGTAACTCTTTAATCTAAAAACCTGGATGATGTAGAAATCTGAGTCTGGTCTAGGTTCCCATAAGAATAACTAGTATTGAGTCCATATTAGTGTTCCAAGCAGCTGGAGTCTGATATCAGAACCAATAGGCATGCTCACTCAGAAAGACTACATTTCCCTCCAACCTCTTTGAACTGGGCCTCAGAGGGCAAAGTTCTGCTGAGCAAGGGCCAAGTAGTTAATCTCTGGAAATGCCTTCATAGGTACATAGATACATCCAAGGATTTGTCTCCTAGGTAACTGTAAATCCCACTGAGTTTCTAATTGAGAATAACCATGACAAAGGGTTGAATAGTTTTGTGAAACTGTGAAAATTCCTCACAAATGTCATAGGGAATCTCTTTGTCACTTCAGGTTTTAGATGCCTGTGAACGAACATATTGGTGAATCATATTATTGAAAAAAAACTCTTACTGTCCTTATAAATCATCATTTTGAAATAATAGAAGTTAGAATTTAGAACTTGTAGATTTAAAAACCATCACCATGCATAGTTTGACTGTTTTTTAGTAGTTCAATGAGTTTTCTAGCTACATAAAATTACCCAGTAGATTTATACTTCACCTCAGGCCCTGCACTCAGAAAGGGAAGAAAAGGGCTGAGCACCCTTCTGGAGACTTTAGTTATTTTTAACCCACACTCTGCTCTGCTGTCGTCTTCCTGTCACATCTGCTTCATCCTGAAGCAGATAAGACAACATGCTAAAGCTGGGAAGTGTGACTTTTGGCCTCTTCCAACAAGGACTCTTCTTGTCTGGGGCTCACTCTTCTGAAGTGAACGTCATGGACTTTGAATCAGAAGCTCACTGAAAATGAGATTGTTTACTTAGCTATTCAGAAAAAGAATGTGATTCGAGGAGCTGGAAATACTCTAATGGAAAGGACTGTGAGTCAGGGAAGTTTCAAGCTCAAGGTTATTTTGTCACTAATAAATAGAGTTATTTTTTAATTTTCCAACTTTTTCTTCAAGTGCAATGAAAAAATGTTTCAGCATTAAGATCTCACTATGAAAATAGAACCTTGGAAGAACAAGCTATTTGATGGAAATAATTGCTTACAGCATTCAGTTTTTGTGGTTTCAAATATTGAATTAGAAAAGATTATAATCAAACAATATTCTACTAGTGCATATTCACAGTAGGGTATTTTGTTATAATTGAACAAAGAATAGTCATGAGAATAATGGAAGGATATTTATCAGGTATGATATGTTTGTTAAATGTTTAGTTATTTAAATTAATATTTATACATTTGAATTTTTAATAGGGAATTAAAATTTGCTATATTTATTAACCAAAATAAGGAACATCAATTAAAGGAAATAAGGAAGATCAATGAAAGGAAATATACATATATATATATATATATATACATATACATATACATATATACATATATACATATATATACATATACATATATATACATATATACATATATATACATATATATGTATATATGTATATATATATATATATATATAGAGAGAGAGAGAGAGAGAGAGAGAGACCATGAAAGAAACTAGATGAACGCTAGACTGCAAGGGCAGACTTTCAATACATGGTTGCAGACTGATTGAATGCCACATTACTTCATTTCCTAAGAACATACTGTCTTTTGGAACATACCATGTCTTTCCATATAACTGATTGGTACAACATTCTGCTGCATTTCAGGACCTCTGTACTTTGAAATAAGGATTTCTTTAAAAGTCCGCTTTTGTATTTATTTTATTTCCCCCATAACTGTGAAACAGCTGCAGAGGCCATTCTTCCTGTATGGTAGATAGGAAAATCAGTTAATTGATGTGTATGTATGTGTGTGTGTGTGGGGGGGGGTCATTTGCAGATCACTCATGATTTGATGTTCTTCACTTAGCAATACTTATTGTACAGACTCTTACTTTTTCTCATATTTTTCTAACTTCTGTTTGATCAGCAAATATAGCCTATTCTATATTTGAATAATTTAGCAAAAGGAAGATCCTTTTATGTCAGCATAATTGATACTAATACAAAGCCATTTAATGTAAACAAATGTAAAAAGCTATAACATAGTGAAGAGATCTCAAATTTATACTCATTTGCTTTTTATTAATTATCTACGTAATGAAATACCATGTATGAATATGAACTCAACTGGAGTAAAAGTTTAAGTAAGGTATGAAACTAGAGAAGAAAACAAGTGAGATCTTGACTTCAGTGGTCTTAGATGTATCATAAAAATGACAAATCATGATATAAGGAAGAGATAAAGTACAGTGCATTAGAATTTAAAAGTTCTGCTCAGGACACGATCATGAAAGTGAAAATATAGCCAACCCACTTAACAGGAGAAAATATTTATGGATCATGTGTTTGAGAAGAGATTGCAAAGTGTTTATAAATAAACTTGTACAGCTCACACTCAGTATGGAGCATTACCTGTATTACATTCCATTAGTTTTTCTTTTATTACAAAACTTCTCTAGCTTAACCTTCCAATATCTTTTTTAAATTTTTCCATAGTGTTACCAACTATAGATATTTTAATTCCAGGTGCCTTTTGGAAAATTACCAATAAGGCAGGGGTTTTCAAAACTTGATATGGTCTTTTATCCCTTTTTCTCCAACTTCTCCACCTTCTTCTGTCCAACTATGGAAAGCTATAGATACAATAAATATAATGAAAAGATGGCTCATTTTAACTAAATGAATTCACTTCCCCCAGGAAACTCTCCACAATCCAAGCAGAATATAACTGCAGCATTATAGTATTACAGTTTACTATCTTCTCCTGCTTTCATTAAATTTGAGAGTTAGATAATGGATAACACATCACACATATCTTCTATGTTTAAAATCCAAATCATTTTCAGATAAGTGAGAGTTCAGTTGGTAGATGTACTCTGAGAAATTCTATCCTCCTCAGCACCTTGTTTTCTGTTGTAGGCCACGTTCCCTTAGAGTTTAGCATCGATTGTAAGTGAATGTTACTCTGTACGTCATGTAACTCAAGTCTCTCAGCATTGTGGGTCATATGCAGAAAATACTTTGTTTGCAGTTTGCTCTCCAAATCTCTGTTTTGTGCAATGAAATAGTTCATCTTACCTTACATAGGAATACTTTTCTTGAATGGATTTCTTAAATTTGTTCAAATGAACAGAAGTCTATATCATTTTTATATGTTTTTTACTAATATATATAAAGGATTGGTAATTATAATTTGAGGAAAGACATGACAGAACGCTCATGTGCAGGGCCAACAAGGTGGCTCAGGGAGCTAGGGCACATGCTGGGAAGCCTGATGACCCCTGAATCCAATTCCGTTGTCACACATGCACCACGGCATACTTGCATTAACAAGCAGAAGCATATGCATGGAATAGAATAATAATAAAATGAATTTTAAAAAATAAGGAATAACTCAAGTGGAAAACTAATTTTTGAGTTTGAATTCTCAATAATATTATGTTTTTTCACATAAGAATGATTTCATGTTTTTAATGAAGCACATTCTTTTAATAGGATATTGGCATAGATGGGAAGAACAATTTTCATACTGACTTCCCATTATAATTTAATTAATTGTATTTTCTAAACAACAGTATTTCACACTACAAGATCATGCTTGTACAAAACCTACAAAATACAAAATCTACTTCTTCATTATTTACATATAACCTAATATACCACAATATTTGAAACACTTTGCTCATTGTATTAGGAAAAATAAAGTGCAAAAATAAATGATGCATTGATTAAAATAAAAATACAAATTTACTCTTCTCACATAATTCATGCCAATTTGACTCTAAATTTTATTGCAGTCAAAGTGTAATGGGTATCTGCTTACTTCCTTAAAATTCATTGTTTGAATTTATAAACGTTCTGGTTATTAATCTTTTAAGAATGTTTTATATAAGGAATATTATAGAGCGACTGGTAAAGGTTATGAAGAGAATTTTCACAATAATATGTTTCTTCTATTTAAAAAGGATTAACACTGTAACACAGCCTCGAAAAATCACCAGAGCTCTCTAAAGGCAATATAACTACATTTAATTTTGTGGTACTTTGGTTTGGTACAAAGTAAGGAGATAAAATATAAACCAATATGGCTAGAGTTTAACTTATAAGTCATTGTTCATAATACTGGTTTATCCATTAGCACCATATAAGCTTTTAATGCCTTGATGTGTGGTCATTGTGAAAAAATTTTGTGTTATATTTTAGATAAGAGTTTTAGGTATTGACAAAGTATTTATTTCTTGGTAATTTTCTATAGCCAGCTGCAAAGGGACATGAAAAATGAGAGTTGTTAGGATAAAGACTCTAACTTTAGATTTCTTCCATAATATACTGCATTGGTAGTCTCACAAACTGATATATATCCTCTTTAAAAAGCATCCCTTTCATTCAGGGTACATACCATTAATAAAATATTTGCTTATAAATAACCAGTCTAAATTTTAATGTAAAATTACTGACTTAGCTAGTAGGCAGAATTCTACAGTAACCCATTTATAATTTGGAGTTCCTGCCACATACCTTCTCTCAGTTAACTGATCAAAAACATACCAGAACTGTTGGAAAGGGATTTTGTAGACTTAACTGAGGTCACAAGTCAGTTGACCTTAAGGTTGGGAGATTATCTGCTAGGTGGTAGCCTGGACATAATGAATAGTAACAGTTGAGAAATTTCCTTGGCTGTTTGTGGATGAGGAGTTCAAATCTTTGAGGCACAAAGAAGTTCAGTAAGTGTCAGCATCTCATGAAAGAAATGATATTTGACCCTAGTTCCTTCGCCACTAGGAAATAACTCAGCCTTCTTTAATTTCAACCTCATTATAGCCACATCTGAAGTCTTTATTGAACTTGGGAAGCATAGTACTGAGATAATGAACATGTGACATTACAGTGCATATTTGTGGGAGGTTGCTATGCAATGGTAGAAATCTAAGCCAGCATAGAATGACCTCAAAATTCCCTGAGATGTATTTTCTGGGGCTCTGTCTCCAGGATTTTCTCCTCCTAGGATCCTGGCTGCATCTGCTTCTAGAAGTGACCTCATAGTCCTGTCACGTGTTCAACAAATTCCTTTGTACTTCCACCCTAATGATTCAGATTGATACAGTCAATGAAATACCTGACAACAGATTAGCAATTCACTTTTAAAAGCTAAATTTTGAAGGGGCCGTTGGAGTAAAATTTTAACAAATTTTAAATAAAAATTCTGGTCCTTCCCTGATCATTTGAATAATAGCAGATCTTGTGATGGAACCTGGGTTTCTCATTTCAAATCAACTTCCACTTTACATCTCTAAATATAGAATTGTCAGTAATGAAAATGCTCGGTTGTCTAATTTTAAGAAACTGCAAGGACATATCTAAATCTGGCAATTTCCTGTCAAGTTGGGATTTTTTATTTTCTTTTTATTTTTTTTGTCTAGTAATTGTAAGCATCCAAAGTGTACTACTTTTTAGATTAAAATCATGATTTAGTGAATTGCCTTCCCCAGTGGCAACATTTTTTTCTCCCCAAATTGTGAACAATGTCCTTTACTACTTTTCCTTTGCATCTATATATTTACTTCTTTACTTGCAACTCACAAATCTAGAACCAATATTCTACATTCTCTATGAGGGTGCTTTATCATTCGCTTCAATGGTATGCATGGAATGTTTCAGGATAAACAACACTTCTTACAGATATCCCAGTCTTACCATTAGATGTATATTCATAATTAACCAGTGTATATGGGTTATTGATTTCAAGTGTGACCTTAAAATTACTTTGAGAATGTGAATTAATCATTTTGGTTTCTTTAGGCCACAGAGGAGGACTTTGCAGCCAGTCCTGAAGATACCTAATAAACTAGGGTCAGATGAAAGGGGAGGAGGTCCTCCCCTATCAGTGAACTTGGAAAGGGACAAAGAGGAGATGAGGGAGGGAAGGTGGATTGGAAGGGAATGAGAGAGGGGGATACAGGTGGGATAAAAGTTAATAAACTGTAACTAATATTAAAATAAGAAAATAATAATAATTCCAAATATAATAACCAAAGGTTTAACTTGAGCCTTTTCTGAACTCATCATATTATGAGAATACAACTGGCCTGCATAACTGTGAGTTCTATATCTGTGGAGAAAATATAGTGTCCCTGGATACAGATATATACACATATATATTTGCCATTATTCTATGTTCAACACAGAACAGCAGTGATTTGAAAAGTTTCACCACATATTACATATGATAAGAAATCTACAGATAATTTAAAATATAGAAAGGTGTATATTTGTATTAAGTCGATAATAAGCCACTTTAAATGAGAGACACAAATCTGTGGAATTTAATACTAATATGGATGGGCCTCTTGAACCAAATTCAACTTCAACTGAGATTCAGTTGTATTTTCAAGTTAGGTCCACCATCAATGCACCTTATTAATAAATAGATCCTTACCTGCTTTTAAACCATCAGAGACAAAGGAGAGAGAAAGAAATAACAGTGGGAGGAAAAGTGGGAGGATAGATGGATAGGTGAAGAGAGGAAGAATTTGGAAGAAGGGGAGGGAGAAAGGAGAGAAAGGGAGGGGGAGAGGGCAAAAGAGGGAGGGAGAGAAAGAGGGAGATCTTTATAAGTGAAATGCTAGGAATGGGCCTTATTAGTCAATTGACTTTACTATGTAACTATTACTTAAAAATATATACATTTACAAGGTCACCCCATTATGGAGAAGTGATTTGGGAGCAGACAGCAGAGTTCATATCAGAGATTGTCTCATCTGCCTTTTCTAGAGAACCCACATGGAGACTGAGCTGTTTATGGGCTACATCGGAGCAGGGGGTCTAGCTTCTCTCTATTCATGGTTTTTGGTTGATGCAGTTTCCCCTAGGTCCAGCTATATATTTTGTTTGTTTGATTTTATTTTTGGCTTTGTTGGTCTCCTTGTGGGCTGTGGGCCTCCTGTCCCTTCTGGGTCCTTCTGTATCCATCTTTCTTCCATAAGACTCCCCGGGCTCTGTCCAAATTTGGCTGTGATTCTCTGCATCTGTTTAGATACCCTGCTGTTTGGAGTCTTTTAGAGGACATCTGTGATAGGCTCCCATCCTTTCTTTTACTACTTCCAGTGTCTATCCTGTTTGTCCTACTTAATGAGAATTAAGCATCTTCCCTAGGGTCCTCCTTATTTTTAGCTTCTTTAGGTCTGTAATTTTAGTCTGTTTATCCTATATTATATGGCTAATATCCACTTGTAAGTGAGTATATACCATGTGTGTCTTTCTGCTGCTGGGTTACCTCACTCAGGATGATCTTTTCTAATTCCCACCATTTGCCTGAAAATTTCATGATTTCCTTGTTTTTAATAGCTGAGTAGTATTCCATTGAGTAAATATTTACACTTTTCCTCTACCACCACTAAATTGTGCAGAGGTGGAAACTTGGGTAGCTTCAAGATTAGGCCTCACCCGTAATCCACTGTCATGAATAGGATGGCATTGCTGCTGGAGGTGTAATGAATGTCATTACTGCTCTATAAGAGGTGCTGAAAACTGCCCTCATCCAGGATGGCCTAGAGAAGCACCAAGTCCATCTTTGCATGCTTGTGTCCAACTGTAATCCAACCCACATACATCAAGCTGGTGGAGGCGCTCTGTGCTGAACACCAGATCAAGCTGACGAAGGCTGATGACAGCAAGAAACCAGGAGGATGGGTAGGCCTCTGTAAAATTGATCGGGAGGGGAAGCCACGAAGAGTGGTTGGTTGCAATCATAGTGGCTAAGGACTATGGCAAAGAATCTCAGACCAAAGATGTCATCAGGGAGTACTTACAATGCAAGAAATGAATAAATAAAAAAAATTGACTAAAAAAAAAAATGACAACAAATGTCCTTGTTGTGTACTTGAACATCTTTTGGATCTATGCCTAGGAGTGGTATAGCTGGATCTATTCATAACAGCCAGAACCTGGAAACAACCCAGACGTCCCTCAGTGGAGGAATGGATACAGAAATTGTGGTACATTTACACAATGGAATACTATTCAGCAATTAAAAAGAAGGAAATCATGAAATTTGCAGGCAAATGGTGGGATTCTGAAAAGATCATCTTGAGTGAGGTACCCCAGGAGCAAAAAGACATACATGGTACATACTCACTTCTAAGTGGATACTATAAGATAGGATAAACATACTAAAGTCTGTACACCTGAAGAAACTAAACAAGAAGGAGGTACCACAGTAAGATGATTAACCCTCACTTAGAATGACAAATAAGATGGACAATGGAAGTAGGAGAAAACAAGTAACAGGACAGGAACCTACTGCAGAGGGCCTCTGAAAGACTCTGCCTAGCAGTGTTTCAAAGCAGATGCTGAGACTCATAACCAAACCTTGGGCAGAGTGTAGGGAATCATATGAAAAAGGGGGAGTTAGTAAGAACTGGAAAGGACAGGAGCTCCACAAGGACCAAATATATCTGAGCACAGGGGTCCTTTTTGAGGCTGATTCTCCAACCAAGGACCATTCATGGAAATAACCTCGATAGAACCCCTGCTCAGATGTAGCCCATGGCAGGACTGTCTTTGACATGAACTCAGTGGCTGGCTATTTGACATCCCCCCCCACCCCCCGAGTGAGGAACAGCCTTGCTAGGCCACAGTGGAGGACATTGCAGTCAGTCCTTTTGAGACCTGATAAACTAGGGTCAGATGGAAGGGGAAGAGGATCTCCCCTATCAGTGGACTTAGAGAGGGGCAGGAAGGATATAAAGAAGGAGGGTGGGATTGGGAGGGAATAAGGGAGTGGGCTACAGCTGGGATACAAAGTAAATTAAGTGTAGTTAATATATAATAAAAATTAAAAGAAGCAACAAATATTAAAATAGGCCAGTACCAAATGGACAACAGTTCTGTGAGTGTTCCTCAAAGCTTTCCCTGAGGTTGGACAGTCATGCATTTACAAGTACCTGATTCTCTTAAATACACCAGCACACATTTTTGCAACACATTTCTCTGGCAAGATTAATTAACAATTGTGTTAAACCTGCACACCTGCTACAGAAGACAGATCTATAATGGAATGGTTGCAGAATACGTGTTGGGATCTCCATAAATATTTGGCATGTTTTAATATTCTCAACATAAAAAAATGAGGCAGAGAATTCAGAATTTGTTTTCATTGAAAATAGCGCTGTCGTGCATTCGTTTCTGTAATATGAGAGCTGAGAATGACTTTTCTCCCTCCATGATCTGAAAAGCTGAACTGTTAAAAAAAAAAAAAAAAAGATCATCCTTACAAGTGAGCCCTTGCTTCCTGAATACTAACTAATCTGAAGTATTTAAAGGCATAAAGATGAAGAAAGGAAAGATATCTAATAGCTGCCTTCTGCCTTGCTGGTGACTCTTTGATTTATTTATTTATTTTTCTCATCTTGACAGTGCCCAGAGAGACTTTTTAATGAACTGACATTGAAAGAAGTATTTAATTTTGGATGGTTCATATTGGTTTGAAACACCAAAAACTTTTCATTCATCTACTGAAGTGTGAAAATAGTGCTGCTGTCTGCAAGATGGGGTAGAGGAATACCAAAGCAGGCTTTGGTAGGCACCTAACAGTATATTATTTCTTAAGGACCTTCTATTTGTAAGAAAAGCATCTTAATTAGAAGACTGGGAAAAGATTAACTGTTCAATCTTTCAGTTTAGTTGGCGAAATATGTGCTTTCAGAAAACCATGGATGGGGTGTCTAGGATGCACTTTCCCCACAATTCTAAAACACATTCTCTATAGCGTCCCACCTAAGGAACTATGTTCTCAGTGTGGAAGAATGCCCTAAGTAGCTCTGCTGTCTGTGTACGTAGCATGGCAATGTTTCCTTCGTGGTTCTGGTTGTTCTTTGAGCTAGATAAAAACAATCATACGTGCCTGAGCTCTTCTGGTGTCGGTGTATAAGGTATGGCCACACATGTTTACTTGGGTCATTCAGAAAGCTACTTTATGCTCTGACCACAGCATTTTGTATAACATAATGCCTTTTATTAAAAGCAAGTTTATTAAAATGTTGAACTATATTTTAAAATATTCACATATTTTAAGTGTTAACATTTCTACCATGTCTAACGCTGTTGATTCCAATTAACATTAACAAGTCATGACATGAGACATCTTTCTCTTGAAACATCTTCTATCTCTTTACACTTTCATGTTGCCTACACTTTGTATAGGAGTGGCCTTATACAGTTGCTTTCAAGAAATGAGGTTATTACTATTAAGGCTTTAAAAACCAATTTTCTTAGTTTTAAACAAGGTTTGTAATTTTAACCATGTGCTACTGACCATGAGATGTTCTGTTGATTGTTTTGTAAACGATGTATTAGCATCCAAGGTGTTTAAAGGACTAAAGAGGACTGAGCAAGTGTATTTAGTAAGTTTATTGCCTAAGACTGGGCTTAAGGTGCTTGTGAAAGCTATGGCATTTATTTTCTTTTTAATTTAGTCCTCAACATACTTAGGAAAGCATCAAGAAAATCCTGAATTTGAAGATTTTAAGAAATATTACAGTTAGACAATTGAGTGGTGAGCTAATACATGCTGTCAGGGAACCAGACTGAATGTGGCAGTGATCTTATTAATAATATCAAGAAGTAATTTGCTTTATGAAACACAATGCAGTTTTCATTTTATTTTAAACAAAGGATTCCAGATAATCCATTTCTTATGCTTTTATTAAAGTAACCTTTGAGATATAACTTATTGTCGGTCTCTGAAGGCATGTATTGGTTTATTATCTTTAATGAAAAATAGAGTTCAGTATATTTGTCTTTTAAAAAAGTGAAGACACAAATGAATCCTATATGCCTTATATATGTTGGTAATATGCAGATACACATTCATGTTGGTTTGAAACACCAAAAACTTTTCATTCATCTACTGAAGTGTGAAAATAGTGCTGCTGTCTGCAAGATGGGGTAGAGGAATACCAAAGCAGGCTTTGGTAGGCACCTAACAGTATATTATTTCTTAAGGACCTTCTATTTGTAAGAAAAGCATCTTAATTAGAAGACTGGGAATATGATATGCTGCATGTACTTACGTATAAGAATGGAGGATGTAAGGATGAAGGTCAAGATATACTTATAAGAATCTTCGTTTTGTTTTGTTGGTTATTTAAATTTATATAGGCTCTTCTGTTTTGTAAACACAACAATTGCCTTTGGAAGCACTAGCACTATTGTGTCAGAGCTCAAGCACCAGAAACTTGTTGATCGACAATGTTTAATTGGAAAAAAAAAAATTCATTACAAAAACGAGCATTCGTGCTGCAGATGGGGCAGCTGTTGTTCTTTAATTGTGACTAGATTAATAAAATACAGTTTTTACAATTCATTTGAAACTCATCAGTGGGGAATACATTTTAGTGCCTCTTTGGGTGTCTTCTGGTAATAAATTCTTGCCTTTTGAGTGTAAGTATTTGGCTTCAAATCCCAGATACAAGTTTATTAGAAATTATAATAGTTCTTAGAGACTATAAAATGAAATGAAGTGCATAGAATGTGTGTTCCAGTGCTTGACTTTTTGATTTTTACATGACTAATTTCAATATTTTCAACTTAAGCAGAATGTTGTTGAATTTAAATGGTTATTAAATATTTAACTAGACAAAGAATATATCATTTTAAGTAAGACTTTTTTAACTTATTGGTATTATTTTTAATAATAAAAAACTATGTCCCTTTTTGGTAACATGTTAGACTAATGACTGTAAATCCAGTAACATTTAAGTGAAACATGCTGTACTTTAGACACAAATTATAGAAAATATAACTCTCAGCATTAATAAGGAAACAGCTATGAGAAATGTTGTGTTAAATGATGTTTAGCAGATGATAAATATACACTTTTTTTCACAAAGTCATTTGGAATGTGACATTATTTTTATGTTTAACACTATTCTAATAAAATTACTTCCTTCTGAAAATAGCACATGGCTGCTTATATTCTGTGTTAATGAATAGGTTCCTCCTGAAAATTCAGGTTTGTTTCTAGTAGTGCAGTGAAGAATACAGAGCAGTGGGAGATAAAAAAGCAGCAAAGATTTTGAACTTCATAATTCTGAACAGAGAGTGCCCAACAAGGGGGCTGTGGCTGGTGACTGGCTTTCCCTCCCTCCTCCCAGGAGAGAATCTGAACCTGCAATATTATAAATACTGAGGAAGATTGTCTAATGATAGCAGAGTATCATTAGGAAAACTTTTATTTGTGTGGTGGGTTAGATTTAGAGCAGTTGTGTTTGAGTCTATGTTCTATTCTAGGTCTGGACTATCTAATCTCTTCTTATTGGCCATCCAAACAGTGTCGATCATGGGCCTCAGGTTAAATAAGGCATTGTTTGGTAACTTCCACAAGTTCTGAGCCAACAGTGCCCGGGTACATCTTTCAGGCACAACATATTGTTTGACAAAGATTTTTTTTAAATTTTTTATTT
>REGO01000562.1:391710-485343 GCA_010120015.1 Rhombomys opimus
CCTCTGATTGAACACCATCAAGTCTCCTTTTAGTTGAGCATTAATTCCTTTTTTTTTACATCTAGAGCATGAGCTACATTGGCTAAAAGATTATTTAGGGTCTGAGCAGTCTGCACAGTATGACTCATGGCTAATGCCGCGGTGGTAGCTCCAACAGCTGCCAATGAGATGGCAGTAACAATGGCGGCTGTAATTCCAAGATCCCTTTTCTTTGACAAAGATTTTTCATGTGGCTTGACATCCAAGTCTCTTTTTCGATAGCCTGCAGTGTACCTACCTTCACACAGCAGTGTCTGCAACAGAGGGGTAAAGGCAGTACACTCCCTGTTCCCATTACTAGGAAACCCACTTAGACACTGTACTGCTATCGGATATATCTGTGCAGGGGTTCTAGGTTTTCTCCATGAATGGTCCTTGATTAGAGAATCAGTCTCAGAAAACACCCCTGTGTCCAGACATTTTAGCTTTGTTGCTCTCCTTGTGGCCTGCTCTTTGATCACCTCCCCCTTAACGGGGTGCAGCAACCACATGGTGGCTTACATCTATCTGTAACTACAGTTCCAAATAATTCAACACCCTCTTCTGGCCTCCTTGCTCAGGAATACTACAAGCAATAATACACAGACATATATGCAAACAAACAGCCATGCACATAAAATAAAAGTAAATAAAATCTCAAGAAATAATTTTTAAGTCAATTCTTTAATAATTGAGTTTGGTGGGAACTGGAAAAGATCATCCTAAATGAGGTATCCCAGAAGCACAAAGACACACAGGGTATATACTCACTCATAAATGGATATTAGATATATAATATAGGATACTAACATACTAAAGATGCACATACTAAAATCTGTACACCTAAAGAAACTAATCAAGGAGGAGGACTCTGGCCTAGATGGTCAATCCCCATTCAGAAAGTCAAAGAGGATGGACATCAGAAGAGGGAGAAAACAGGGAACAAGACAGGAGCCTGCCACAGAGGGCCTCTGAAAGTCTCTACCCTGCAGGGTATCAGAGCAGATGCTGAGACTTATAGCCAACCTTTGGGCAGAGTGCTGGGAATCTTATGAAAGAAGGGGAGGATACTAAGACTTGGAGAGGATAGGCACTCACTCAAGATGATCTTCTCCAGTTTCCCACTATTTGCCTGCAAATTTTATGATTGCCATGTTTTTAGTGGCTGAGTTGTATTCCATTGTATAAATGTACCACGATTTTTGTATCCATTCCTCCGTTGATGGTCATCTGGGTTTTTTCCAGCTTTGAGTAAAGCTGCTAGTAACATGGTTGAACAAATGTCCTTGTTGGTGCTTGGGCATATTTTGAATATATGCCTAGGAGTGGTATGGCTGAATCTTGAGGAAACACTATTCCTAATTGTCTGAGAAAGTGCCAGATTGATTTCCAAAGCTGTTGTACAAGTTTACATCCCCACCAGCAGTGGAGGAGGGTTCCCCTTTCTCTACAACTTCTCCAGCATGTGTTGTCACTTGAATTTTTGATCTTAGCCATTCTGATGTGTGTAAGATGAAATCTCATAGTTTTTAGTATCTAATTTCTTGAGTTCTTTATATATATTAGGTATTAGACATCTGTAGGCTGTGGAGTTGGTAAAAAATCTTTTCACATTCTGTCGCCTGCCTCTTTGTCTAATTGACAGTGTCCTTTGCCTTATAGAAGCTTTTCAGTTTCATATGGTCTCATTTATTATTTTTTGAGCTTGGTGCCTGAACTACTAGTGTTCTAGTTATTAATTCATATCCTCAGCCATAATTCAAGGCTGTTCTCAACTCTTCTGTCAGATTCAGCATATCTGTTTTTATGTAGAGGTCATTGATCTGTTTGAACTTGGTTTTTGTGCAGCATGATAAACGTGGGTCTGTTTGCATTCATCCAGTTAAAACAACACTATTTGTTGAGGATGCTTTCTTTATTCCAGTATGTATTTCTAACTTCTTTTTCAAAAGATATTGGTTCATAGGTGTGTGTAATTGTGTTTGCGTCTCCAGTTCAATTCTACTGATTAATATGTCTGTCTCTATGCCAATAGCATGAGGGTTTCATTTCTGGAAATATGTAGTTCAACTTGAAATCAGGGATGGTAGTACCTCTTGCAATTCTTTTATTTTTCAGGATTGTTCATACTGGTCTTGGGCTTTTTGATTTCTTTATGGAGTTGATAATTGTCTTTTCAATATGTGTAAAAAAATTATGGTGGAATTTTGTTAAGGATTGCAAACAATCTATAGATAGTTTGGTAGGATGGCCATTTTTACTATGTCAATCTTCCTGATGATAAAGATGGCAGGTCTTTTCTTTTTCTTATATCTTCTTCAGATACTTTCTTCTTAGTTTTGGCATTTTCATAATGAAATTCTTTCATTTGCTTGGTTAGAGTTATCCTCAAGGTATTTTATATTATTTGTGGCTATTTTGAAATATGTTGTTTCCCTGATTTCTTTCTCATTCCATTTGTCATTTGTATACAGGAGGGCTTTTCATGTTCTGAGTCAAGCTTGTATCTAGCCACTTAGCAGCAGGTGTTTGTCAGCTGTACCAGTTTCCTGCTAGAATTTTGGTGGTCAGTTATGCATACTATAATATCTTTTGCAAATATCAATACTTTTTGAATTCTTCCTTTCTAATTTTATTCTTCTTCAGCTGTCTTATTGTTCTAGGTAAAACTTCAAGTACTATATTGAATAGATTTGGAGAGGTCAGACAATCTGATTTTAGTGAAGTTGCTCTTAGTTCCTCTCCATTTAATTTGATACAGGCTGTATGCTTGCTGAGAATTGCCTTTATTTTGTTTAGGTATTTCCCCATTTATCCCTAATCTTCCCAGGACTTTTTGTCATGAAGGAAATGTAAAATTTTGTCACAAACATTTTTGGAGTCTAATGAGATGATCAGTTTTTTCTTTGAATGGTGGATTATATTTTGTGAATTTTTTATTGAACCATCCCTGCATCTATGGAATGAAGCCTACTTGTTCATGGTGGATGATCTTTTTGATGTGTTGGATTTGGGTTGCAAGTATTTTGTTGATTATTTTTGTATCTATGTACATAATGGAATTAGTCTGTAATTCTGTTTTTTTTCTTTTTCAAGTCTTTATATAGTTTGGGTATTAAATAACTAAGCCTCACAAAATGAATTGGGCAATGTTTCTTCTTCTTCTGTATCATGGAATAATTTGAGAGGTATTGGCATTAACTCTTCTTTGAAAGTTTAGTAGAATTCTGCATTAAAACCATCTGGCGTTGAGCTTTTTTATTGGGAGATTTTAATGAGGTGTCTCTATTTTAAAGAGGTTATAGGTCTATTTAAATTATCTGATCTTTATTTAACTTTGGTAAGTGGTAACTATCGAGAAAATTATCCATTTCTTTTAGATTTTCCAGTTTGATGAACCATTGGTTGTCCAAGTATGTCTTTCTTATTCTCCAGATTTCCTTGTTTTCTGTTGTTATGTCCCCTTTTTACTTTCGGAGTTTGTTAATTTGGATATTCTTTTGCTATTTTAGTTTGTTTGGATAAGGGTTTGTATATTTTTTGATTTTTCTTAATGAATCAACTCTTTGTTCCACTGATTCTTTTTATTGTTCTCTTTGTTTCTATTTTATTGATTTAAGCCCTGAGTTTGATTATTCCTTTCACTATACTCCCTTTATATGCTTGTTTTTGCGGTTGTTGTTTTGTTGTTGTTGTTGTTCTTGAACTTTCAAGTGTGTATTAAGTTGCTAGTAAGATATCTGTCCACTTTATTTAACGTAAGTACTTAGTGCTATAAACTTTCTTCTTAGTACTGCTTTCATTGTGTTCCATAGGTTGAGCATGCTGTATATTCATTTTGACTGAATTCTAGAAAGCCATTAATTTCTTTCTTATGTCTGTCTTGACCCAGTTTCATTCAGTACGGAGTTGTTCAGTTTCCATGAGTTTGTAGGTTTTCTGTTGTTGAAATCCAGCTTTAATCTTTGGTTGTCTGATAGGCTGCAGGGGTCATTTCAGTTTGTTTTTACATATGTTTAGACTTGCTTTGTGACTGAGTATTTGGTCAATTTTAAAAGGTTCTATATGGTGCCAAGAAGGTATTTTTTTGTGTGTGAGTTTGGATAAAAAATTCTGTAAATATTGTTTAGTGCCATTATGGAATATTTTATGTTCTCCATTTTCTGTGATTGAAATTTTTGACGAGTATGGTAGTCTGTGTTAGCATCTGTAGCCTTGCACAGTCTGTAGCACATCTGCCTGGGCTTTTAGAGTTTTCAACAAGAAGTAATGTATAAATCCACTGTGTATTCCTTTATATGTTACTTGGGCATTTCCACTTGCAGCTTTTAATATTCTTCTCTTTTTGTTTCATATGTTCGTTGTTTTGATTATTATGTAGCAAGAAAATTTCCTTTTCTGCTCTACCCAATGTGGTATTCTTTATACTTCTTGTATCTTCATAAACATCTCCTTCTTTAGGTTAGGAAATTTTTCATCTATTATTTATTTTTGAAAATATTTTCTGGGATTTGAGTTAGTATTCTTCTCCTTCCTCTATTCCTATTATTCTTAAGGTTTTGGAGGTTTTTTTGTTGTTTTTGTTTTGTTTTGTTTTGTTTTGTTTTCATAATGTTTTAGATTTCCTGGATATTTTGTGTCAGGAATATTTAAATTCCATATTTTCTTTGAATGATACATCCATTTTCACTATTACATCTCCAATATCTGAGATTCTCTCTTTCTTTTGTATTCTGTTGGTGACTCTTGCCTTTGCAGTTCCTGCAGTTCTTGTTCAAATTACTAAAATTTTCATTTTCACAATTCCCTCAGTTTATGTGTATTCTTTTTAATTTTCAGATCTTGAACAGTTTTATTAATTTTCTCAAGTGTTTGTCTTTTTCTTGGTTTTCTTTAAAGTATTCATTTCCTCTGATTGTTTGTTTGTGTTTTCCTAGATTTCTTTAAGGAACTTACTCACTTCCTCTTTAAGTATCTCTTTGTTCATAGTTTAGTTGGCTTTAAGGTTGCTCTCTTGTGCTTAATCTGTGTTGGAATTGTCAGTGTCTACTGATCTAGAATAACTGTGCTCTAGTGGAGACATATTTCTTTGGTTGTTGTTGACTGTGTTCTTACAGTGGCAGCTAAGCATCTGGATTTGGGGTGATCATATGTGTATGTGCTGATTTCCAGATTGTCTTTCTTGGGTTGGTGTTCTGTTCCTTGTTTTCTATTTCCTCTCTAGATTTTTGAATGTGTCTTGACTGTGTGTTGCCTGTTTTACTAGCCTACTGGGTTGATGCACTCATGGAGAGTTCCTGTTGGTATTTGATGCTGGGGTGCAGGGAGGAGTTGGGGAGGGGAGGTCAGGAGGTGGTGGCCTGTGGGATCCACAGTAGTCATGTACACAGGGGAAGTGAAGCTGTAGCTATTGTTTTTTTGCAGCTCTAGGGACAACTCTAATAACTAGTCTGGGCAACAGAGAGTAAAGATGGTCCATGGGCAGCTTATCTGGTATTCTGGCAGGCATGCCCAGCAGTTGTGCAAGGGAGTCTTCCTGACGGGGGTGATTGAGGCTATGGAGGATGGTCTGTGGAATGCACAGTAGGGCTGGCCAGGGGGAAGGGATGCTGCAGCTGGTGTTCTGTTGAATCTCTAGGGACTTCCATGGGAATTGGGTCTAGGGGAACAGAGATAGTGGAGAAGGTCCCTGGGCAGCATTCCTGGTTTTTTGGTAGCATTGGCCTGTAATTGAGCAGAGGGGGCATGCCCAAGTAGGTGGCCAAGGGACAGCTATGACTGGGGTAAGAGGGGCAAGAAAAGATGGCCATCATTTTCTCCTAATGACATCCTTCCTGTGTGTGTGTGTTTTAATTTGCCCTGAAACTTTCTTCAGTTACATCCCTCAGAAAGACAAAGCTGTTATCCTTCCACCATCCCAGAAAAGACATAGTCCTCCATACATGAGTATTTTTATTGTTCCCAAAGGCAAGCTCATCTGGTTTGGTTTCAGGACTCCTTACCATTTCATTAGACACAAGGAATAGTGCAAAGCCCACTGTAACATTTCACACTCTTCATTCCAAGGAGATCAAAAATTTCTAAAATTTTCTTAACTATTCTGGACTTTGATTAAAGGATAAAAATATCATTTTATTTTTTTTGATAAAGGTCTTTTAGAAACCTCAGATTAATAAATGTTATTGATAGTATCCATTGGTACATACAAATATAATACAAATAAATTTATCTACAATTACTTTTACTTCTGCCTTTAATTTTAAAAGACATGTGAGTAGCTTGCTTTGAAGACAAAAGAAAAATTAATGCATATCACATGAATTTATTGATTAAGGAAAAAGCCTCATGTCATCCATGATATCATAAATGTAAGTTTGACCATATTAAATGGATATAGCTATCTTTATATCTCAATAATTCATATATGTATTCATTATAAATTTAGTGCCTTTCTGAAAAGTTTTCTCCCAAAATGCAAAGAATATTCCATATAAAAGCTAAAGAAAAGGTTTTCTCAGAAAAGACCCTATGCCCAGATATATTTGGTCTTTGTGGAGCTCCTATCCTTTCCCCATCAGACTAACTCCCCTTCTTTCTTATGATTCCCTGTACTCTGCCAAAGGTTTGGTCATGAGTCTTTGCTTTGAAAACACTGCTAGTTAAAGGCTTTCAGATGCGCTCAGTAGACTCCTGTCATACGTTCAATGCACATCCCATCTGACTTTCTGAACGAGGATTGATCATCTTACCCCATATCCGCTCTCTTGATTATCTTTTTTAGGTGTATAGATTTCATTATGTTTATCATATCTTATAGGTCTATATAAGTGAGTATATACCGTGTTTGTCTTTCTCCTTCTGGGATATTTCACTCAGAATGATGTTTTCTAGATCCCACCATTTGCCTGCAAATTTCATGATTTCCTCCTTTTTGATTGCTGAGTAGTATTCCATTGTGTAGAAATACCATAATTTCTGTACCCATTCTTCCGTTGATGGACACCTGGGTTGTTTCCAGGTTCTGGCTATTACAAATAAAGCTGCTATAAACATGGTTGAACAAGTATCCCTTTTGTGTACTTGAGCAAGCTTTGGGTATATACCTAGCAGTGGTATAGCTGGGTCTTGAGGAAGCACTATTCCTAATTGTCTTAGAATTCAACCAAGGACCATGTATGGATATAACCTAGAGCCTCCGCTCAGATGTAGCCTGTGGTAGCTCAGTAACCAATTGGTTTCCCAAAGTGAGGGGAACAAGGACTATTTCTAACAGGAACTCAATGAAGATACCTGATAAAACAGGATCAGATGAATGGGGGGAGTTCCCCCCCATCAGTGGACTTGGAAAGGGGCACAGTGGTGATGAGGGAGGGAGGGAGGGACTGGGAGGGAATGAGGGTTCGGGGCACGGCTGGGATACAGAATTAATAAATTGTAACTGATAAAAATAAAAAATAAATAAAAAAGAAAAGGTTTTCTACTGAAAAGAAAAAAATGTGTATGTGTGTGTGTCTGTGTGTGTGTGTGTGTGTGTGTGTGTGTGTGTGTGTGTGTGTGTGTGTGTGTGTGTACATACAGAAGGGAGCGAGACTTATTGTCTCTAAATGTCTCCTGAGTTGTCTGCAATTGACTGAGAGTGGTTAGATGATAATTATGTTTAATGGTTACCTCCTTATAATTACATGTCCTTGATTAAGTTAATTCATCTTTCTGAACCTATTTCCTGTTGTCTAAAGTGTGATCATAATAAAAATTTCATGGGACAATGATACTAATATTTGGGTTTTAGTTGTACTTATTATTGCATAATGTCAGATTGGCTTCTATTTAACAAGATTTTGATGTTGTTCACAAATCAGAAAATAGGTAAAGGATGAGGAAAACTAATTAGCTGTGTTATTGATTATAATAAACTATTCATTCAGAGAAATATTTGTTGGCATATATACCTATTGTTTAAATATTTAATCACATGGTAAAATCTATGTTTGTTTACAAGTTTGGGAATGATAGAATATGTTCCCTTAAACTAATCATAATCAAATACAGAAATGAGCTTTTTTTTAAGATGATTTATTTTCAAGATGGTGGCTTTTTCTCTGTGCCCCAATTTCTAAGACTAGAGTCATGCCTTGTGACCCTAAAACTGATTATGAAGAGGTAGACATTACTTATAAGACAGAAATAGGTAAAACTTACTAAAAATAAGTGGTGTGGCACTAACATAACAGACATTTAATTGAGCATGATTTGAAATTCACTTCACTGTGGCTGAGTTCCTCATATATTTTGGATATTAGCCCACTGTTGGATGAAGGGTTGGTAAAGATATATTTTTCCACTCTGTAGGCTGTCATTTTGTCTGTTGCAGTGTCCTTCACTTTACAGAAGCTTTCAGTTTCGTGCGGTCGCATTTATTGATAGTTGATCTTAGAATCTGAGCTGTTCATGTTCTGTTCAGTAAGTTGTCTCCTGTGCCAATGAGGTCAAGGCTCTTCTCCACTTTTTCTTTTTACAGATTTAATGTCTTTTTTATGTTGAGGTCTTTGATCTCCTTAGACTTCAGTGAACCGGTGATAAATATGTATCTATTTTCATTTTTCTACATGTAGGCATCCAGTTAGAACAGCACTATTTTTCAAGATGCTGTCTTTCCATTGTATTTTATTTTAATTTTTTCTTTATTATTATTACTATTATTATTTATTACAATTTATTCACTCTGTATCATGGCTGTATCCCCCTTCCTTATCTACTCCCTGTCCTTCCCTTCCTCCTTCTTCCCCCATTATGTCCTTCCCCTAGTCCATTGATAGGGGATGTCCTCCTCTACTATCTGACCCTAGCCTATTAGTTCTCATTGTGATTGTCTGCATCACCAAGGGTTGTTGAGCAAAGAGCAGGCAACCAAGTTAAACAAACAGGACCCTAGAGAAGAGGCTTAATCCTCATTCAGAAGGGCAAACAAGACAGACATCTGGAAGTAGGAGAAGAGAAGGAGGACTTCCTCTATTAGTGGACTAGGAGAAGGGTCATAGGGAAGAAGAGGGAAAGAGAATGGGACCAGGAGGAGATGAGGGAGGGGCCTACACTGATATGAACTTTGTTGCCTGTTCTTTGTGTAGGTATTTTGATGGGAATTGCATTCTATCTGTAGGTTATTTCTCTGTTTAGTTTCTGTTTCATTAACCTGTCCTTTTGTGAGAGTGGGGTGTTGAAATCTTTGGGGTGTTGAACCCTGTGTGGGGATGGATATATGGTTTAAGCTTTATCAATGTTTCTTTTATAAATGTGGGTGCTCTTGTATTTGGGGCATAGATGATCAGAGCTGAAATGAGATGTCATCATGGTTGAATTTTTCTTTTATGAGTATGAAGTGTCCTTCCTCACCTCTTTTAATTAGATTTGGTTGAAAATCTATTTTATTAGATATTGGAATGGCTACTCCATCTTGCTTCTTGTGTCCATTTGTTTGGAAACCCTCTTTCCAGCCCTTTACATTCAGTAAGGTCTATTTTTGTGTCAGAGGTATGTTTCTTGTATGCAGCAGAAATGTTTATGCATTTATGCATCCATTCTCTTAATCTGTGTCTTTATATTGGAGAATTAAGTTCATTGATCTAGAGAGAAGTCAATGATCAGTAACTGTTAGTTCCCTTATTTTGGTGTTGGTTGCAATACTGTATTTGTGTGCTTGTATACTTTTGGTTTTGCTATATTGAAATTATTTATATGATTCAGCCATTAACAACTAGGCTTAAAACCAAAATATAAGAATTATCCTTTTTAAATTAATTAATACAGGAAATTATTATGGCAGCATTTTTTTTAACTAGTTGGTTCTCCATTGACTGACACAGAGTGACTATGATTCATTATTAAGCTGTAAGGACTACGGTGGGCAGATTCTGAGATATTCTAATCCTGATACCTTTAAAATCCACAAGCTCATGACTTCCAGACAGCTTCTGCTCCATCAGTCTGTCCCTACAACCAAGTGCTCATCACCATTTGCCTTATGACAACTCATCTCTCTGCCTTCCACTCTTTCCTACTATCTCTCTCTACTGCCTCTTCTGATTTCCCTTCCTCTCTCAACCCATAGCCTGGACACCTAAAACTACACCTCTTTCTCTTCTACCCTACTTAGACCTCAACATCTTTATTCAGCCAATCAGGTATAATTGGGGAACATTCCTTCTTGTCACATAGATTCAGGAGATATTTCACCATACATAACAATGCCCATGGCAGGGCAGTAAGCTCATCTCAAGGCACTGATATCAACATTTAAAACACATTTGGGCCTTCTTCCAACATGTGAAAATCTAAATGGTTCAAATCAAATCAAAATAGTTTTTATTGAAATAGGACATGCCTGAAATCTCAGCACTTGGGGAGACAGAAGCAGGTAGATTTCTGTGGGTTTGAGGCCAGCTTTGTCCATAAAGCAAGTCCAGGGAATCCAAGACTACACAGAGAAACTATATCCCCCCAAAAAAGAAAGAAAGAAAGAAAGAAAGAAAGAAAGAAAGAAAGAAAGAAAGAAAGAAAGAAAGAAAGAAAGAAAAGAAGGAAAGAAAAAAATGCATTACTTTTCCTCTTCTTACTTCAAGCACTTATTGTTTCCTACACTTTCAGGTTTATAGCCTCTTTCTTTTATCATCATTGATATATATTTAACTATACACATGTAAAAAGTAATAATATACAATCACACACAATCACTCATATTTATGTGTTTATGCCCAAATATAAAATTATAACTTGCTGAATCTGTTTTGGTTTTATATGTATGGTTTTAGGGCTGACATCTCTGCATTGGCCAACCAAATGGGGCCTTATTCCTGGGAGAGTCTAATTCTTTTCCCAGAACTCTTTAGTTGTCCGCAGTTCTTTACTTAGCGGTACAAAATTTTCTGTTTCCACATTGATGTCTTGATTTTGTCACTGGTTAGGCCTTGTTTACGTACCTATTTCTCATAAAGGCTGCTTTACGGCAAGCTTCCTTGTTATTCTGGCTCTCAAAAGGTTTTATTTCTCTGTCTCTTCTTCCTTGATGCCTCTAAGCTCTAGTTACAAGAACTGTTATATAGACTATACTTTGGTGCTAGCCTTCCCACGATCTGTTGATCTCCGTTGGGTTTAACTTGGTGTCCTGTGAAATCTCCATTTGCCCTAAGAAGGGTGCTTTGATGAGGTGTGGTATGTTCACTTTTCAATGGACATAAGGATATGATTTAGAATGGAAGTATGGAAGTGTGTTCATCTAGTAAAGTTTGGGATGGTAGACTTTATTCTAAAGTGCATGATTTCACTGGCCCCAGGAGAGAGACTATTTCTAGTACCAACAATGATTTGCCTGCTTTTGAGGTCAGCATAATTCTGTTAGACAGCATTGGTTACCTCCAACATGTCAGTACTACTACTTGAACCTTTTCTAACCTCTTGTTACACTGTTCATAGGTGTTGCTGCTGGGTAATACTGTTTAATTTCTTCCTCCTTTTGGCAGATTGCACAGTATTTTCTTCTACAGTAGATTGCAAGAAAGACAATTTTATTTAGAACCATTTTAAATTATCCCAGTTCTGTATCCAAATTTTTCCAAACTTACTTTTTTACAAAGAAAAAGTTAATGTTTTTTTTTAATAATTTTTAAATTGTACATATGAGTAATATATTTATATCATTTTGGTCTTTTTGTAGTCCTTGTTATCCCCTCAACATTCCCATCTTTCCCTGTCTCATATATATAAACATAAATATGTTTGTATACTTATATATAAATCTTCAATCAGCGGTTAATCACCTTTAGTTCTTTATTTAGGGATGGCACCTATGGATTTCTCTCATCCCCACTGTTTATCAGCTAGTGTTTTTCTTGTTCAGGTTTGGTTTATGCAACCATAGCATTAAGATTTCATGTGTGTAGCCCCTTAATACATCGGATACACTGTCTTTCAATATGCTCCTTATCTGACTGGTTCTTATAATCTTTTCCACCTTCTTCTGTGATATTCCCTGAATCTTAGATGTTGAGGCTTATTGTAGATACATTAATTGGTGCTGTGCACACCTTGATCAGTTTCTGCTGTGGTAGTTGAATAAGAATGGTCCCCATAGGCTCATACATTTGAATGCTTAGTCATCACCAGGAAGTGGCACTATTTGAAAGGATTTGAAGGATTAGGACATTTGACCTTGCTGAAGGTAATGTGTCACTAGTGGTGGACTTTCAAAAGCCCATGCCAAGCCCAGAGTTTCTCATCTTGTAAATCAGGATATAGTTCTCAGCTACTGCTTCAGCACCTGCCTGCATTCCACCATGTTCCTTGCCATGATGACTATGGCCTAAACCTCTGCAGCTGTATCCAAGTCCCTGAATAAATGTTTCTCCTCTCTTAGTTGCCTTGGCCATGGTGTCTCCTCACAGCTACAGAGCATTGACTAAAAGATATGAATATGACCAGCTATGACTTTCTGTAATAGGCTCCATTGCAAAGAGTAACTTCTTTAATGAGGTGCAAAAGCTACACTTATCTTTGGGTAAAAGAATAATTTTTCAGACTGTACTCGTTGAAGACAGTGGCGGTAGTAAGTTCTCCCCTAATTTTATGACCTCACTAACTACAGGTAATTGGTCTTTGTTCCAATAGCAGGCACGATTATATGAGCGTTGAGTACAATTAGACAGCTATTGGTTACTGCCAGGCTATAATTGACGCTATTGTACCATTAGGGTTATCTTTCATGATGACCATTTTGTGGTTTGTTGGTGTAACAGCCAAGTAAGACTATGATCATGTTCCTTCCTTGGAAGTTTTCATATCATTATCTTGTACAATAGGAGCTAGTCCTCAGAAAGAAGGATGGAATACTATTAAGCTGGAAAGGAAAATAAAATCATAAGAATTTCAGGTAAATAAATGCAAGTAGAAGATGTTATATTGAATGGCTTAACCCAAATACAGAACACAAGTGGCACATATTTTCTCTCTTCTAAGATTTTTAGCTGTAAAATCACAGATGTAAGCATACAACCCTTAGTAACCACAGAAACCAGATAATTAAAAAGAGTCATGGTCTATGTTGGACACACAGGGTATCTTTACATACTGTTATACTTTTTATACCGAAGGCAAATACATCATTCATCTCTACCTTAATTCCAGCCCTACATGGTACTTGGACACAGTAAAGAATATGGTACTATTTTGTTGTTATTGCTGTTTCTTTCTTTCTTTCTTTCTTTCTTTCTTTCTTTCTTTCTTTCTTTCTTCCTTCCTTCCTTCCTTCCTTTCTTTCTTTCTTTCTTTCTTTCTTTCTTTTTTTCTTTCTTTGCCATATCTTCTTGGAGTTTCTGTGACATGGCTGACTTCTGTGAATTTTTGTTCATCAAGACTAATTCTCAGGACTGGTATGAGGCTCTTCTTCCTCCATATCATGCTTTAGTGATTAATCCACATCACACTACATACACTAGGCTTACACATTTTTTGGATGCTTTCCCTCATTACACTACTATTGTTTTTTTATCACATGCTCATTGTTGATGGTAAGGCTGTTGATGATCCATTGTGACCAGTTTTAAATGTCAACTGGATATAACCATGGTCATTCAAGAAAAGAGCCTCAACTAAGAATTACCTGGGTCAGAAAAGCTTGTAGGCATATTTATGGGGAATTGTCTTGATTGTTAAATGGTGTAGAAAGTCATAGTCCATTGGGACACCCTAGATTGGACACTGTAGTGTACAAGAGTGAAGAAACCTGGTGAGCAAGTAAGGAATCATGCATTTATTCTGTCTTTTGCCTTGACTTTGGATACGATGCTTCTTGAGTGCCTGCCTTTGCTTCTCTCAGTGATATACTGTAACCTAGAAATATAATCTATATCAACCCTTCCTCCCCTGTGCTTTCGGGTTGTCTCAGTGATATACTCTAACCTAGAAATGTAATCTATATCAACCCTCCTCTCCTGTGCTGCTTTCGGGTTGTGGCGTTTTATCACAACAACAGAAATGAAACTAAAACAGTTACTGTACCTAATGTTTTTTCTAGAACATCTATGAGTAATTAAACAAGATTTAGCTATGCTAAATTTACAAGCACACATATATGCCACTTAATTTAATTTTTCTTTGAATTTTGTGTTTTGAGTGGGCTGTATAGGAGATTTGCGAACTCATATTTTATTTCATTGCCTTCCTCTTTTTTTGAAAAGGAATGTGTGAATTATTTTGGTAGATAAAACTAAGGAGACCCTTCGTAGGACTTCCATCTTTTATCTCTTAATGTATGTGAAATGATGTCAGGTACACATGCAGAAAAGCATAGCTCACTTAAGACACTCCACTAGTACTAAATTATCCTCTGTCCCATTCTGGACAACAGAAGCTCTTGTCTAATTGTAAGTGATGCAGTTGGAGACACTTTTTTTTGATGGAGGATGGTTTGAAGGTTAATGGACTTGCCACAAAATGTTGCTAACATTTACCCCCATTACCCCATCTCTTAAGCCTTCATAGCATTGTTCTTAACTATTCTATGTAGCTGACCTAACTACTTTTACCTCCTCAGCTTATGACATTCATGACCTTTGGTTCTCCTAGTGAGACACTGGTATTCCCAACTATGAACAATTTCAGAAAGAGGCAAGTCTTTCATCTCTACATGGGCTAAAAGTTTCTGCATATATAGAGAGTTATGCATTCTTCTTTTTGGACATGGTTTATGTTGTCTACAAGTGTACTGAGTTACATAGGCATTTCTTTTTTATTTAAATATGTAAACTAAGTGAGAAGTCTAGCAAATTTTTAAACAGTGATCATTTGTTAAACTCATAGTTGTAAGCTGTTTGCTCCATTTCCAATTATCCTATGACATAGCAGGTTGGAGTACTTACTGGGCTTTTTGAAGGTTTGCTGCAAAATTTAAAAAGTAACCTATGTGAGAATTAAATAAAATAATATTTATTAGACATATAGAAGCCTTCTGTCATTTTTCAAAGTTGAAGAAATGCTTAGAATATAGTGTAAAAATAATGATTTTTATGTCAGGGAAATAATGTGAACTTTAAAAAGCTATCAGTGAGTATTTTATTCTTATTGATTGACATGTTTCTTTTAGCCTGTAAGTAGAAAATCTTTAACAGATATTACTCTTTATTACCTGATACAGCTGCTAAAATATGTGATTCAAAACACAGTATCTTGAGAGTTAGAAGTGCTACTTAGTGGTAGAGTGATCAGCTTTTATGTGTAAAAGAGGCCCTGGCTTTATTCCAGGTTTCAGGATCAAAATGTGTGAAGGGTTTTTAATTCAGCAACATGGTTGCTCTTATCAAATCCAAAGACCTTCTAGGTCTCTGTGACTTGACAGGATTGCTGACACAACCTTAGTACACACCTTTAATCCTTAATAATGAAGGTGAGGTTAGTTGGCAGAAGGAAGCTTCCATGTTTGCAAGGGACATCTAATTGTTGGGAAGACAGTGAAAAATGAGAGAAGAATTTGAAAAATTGGGATATGTCCAGCTCTCGGGAAAAGATAGAGAAAAAGGAAAGGACTTTGGAGACAAGGGAAGAGAGAGAGAGAGAGAGAGAGAGAGAGAGAGAGAGAGAGAGAGAGAGAGAGAAAGCAGTTTTATAAAGACAGATTGAAGAGAGAACAAACTAGACATATCTCAAAACAGAACGAGCCAGAGAATGAGAAGGAACCAGAATATTAGAACAGATTGCTAGAGTGAGTTTGAGGCCAAGTAGAGCAATTCAGTCAGTGGTGAGAAAAGCCAGTTTGAATTAGTTAGCTTGGAGAGGACTTTTGAGCCAGACAGCTGAGTGGAACCAGCATGCCAGAGTTCAGAAAAAACTACAATGGTTGAGCTTATTCAGTAGTAAATCTCAGAGGCTGAAAACATTCTAGGCCTAGATTTGATTGTAAGGAGGCTTAGAAGCTTCACAAAATAGGCCTACATTAAGCGTGAAGCAGTAAGCTTTAGAGATGACAATTGCAGCTGGTGAATAAAAGTTACTTTGCGTATCTGTCTGTCTATCTATTTCTATCTATCATTGATCTATCAACAAATGATTTATCTATGATCTATCAATCATCTGTCTTAATCAAACAATGGATTGTATATCTATCCACCATCTATATTTATCTTACATCATCTATGTATTATCTATCTATTACCTGCCAATCATCCATCTGACTATTATCATCTATTTATCTAACCATCTATCAATTATCATCTAATTATATCTAGAAATTATAATCTATCTTTCTATTTGCATGTCTGTCTGTCTGTGATCTGTCTGTCTGTCTGTGTGATAACTATTTATCTATCTAATCACCTAAAGTTCAACAAGGCAATAGACTCTCAAGAAGAAATGCTTTTATTGTTTTTGTCTCTTTTTAACTACTTGCCATCAATTCATAGTTTATAATCCCATTAGAGCACAGTCATAGCTGTTTGTTCTAGTCTGTACTTTAGAACAGAACAAATAAAAAGGAGAACTCACTGACACCTCTGAATACAGTATTTTGTGAAAACTCTGTGTAATTATTACGTGTCATGTAATTAAAATGTTATATTTTTCCTGGTGAGTGTTAACTACTTATTCCACAGACTTGGTAGCAATTATTCTCTCTTCCTGCCATCCTAGCAGGCCCTATCTGGCCACTGCAGTGACTCAAAGTGGGCAACACACAATAGAGCAAATGCTTGATTAGCTGTATGCTGCACTGGGTACCTTTGTCACTTCCTCTGTGTCTCCTGCTGAGAATCACTGAACAAAGTTGGTCTTCACAGGCAGTCCTATGGAAATTGTAAATTATCTGTTCTATGTCTTTGACAGTTTGATATACTTTGGGACTGGATTTACACTTTGTCTCTTCAGCCCTCACTGGAGACTCTGTACTGGCCCCCACATCTCAGGGCCTTCTTTCACAGTAGGTACAAGATATCACATTTCAGAGAAAGTGAGACATAATTAGTATCTTTTAATTACTTAGAATGCTTGTGAAGAAACCAGCACTGTGATAGCCAGACCAAGTTATTATGGCCAGGTGGTAAGAAGTGTTCTTATACTCATCCAATTAGTGGTTTCTCAAATCTCAGTGTGCATTACAGTCACCTGAAGTTCTGGTACAAGCAGAGTGCAATGAGGCCTGTCTACAGGGACTCTAGTCTGCAAGCCAGTAATATCTGGGGTTCTCACAGTTCCCCAGGAAGGCTGATTCTGAAGGTTTAGAGAGTACCCTGCAGAACTGAAGGAGTTGATATTATATACAGCCAAAATGCTTAAGGCTGTGAAAAAAGTGAAGAAAATTTATAATGCTTATAACAATATTGGTCCATTTGTTCTCACAATTATGTTAGTATTGAAATAATCATAAAGAAGATAATTGTCTAGGGTAGAATAGGTTTCATGGACTTGAAAAGCCTAGAGAAGTCTCAGAAAGCGAAGAGAGAGCAATGTAATAGATATGCACGATATAAAATGTTTTTCAAAAAAATGTGAGATATCTTTGCTTTTTTTAAATTTTTACTTAATTTGAGATATTTTTGATATACAAAAGATTATGGAAGAAGTTTTAAGTCATGAATGCCACACACTGTTTATTGTTCACATTCTACACTTTTGTGTAGCTATAGGACCTGGTGACATGGCTGATCAGGACAATATATTTTCCCTGCAGGAGCTTCAAGGGTTGATCAGCGTATCAGAGAACCTGAGCTCCATATGCAACTATAAAGAGTTGGAATGTGTAGCTCATGGCAGCCTTCTTGTAAATGTCAAACCGAAAATGAAATTTATGTGATTAATAGCCCAAGTGCTTTTATTAGTTCTTTATCAGTAAAGTGGCATGAATAAAGCTGCTTAATAAAAGATATTTATATCTAATAATCTAATAAAAGTATAAAATTACAAAAATGGTTTTGATAACATTTTCATTAACCCACAAAAATACCTTCTGAGCTGAAAAACTGTTAGGTAGGATGGTTATATATATTTTTGGTATTATAGGTTTAGGAAGTCCAAAAGTAGGTTACTAACATGCTCATATATGACAGATCACAATCAGAATTAAATATTAAAAGTAAAGGTTGCTTTTATCTCTACTATATATTTCTTCAGCAAATATACAAATGGTACATGTTTAAAAACAAAACAGAGTGCCGGAAACCTTCTAGAAGAAGAGGGAGCTAGAAAGACCTGGAGGGGACAGGAAAACCACCAGGAGAACAACAGAGCCAAAAACAAAAAACAAACCAAAACCAAAACCAAAACCAAAACAAAAACAAAAACCTGGGCCCAGGGGCACCTGCAGAGACAGATACTCTAACCAAGGACCTTGCATGGAAAGGACCTAGAACCCCTGCACAGAGGAAGCCCATTGGCTGCTCAGTTTCCAAGTGGGTTCCCTACTAAGGGATGCAGGGGTTGTCTCTGACATGCACTCAATGGCCAGCTATTTGATCACCTCTCCCTGGAAGGAACAGCCTTGCCAGGCCACAGAGAAAGATGGTACAGCATGTCCTGATGAGACCTGATAGGCTAGGGTTAGAGAGAAGGGTGGAAGTCCTCCTCAATCAAGGAACTAGGGAAAGGGCAAAGGGGGAGAAGAGGGAGGTTGGGTGGAGCTGAAAAGAGATGAGGGAGGGACTGCAGCAGGGATAAAAAGTGAATAAATTGTAATAAATAAATAAAATAAAATAAAATAAACAAAAATAAAAATTGAAAACAACTAAACCCAAGACCATGAGTGTCTGCCAACATACAAAGTACCCTTCCTAACCTAAGTTTTCCCTTTTAATCTACAAATCGATTGAAAATAATGATCTTCTCTGAGGACTGTGAACGCTACAAACAGTATTCACATAATGGAAATACCAAGGTAAAGCATCTATAGTTTCCAGCATTGTTTTTTCAATCCCACATTTGTAGCTGATGTATGTCTAGACTAGAACCTGAAATCTATTTTTTTTGTAGAAATATTGTATCTTAACACCCAGCAGGCGTAAATTAATATTTGTTTTACAAATTCTGCATGCCAATGTAGTGACAGAATGTGAAAACTGAAGTAATCGATGTTATTGCCTTTGCCTTCCCCTGCTAAGTAACTCTTCATACTAATGATGGCATATACGTACATGTAATATATATTACATATATATATGTATACATATATACATGTCATATATGTATATATGCATACATATACATACATACACATATATGTGCACATATGCCTCACCTTTCTCAATGAGTCCATTTCAGAGAAAAGCAGAAAAACAAAGAAAGACAGGAGATTGGCAAAGAATTTTGTCTCCTCAGAGCTAAGGAAACTGTGTATGGGGACCCACCATAACAAACTTGAGACTCCAATTCCACTTCGTAGAGATTATAGAGCTGGTCTTAATCTGGTGAAAAACTCAGAGCTTGGGAAAGGATTGTTGTACAAGTCTCTAGAAGTCTAGTTTTCAAAATGTAGAAATCAGTCCATAAATGTCATGTACAACCATGTGAATAAGGCTGAAATATTTTATTCACGTGATGATCAGGTATAAAAAACAGATGTATAATTCACATATGAAATTAAAAAAAAAAAAAGACAGACTGACATTTAAAGGCTCTTACTGAGACACTCTGGTGACCTCAGTCTGATCCTTGAAGCCTGTATAAAGATGTAAAGAGAGAGTCAACTCCATAACTCTACAAAGTTGTCCTCTGAACTGCATATGCACGCGCACACACACACACACACACACACACACACACACACACACACTAACAAACCAACAATTAAAGAAATCCATTTTAATTGTTTTTAAAAATTGAGTTCATGAAGTCATCAGTAGAAAGCATCTACCAAAAGTTAGGGAATGTAGAAGACAAAATTAGAAGGCAAGAGTGTGGGCAATCTGTAAATGGGGTAGTGGACATGTAGTTTTTGCAGCTGCTAGAAAAGAGTATTTTGACTATTTTGCCACAAAGAATTGATTAATTGTTGAGGAAATAGGTTTTGCCAACCTTGATTAAAATGTTAAACATTTTATGAGTGTGCATGTGTCTAAATAACATAATGGGATGATGATTATATACAAACTTTATATGTCAAATTGATATAAATAAATATAAGTGAAAAATTAATAGGTTTTTCACTTCTTGCTTCGTACTACAGCTAATTGATAGGTTATAAAGCGTATATCCAGATGGCATCAGAAGATATAAAATTAAAGGCAAAGCTTTTGGCATTGTGTTAGTCAGGGTTTCTAGTGTTGTGATAAGAAACCATGAAGAAATGAAGTTTGGAGTGCAAAGGGCTTCTTTCATCTTATACTTCCAGGTAACAGTCCATCACTGAGAGAGTGCGGGAAGGAACTCAAGCAGGGAAGGACTCCTGAGGAAGGGCTGATGCAGGGGTCATGAAAAAGTGATATGCATTGGCTTGTTAGCCATGGCTTCCTCAGCCCGCCTAATAGCAACCAAAGCACCACCCCAGTGTTGCTAACACACACACAGTGAGCTGGGCCCTCCCACATCAATCGCTAATTTAAAAAGAAATGCACTGCAGACTTTCCTGCAGGCTACCCTTATGGAGGCATTTTCTCAACTGAGAGTAATTCTACCCAAAATGACCCTAATTTGTGTCAAGTAGATGTAAAACTAGCCGGAGCAGAGTTCTTAAATATTATGTGATAGTAGAGTCACTTGATGAGTGCCTGGACCCTATGATAGGAATGTTTCTAATATTTTAACTAGCTCTGCGTCTTGCCTTTGGATTTTCATGTTAAGCATTTGAGAATTAAATTTTAGAAATCTCCCAGTTGCACATGTGTTTTGGCAGGAGGGGATGGGTTTCTGTCCTAACAATGCGTAAATTCACATCACAAATCCAGTTCACTCTCCCTCTCCAAAGAGATAATAAATTACTCCATCTAATTCCGTGTCTTCTGCTCCATCTTTTATTATGCCTAGCAGTGTGTGGTGCAAGGTAAATATGCCATTAATGCTAACCGGGTTGAGGTATAGATGTAAATGTATGCATGAAATTGAAACAAGAAGAAAAGTGTGTGTGCTTATGTAGGAATGTTTTATGTAAATTAAAAGGCTGTGTGTTAAAGATTATGTTATAGGTGTTCTTAGGTTTAAAAACCTATAGGATTTTTATACAATACAATAGAATTTTCAGCAATAGAAAGTGCTGACAAAGCAACACTTTATATGCATTAACTGTAAAATCAAATTCAGGAGACAATTGATGTATTATCTTGCAGAGCTTTTAATTTAAATTGAGTACCTCTGTTTTGTTTTTTGTTTTTTTGTTTTTTTTTTTTTTTTTTACTTATGAACAGGAAATGAGCTTTGAGTGGTAGGCGCCTGGATGAAGAGCCTTGGGTCCAGATTGCCATCCTCCTCCAACAGCAAAGACCCATTTCACTAAGGAGCATTTAAGTAAGTACTAATTGCTTTATCAGAATGTAAGGCTTAGGCAAGGTGAACTGCTGTATATCTGTGTGTGTATGTATCTGTGTACCTACAGGTGCTAATTCTGAAAGCAGAATAGGGCAAACAACATTATATATCATATTTCTATATACTTCAGTTTCTGTTACGTATGTTCTGGGCTTGAGCACATGTTCTTTAGATATTGTTATACATATTTTAATTTCCATTTGTCTCCTAAAATTGGTTCGATTTCTTTGCCTTTGTGTGTACCAATCATTTTATATATTTATAAATGTTGTAACTAATTAAATCCAAATTTTTGTTTAAACTGATACGATAATTTCATCAAAAATTTACAGTGTCATTTGTACCTCAAGGCAATTTGGATGTGTGTGTGTGTGTGTGTGTGTGTGTGTGTGTTTGTATTCTCAACATATCTATTTCTTTAGCTGTTGGTCATTTATTTGCTTTTGTGTAATTTATAGGATATTTTTATTATCTACTAGCTACAACTTATAACCACTATCTAACATAAATGTGTATGTTTGTATGTATGATATTTATATGATATTTGTGAAAAAATATATATATTACTTTTACATTTTCTGTGGGTTCACGGACTTTGGGGCATATTTCCCCACATATGGTTATTTGCAGATTATGAAGTTCCATTTGAAGACATGTCAAAATGAAAATTTGTGTTTCTTCCTAGAATAGTTCGTTCTCTGTGTGAGGGAAGTTTCAATTGTGTGATTTAAGTAATGTTTTAGAGCCCATTTTGTCCTCTAACTTTAGGTGGTTGTTTGAGTTGACTCCATATAAAATTTTGTATAAGTGGATAAAGCAAAGTTTCCAGAAACAGCAGAGACCTGAAAACAGACCCACCCTGGCTACCAACAAGCCTCAGAAGCCTGGATGAATGAGTATTTAGCCTTTCCAAGTATTCTATTCCCAAATCTATGAATTAAATAAAATCGGATATGTGATGTATGTGAGCCTTAAAGGATGACAAAGGCTAAAACAGAAAATTCAGATGTTTGAAGCGTCATGTGGACAAATGTATCCGTTGTGAAGACATTGAGATTACTTTTTATATTCGTTCATCTACTCGTCCATACTGCATTTGTGTGTATATATGTGCACATACACACGTGCACACACGTGTAGAGACACACATGTGCCATGGGTATGAGTGGAGCTCAGAAGACACCTTTGGAGTTGGCTCTCTCCTTTTACCTGTTGGATGCAGGAGTGAAAGACAGGTTTTAGACCTGGGAGAAACACCTCTGCCGGTTGAGCCATCCTGCCAGCCCATGATTTGTTTTCTTCAAGTGAGAACTGTCTAGGTCTGAGTATAGTCATCTTTCAGTTACTCATTTTAAAGAGTCAAGTGGCGACTGTGTTTGGTGAGCACACACACAGCATCACACATGTGGGAATCAGAAGTCACTGTGTGATGATCTGTTCTCTCCTTCCACAGTGTGGGACTTACGGATGAAATGCAGGTCCTCAACCCTGGTACTTTGACCTTTATGTACTAAACTCACTTGTTAGCACAAGATTTCAACTTTTTTAAAATAAAAAGAAACAAGTTGGAAAAGCAGCTAAGGGGGGTTGTAAGAAAAATTGAATTTGAGTTTCATTGACTTGGATTTTAGATTGAATCAATTTTAAGGTCTTTTTCAATTCATCACTTGACCATAAAATTTATTACGTAAAACATGTATCATTGCTCAACTATGTGTTGAGCTCATTTGTGCTCCTTTTTATTACCTAAAAACAAGTTTTGAAAAGAATGTTTGGGCTGACTCTCTAATTTGAGTAGTAGAAATGAGGACAAGGCAAATCTTAATAATAAAATGCACATTAACAGATTCACCAGTATAATAATTTTCGAGGTGTTTTCTTTTGACACTTAGCAGTGGTAACTGTGAATGCAAAACAGAGGCTATGAATCAAACCCAGCCTGCAAATTACTGTCTAGCAGATCCTTACTTAATTAGTACTCTCCCTGAGAAATCGTGTGGCTCACTGAAGAAAAAAATACCTCCTTGTGAGTAGTTTTATGATTCTGTAACAAATACTAAAAACAAAAGCTTGTTAATATAAACATCGATCAATATTTAAATTAAAATATATCATATAGAATAAAATCAGTATATTTAAGTTAATTTCTTTGTACCACTTTTTTTAACTTCATCAGCTGTAATTATCTATTTTATTTTTTACAGCAATAGCGTATGTTTATTTATTATAATAACCCATTTCTGTCTTGCTAACCTATATTTTATTGGAAAACAGTGCGTTTCATCAGGGGCTGATGGTAATTAGGCAACAGGACTAGTGAAAGAAGGAAAGTGAGCCAAGATGATATATTCAGGAAGTCTTTTCTATTTCATTTAGCTCAATGTAAATAAGAATCTATGTCTATAAGAAATAGAAGCCAAGACAATATGAACTCCCGTGTGCTATCCTTACAATTACTGGGAGAATCAGGACAGGATGAGACTTTTATATTGGTCGTTGGACCTTTCTAACATCTTTGTCTAACCTTTGGGCCTCATAAAGCTTTGCACTTCATGACCACACGTTAATAGACAGTTACTTCAGGTTTGACCTGTTTTTTTCTGTCAGCAGGGGCCACTAAAGTGTATTGCATATGGCAGCCGGTTTCTGAATTGCAAGAAACTGGGTCATTGCTTGTGATATGTATTTTTATGATATTTTATTAGGAGCTCATTGTATTACATTAGAGTCTTTCCATGTTGCAATAATTTGGCTGTCTTTTTCTCTGATAGTCAATTGAGAACATGAAAACTCAGATGTTAATGTTCATACTGCTTGGAACTGGCTTTCTCTATACCCCTTTACACTTCTCTTTGCAAAATTGTCACATTTTAAATCTTGACCTTCTATTTAATCTTGTGAAGATTCTATGCATTACATAAAATTGTGGTAAGTGTAAACCAGTTATGCTTAAAGGAAAGAACACTATACAAAGAGGCTTCCTGTTTATTCATCCTTGTATTTTGTGATCTTGCTTAAGAAAAGGAATTTAGAACAAATAAACCAAAATCATGATTAAATGATTTTCAATTCACTTAAGTAAATTGCTAAAGCACATATCCAATAATTTGGTGAGGCATAAAATATAAACAAAGTATCTTTTTATACCAGAGGAGCTAATGACTGCAGCTTGTGTTTCTTTTTGTAGCTTTATTATTATTAACATAAAAGTACAGTGGTCCAAGCATCAACATTTAGGTGCTTGGAGGTCACGTTCATAGCAAGAGAGGTATCAGTGGATCTGGAGTTAGGGGCCTTCTGGAGTGCTTTCTTCAAGCTGTGGAGGATGTTTCCATACTACTTACCACAAGGTTACCATTACTTCACATTCATTAGCCATGATTTTCAAATAAAGTATTTGATTAATATTAAAGCATTATTCTTTTAATAACCCAGAAGTGAATGTGTGGAAAATTTTTTAAATATATGACAGATTTTAAAATACTGTAGCTCTTGTGTAAATATGGCAGACGTTTGACATTATAGTAAAATGCTCTTATTCTTTTTTTAATTTTTTTAATTTTATTTTTTTATTATTAGTTACATTTTATTAACTCTGTATCCCAGGTGTATCCTGCTCCCTCATTCCCTCCCAAGCCCTCCTTCCCTCCCTCCCTCATCTCCTCCCTGCCCCTTCTTACTATCAAAATATGCAATAAAGTTGAGATATTCAGGAAGAACACCGAATAAGAGTAGTAAAAGTTTACCTGGAACTCAGTCCAATTGAACTGAGTCCCAGTTCAATTAGACTTCATCATAGGAAACAGTGACACACTACAAAGGTTCCTAGGAACCACACACTAGCATATAAAGCAATGCTTGGTTTGGTTTGAGTATGTATTTTATGCTGTCTTAGATTCACAATGCTTCCCAGGTCTCTTCAAGCTTGCCGGAAGCAATTATCAGTTTTTATTTTTCTTGAGATCTTGCTACCCTGCTTATGAAATGCAATCTATCCTGGTTTACTCTCTGCTATTTTATTTCTCTGAAGAGACAGGTTCCACATAGATGTATAACAAACTGAAAAACAATTCAGAGTTTGCATGATCTAAAAAAAAATCTACAGGAAAGTAAAATCTGAAATCACACATGGTCTTAGCTCATTGGGGTCTATTAATTTCAGACCCAACAGAGAAAGCTGCTTACATCCCAGTGTTCATCTGAGGAATTAATGGGGAGAAAACTGACTTCAAAAGCCATTATAAAGCCTCTCATTGTGTCCTTCTGCCCACATATCTGCAGGGCAGCTGTCTGTGCACATGGTCTTCTAGTTAATACACTCATTATAACATTAATTTATTTGCTTTTTAAGTTATATTTTGGGGGCTGCAGAGATGGCTCAGTGGTTAAAGCACTGTCTGCTCTTTCAGAGGGTCCTGAGTTCAATTCCCAGGAACCACATGGTGACTCACAACCATCTTTATGTGAACTGATGCCCTCTTTTTCCACACAGGCATGAACTCATGTGTATAAATAAATAAATCCTTTAAAAAGATATATCTTGCTATAACAAATATTTTTGGTTTGGATTCATCATGTGCTTATGACTGTAATGTGCATTTAAATAAATGTTTAAGTTTTGTGTAGTTTTGCTTGCAGAAGTGATGCTTTGTACATTACTAAAACCTATCTTTGGATCAACAATTCCAGTAAAGCACTTTTATTTTCTTTAAGCATATATTCATTTTAGAAAGCAAATAGGTAATACATACATGGGGAAGAATAACCTTCATACAGTAAAGAAAAAGTTACCAATTAAAATATATTTCTAAAAGGATTAAATGTTTGGCTTTTCAAACTACATATTTTATTGTGTGTGTGTGTATTTGTGTGTCTGTGCATGTGCTTCTGAATGTGTGTGTTTATCTGTGTGTTTGTGAACGTGTGTGAGTGTGTGGTTGTGACAGTTTCTGTGTGTGTGTGTGTGTTTGTGTGTTATGCACATGAGGAGATCAGAGGAAAACTTTCAGATTGTATTGTTCTCTCCTTCCACCATCTGAATCCCAAGGACTAAAAACATCTGTCAGGCTTGACAGCAAGTGAGTGCTTTTACCTGCTGAGCCTGCTTTTGTACTTACCTAATTAAATTATTTGCTGTCTTGCATAATCTGATAATCATTCTGGAAATATGTAGTTCCTGATAGACATTTCAGCAGCATCACCTTTAATCACTTTAATCAAATTGGCAGCAATGAATTTAATAGTTGATTCTTGGAATTTTCTTTGCACAAGTGACTTCTGTATCTCCATGGAACTGTAACAAATGAAGCATTTCCTCACACACTTGATTTGACACATAGTCTCTTGTTAAAGACATGGTGGACTCTTTTCTCGTAAGTGCTCTCGTGTCCTTGGAACATTATTTTATGTTTTTCCCAAGAGAATTTTGTCTAAAATCATTTTTCTCAAACTTTTCTCCATTTAGGATGATGTTGGCTGCAGGCTTTTCCATATGCAGACTTTACTGTGTTGAGATATGTTATTGCTAGCTCTACACTCTCCAGGACATTATCATGAAGGCATGTAGGTGTTGATCAAAGGCCTTTTCTGTATCTGTAGAGATGATCATGATAGTATTGTCTGTAAGTCAGTTCATATGGTTTACTGCATTTGTTGCCTTATGTGTGTTGAATCATCTCTGCATTTCAGAGATAATATCAACTTGGATTTGGTGAATAATCTTTTTGATGACTCTCTGTACTCTGTTTGCAAGTATTTTATGGATTCTTTTTGAGTTTATGTTCATCTTGGATATTGGCCTGTAGTTTGTTGTTGTGATTGTTGTTGTGTTGGGTCAGTGGATGTAGGATGATGAATTGGATCCAGTGGCTTGCAAAGAAAGCATGGACAGGGAGGTCAGGGAGATTCTGATGGCTGGACCCTGGAAGACATCATGGGAATTCTGGGTGGCAGGGGTGATTGGAAGTGGCACAGAAGATAGAAATATTTTATTTTATAACTTTTAAATTAATTAAATTTTTCCTTTGATGATCTTGTTTGGAATTTTTTGGAAAATAGTCCATCATTATACCTCAGGATGACCATTTAAAACACATACACACATGCACACACACACACACACACACACACACACACATGATAAAAAAATTAGAGTGTATAAAGGATGATATAGCTGTTCAATTTCTTTCAAATGAAGACCTCAAAGAATGGAAGGATGAAGGGATATCAGGATTTAAGCTGTGTGGGTAGGTTAAAAGTGTTTGCTTCTAATAAATCATCATGTCCTCATCAAAAATAAAAATGGATAGTGTAATTATCATGTTTGTTATTAAAATTTTGCAAGAAAGAGAGATTATGTGCATTTATATTAAATAGCACAATAAAATTTACATAAAAGAAATGAAACCATACATAAGATATTCATCTTAAACTGTCCTCTTGTCTTCTTTAAAATGTTAGCTACGAAGCTATTATTTTAAATAAATTTATATCCCTTTATATACCAGCAGTAGATCAGACCAAAGAACAGAATCTTTTTTTGGACTCAGCTATTCATAACATTATTGTTTTCCATATTCCCAGGACCTCTTGCATGTGATCCATTTGAAGTAAAATATAATTAAAGATGAAAAAAAAAAGTGTTTGCTCCTGCCCTTCTGTAGCCAGTGATTTTTTTCTTCTCACGTCCTACAGAAACAGTGTAGGCTCCCTGTTTCTCACTCCAGGAACATATAAGAACACAGTAAGAATGTCACAATTTGTAAGCCACAAAAAAATACACCACCTGATCCAAATAGGGCTGGTTCACCTAATGGTTGCCCAGTCTCAGATTCTAAAAATGTGAGATCTGATCAATGTCTTCCTATCTGTAAGAACTTGATTTGGTGGCCTGAGCTCAAACAGTGATATTTTTATTTATGGTGAACTTTGTTAACTAGTGTCTCATGTTCAAGATAATAAAAGGTTATTACCTTGGGTCCTGAGGTATATAAACCTCAGGTGTTAGAATATTGGAAATGTTTAAAAGTTGAATTTAGTAACTCATTATATAAATATGTATATATGCATAACTGACCTTTATCTGTGTATAATATACATGTATAGTCATTAAAATTACCAAGAATTCTATGCAGTTGTGTAAAGATGTGGATTGATATGCTATAATGAGGTAATTTTAATCACAACCGATTATTGTAAACTAGAGATTCCTTTGTGAATAAAGACAAAGTACAAAATAAGGAAGTATAATTCCTCATGTGTAAAATTGGGGTTATTTTTTTAAAAAAATGGGTATTTGTATTTGCTTACAGTATAATATATGCTTTAGAATGAATCCTGTCCTGGAATGAACACAGGAGGAAGAGCTAGCTCTGAGGCCAAAGTCTAACACTGAAACTTGTATGCTTCCTTTTAGTCCTGTCTCACACAGGTAACATTCCTAATTAGTGGATGTAATGATGCCTTTTGTACTTTAATTTTCTCATTCTCAGTTCTCACAAGAGCTGGTATGATTTTGTCTGTGGTGAAGCAATAACTAAGAGAGGGTAAGCGTGCCTTTTCTGTCTTCCTAACTGGACCATGGTCAGTACAATTTCCAAAATATTCACTCTCTGACTGCTGGATTAGGATTCTGTGAGTCTGTGGTTGACAAACTCCATTGGCTCAAAAGTCTGGTCAAATTAAGATCTACCTGTCATTGGTTCTTCCCTTGGTGGCCACTGTAATGTGTTTCTGTGAAATATAAAATATATTTTCTAATCTAAAGCAAATTGCCTCTATATTTTGAAGGTCCTTGTTCACTGTCTAGCTCTTCCTAGCTGTCTGTGCTGACAAAATCCTAACAGAGAGAGTGAAGGGCATCGTAGTCACTTGAGAGAAATGCAACGTGTTTACTGTTCATGACGATTTAGAAGTCATTTCCTTATAATGCCCACTGTGTAAGGTGACAGTCTCAGGGGCAAGCCCATTGCTCTCATAAAGCAAAGGGTGTTCAGCCTGATTTACAATGATAACTTGGGTGGTAATAGATTATTTTCTTTTATCAGTGTATCTGCTTCTCCATATCTATTTGCTAATATCTGTAACTCCGCTTTCTACTGTGTTCCCAAAGAGGAATTTCTGTGACCAGCTCCTTGATTTTGCAATTTTTAAGCAGCCCTTTTGTTCATAGGCCTACCGTGTAGGCAAAGCCTTTAACCCAGATGCCTGCTGTGTTTATTGATCTATTTCTTCGTAATTCCATATCAGGCAATCACACAATTCATGAACAGTCCGTGAGGGGAGAAATACACATATTACCATCAGCAGGAGACTAAACTAACCATGCACTTAGAGGCCCCACTAAGGATTGTAGCCTCATCTGTACTACATGGAGTGATTGGAAAGTACCACAGTGAGGGTTTAAAAACGAACCAGAGTTATGACTTTCTTCCTCTAAAGCACAAATGTTTCTTTAAGGAATCATTTTGGTATTTGCCTAAGGTTGTTTATTTGCCTTCCTCTGAATATGATGGGGCATTTGCTAAGTCCAAATGAGGTGGTTAGCCATGCAGGAATCAGTAATGCTCAATCTTTGCTCTCAGATGGGCTTTTTTTTTTTTTTTTTTTTTTTTTTTTTTTTTTCATCTCAGAGCTCTGCTCAGCATCTGGACTTCAGTTGCATACCATGGGCCAGACAGCATTCTGCTCTTCTGATGTGACCTCTGCTCCATCTACTGGAATGATGATTTTTACTTTGTATATTCCTTAGCAAATTGAATTTTTACAATAGTTTTTTTAAAAAAAGAAAAGAATAAAAAAGTTTCTTCGAAGAGTGGTATGAAGACATTAAACTACTTTAGTTAAATTGAGATATCTTTAAGAGGAATTAAGATGAACTTACTAAATTAATCCTGTCCAGTTGTGCAAAGTTATATGCAGCCAGCAGACATTTCTGTCATGAATAGATAACAAATTGTTTTGCTAGGAGAGTGAAGCTGGTACTGGGTCTCAGAATAGCAGGTGGAGTCGGAAGTAGAGCCGGCACTGTCTGTTGTGTCCTGATTCCCTTACCTCATTGCTGATGGCTCTCAGTTATGCCGGTCTGAGAAAAAAAAAATATGCAAGTAATTATGCCAGCAAATATTCCACATAGTTATGGTTGAAGTAGATTCACTCTTTTTCTTTTGCTGGTAGAAAGAACACTATTTTCTTTCTCTCAAAATTTAGTATTAATTAGAAAAAAACTCTTTAACATTTATGCTACCACAGTTATTTGTCTCTTTTGGCAGCTGTTTACATACATTACTTTGTGACAGCTGTGCTCAGTGCTGTGTTGTTAATTTGAATTTTAATTTTATCTGAAATGATTCAGGTATTTTAAGTGACTTATTCTTAGAGATGGAAACTCACATACCCTTCCAAGTTTTATATGAAAAAATCCAAATGCACATTTATTTTCTAGGGCCAAATAGAAGGGGAGGAGGTTCTCTCCTATTAGTGAACTAGGAGAAAGTCTTAGGGAAAGAAGAGGGAGCGAGAAAGGGTGGGTTTGGGAAGAACTTCTTCTATGATATAAAGTCTCCCCAGCTCAGGAACTGACCACCCAGTGTGATATGCTGAGAATCAGGCTCATGTCTTCACATATGCATAGTTTTCTGACTGAATCATGTTCTTAGTGAATAAAGATTATCTTTTTTCTTACTTCTTTGTTTTTTTTTTTTTTCATTTCTATTATGATTACATCCTTTCCTCCTTATTTTCCTCCTGCTGAACTCTCTCATTGGTCTCTTTTAAAATTATGGCTTCTTTATTTTGTTAATTATATTTAAATGTCTGTCTGTATATATGCATGTACGTATGCATATATCTGTGGTGGGTGTAATATATAATATATACTATATAATATATAATTACATATTTATGAATAATATATTCAGGACTAATTGTTTGGGAATGGATTACCAATTGGTGTACTCTTTCCCGGGAAGACTATTTTGCTCATTCTCAGCTTTCAATACTTTCCTATACCTCAAGGTGTCCTAGTTGGTATATTTTATCTCTACAACTTTCCCCTTTTAGGAGCATTCATGTCTTTTTTTAAAAAATTAATTACACTTTATTCACTTTCTATCCCCCCATAAGCCCCTTCCTCCTCCCCTCCCAATCCCATCCTCCCTCCCCCTTCTTCATTCATGTCCCTCCCCAAGTCCACTTATAGGGGAGGTCCTCCTCTTCTTCCTTCTGATAGTAGGATCTGGAGAGGACAGGGACAAGGAGAGCAACAGAACCAGAAAGTTTGAACACAGGAGTCTTCCCAGACACTCATACTCCAACCAAGTACCATGCATGGAGGTAACCTAGAACCCCTGCACAGATGCAGCCAATGGCAGTTTAGTGTCCAAGTGGTTTACATAATAATGGGAAGAGGGACTGCCTCTGACGTAATCTGATTGGCCTGCTCTTTGATCACCTCCCCCTGAGGGGGGAGCAGCCTTACCAGGCCACAGAAGATGACAATGCAGCCATTCATGTCTTTTAAATGGAGAGGAACAGCGTGCCTACCTGTTTTCATCAGACCTGGGAACAATAATACGTTATTTTAAAAGAATGCTTTATATCTGCAAGAAAATATGTGTCCAAGCTGGAAAACAAACAAACAAACAAAAAAAGAATACTGGTAAGTTATTCTTTATTAAGAAAAAAAAAGCAAATGTGTCTGGAAATAATCATTCTATATTCACATTCTTGCTCATTTGAGACCTTATCGTAAAGGTCTCAATAATCAACAAATTTAAAAGGATTTTGGTATCACTTATTCTGTGAGATGCACTTGTCACTTAAAAGACATCAGGTAGTCAACAAATTAATTAGAAAATGCACTTTCTGTGATAATGTCTAGAATGAAAATAGTAATGGGACATGTTTTCATAAACATAATTTACGGGTCAGTATTTTTCTTTTAGTCAAATTGCCAAATGATTTGTTCTGGCCTCTGCAGTTTCATGGCTACATCATCACCTCTGCCTCTTTTGGCTTCATGATCCCATGAAGTATAGCCTGTATTTATGATGAAATTTACTAATATGTCAAAAGTCAGATCATAGTAGAACTCGATTTGAACTTAAATTTGGCTCAACATTCTCAAAGTAGATATATGTAATCATGTTAAACAAAATGACATAATCTGATAGACTAAGATCAGAATGAAGGAGAGGAGGACCTCCCTATCAGTGGACTTGGGGAGGGGCATGCGCGAAGAAGCGGGAGGAAAGGTGGGACTGGGAGGGGAGGAGGGAAGGGCTTATGGGGGGATACAAAGTGAATAAAATGTAATTAATAAAAAATAAAAAAAACATCTGATTAAACTGTTTCTTCATTCCTTGGTTAGAATTAGATCAATCCCAGCTAAGTAAGGAAAGAATGAATTAAGTATTTCAAATGCCTGAGTGGCATAAGGTAAGTTTGGGGATCCACACTAAGTCCCAGTGTCAATGTCCCAGAGTCCTGAGACAGTTTTCTGGCTCCCTCTCTGCGGATTCTAAAATTTGCTGCTGATCAACCATGTTAAGGCGATCTGTCCACTTTATGGCCAGTAATCACTGTCCTATCTTCTGCCACATCGCCAAAAGTGGGAGAATGAAAGCATTGCTTTAAATGTAAAATAATTGTGCAAATAAATGTCCTTACTGTATGTAGTTTATTATAAAAAATAAAGTCCATATGCAAAAACTACCTCCCTGATACCTCATTGTAATGCAGAGTTTATGACTTTGTACTTAGTATTTGAATTGTAACAATGAAGCTTCTTGATGCAACAAGCAAATCCCTCAGAACAACCAAGACACAGCCACAGTTTCAGCACAATTAACCTGTCACAGAAGCTTTGTCCCTATTTGTATTTCTAATATTTGTAAAACATATGTGATGCTATTGTGAAGCATCTTACAAAAATATTAGGCTGACTTGTTATGATGTCATGAGATTAAATATTCAAAAGTATCTGAAGATTTGACTGTACCCTGAATATGCTGTTGAATTTATCTCTAATTCCGTTCAGAGAGGTATATGAATATGGTGATTAATAGCATGAAATCTTGGGGTTTTATGCACTGAGGCAAATTATTAAAAGAGAGGAATGTGGAGGTGCCATTCATCACGGACTCATTCCGACCGCAGCTGAGGAATATCAGTGTACGCGCAATGTAGCCAGTGTTAATGGGGTAGAAAATGAAAAATAGCCATAAAATGTAGAGATGAAGATTGTGGGGTGAAAATAGGTTGAAATTGGATTTTTAAAGAACTGTGCATCAGCTGTATTTTTTACCTTATATCTTGTAGAAAAATAAAACAAAATGTAAAAATCTATAAGAATTTGAAAGCCATGATCTTTGGAGATGGTTGGGAACTTAAGATTAATTCATCAGATGGCCCTTACTCTGTGTCTTACATGAGGAAACTGAGGATAAGAGGAAATGGATAACGGATTTTTAATTATTTGGTCCAGCATGCTCTTGTGGACGACTGTCTTTCAAGAGTTTCAGCATGGAGCTAGAGTAATCACTGTGGAGTAAGGACTAGCCTCAGGCCACCCTTTCTATTCTCTGCTAGCTTTCATCAAAGCTGTTCTTGGGCACCATAGTTTACCCAGTGTTGAATCTTAGCTGGAACCACAGGACAGAAATGGTGTGTACTTTGTAGTTTCAACCTGTGCAGTGTTTGCTTGCCCTGTGCATCGCTTCCTCTCTTGGAATCTTAGAGGTGGAATGCTAAAGAGCCACAGGTTCCAGCTGTTAAAAGGCCAAGACTGACAGCTCACAGAGCTGCGGTTACCGAAGCAGCGATCAATAAAACAAGTTTTCAAAAATTAGCTACCAGTGCCTTTTAAGTTACATAGAGATAAGGACCTGTCAGTACAGCAGTAGATTGAGAAATAGAAGGAAATAAGACTTGATTAAACACAAGTGGTCAGCTTTAAATGGAATAAAGCCCAATCTCTGTCTCAATCTGTCTTGCTCTCTCATACATACAAATATCTATCTATCTATCTATCTATCTATCTATCTATCTATCTATCTATCTATCTATACATATATGTGTATATTTAAGGATATATACTTTTGTATATATACTATATTTAAATATTCATATCAGATAGAAAGACAGGGTCTTTCTGTGGAGCTGGAGCTGGTGTTCAGCTAGTGAGCCTCCTGCCTTATGCTTCCAAATGCTGACATTACAGATGTGCCACGCCATACACAGATAACTAGACTGCACCTCAGGACAAAAATGGGAAATTTATTTGTGTGTTGAAATATAATCTGATGCAAATATAGACACCCTTTTTCATGGACAACTTGGAATTTATACATGTACAGATGACTTCTTATTGCCTTTGTTCCTGTTTCCCTCTGTTTGCTTCACAGCATGGAAATAATAGAAAGGAGAATTTAATGACCAGGAAAATAAAACCCAACCATGTGATTTAATGTGGAAGACATAAGACAAACATACACAAGTAGGGCTGGGTAGACAGGGTCACTCACATTTATTTCTGAAACTCCCAAATTTTAGATTCCATGCCAGATGGAATGGGTATTTATATAGCTAAAATGGGAACAAACTTCATTTTTGTGAGGATCCTGAACTCATAGTGTGATCCCAGCCTTGTCGGTACAAGTTACATTATCAACAGTGCACAGAAATGCTGAGTTCTGTGCTCTGAGGTGCTGCTGAACCAATCATAGCACCTTTCTGACTCTGTCAACCTGCAGACCATCTGCTCACCTCCCTTCACCTACACAGCATTAGAAAACAGTTTCCTGTCATTTTGAAATGTTCAGAAACGTGCCCGTTTCAATGCAACAATGGAAAGGGAGAGATACGGGCAAATGACCAGTGCATGGGTGACTTCTCCGTTAACTGATGGCAATGCTGCCTAAGCTCACGGTCCTTCAGGGTGAAGACTTGTTATTTATTTTTGAATGAGCTATTTAGAGCATCTTTGCAGAGGGCTTGGGTTCTTACATTCTTTAGAAGAATGCCATCTTTTCACAAAATGATTACAAGAGAAATTCTTTTACATTATTTTCTATCACTTGAAATTTCATATCACACAACACCTCCCTGCCAAGGAGGAATGTGATATCCTCACCTTGTGGTGTTGTTGCAAGGGCAGTAACTAGAGGAGAGGGAAAGTCACCCGCTCTACTGTACACACAGCTGTGTATGTTGCAGCTGCTAGCATTGTTGGAGCTCAGACAGAAAATCCTCAAGAACAGACTTGTTTTCATCATGGGAGTCTGCCTCAGGATCACATCAGAGACACTGCTCTCAACTTTTTTCAAGGTTCTGGCATTTTGTTCTCAAACTATCAGACTAAGAATGCCCTGAAGCCAAAGACTTAAAGGAGCACCTTCTACCTTCCCTGGGAATGTCTGTTTGTGTGTCACCATCTTCCTCATTTCAGATTTATGTCCGTAGTTAGTGCTCATATTCATTTGGGATTATCCCATCTGTGTGTGTGTAGAAATCCTTGCATTGCTACTGTTCAGCCTATGCTTATAGCTGCAAGTATGGTGGATCTGTACCTAGTCCTGCATCCTTCAGAGTCATCTCTTTCTTTAGTAATCCTTAAACTTGATTGAAATAACAGAATGAGCAAATGGCAAGAAGTTCTATATGAATGCATGTTTATTGTGAGCTGTTGGGGGAGAGAGAGGAAGGAGAAATGAGTTCAGAGAGAGAAAGAGGAGGAGAGACACAAAGAAAGAGAAGGGAAGAGCAAGAGTAAAAGAAAAGAGGGAGGAGGGGGAGAGGAAAAAGTGGGCAGAGGAACCAAATTGTCTTGATTATATAGTGAAGGGCCTGGGGGAGAGGGGAAGCCTGGCACCTGGGCTGGGGAATTCAAGGTAGAGGGCAGGGCATGACAGCCATGCCTTGCAGCATGCAGGGAACAAAGGAGCCTGAAACTGAACAAAATTCTTGTGAGGTGAAGGTCAGAAATGACAAAGAGAATAGTAATGGGTGAGTGTGCCACATATGCACAATGTTTACAATAAACAAAGCTATAGATTTGCACATTATTTTTAATTTAACGTGTAAGGACATCTTCTTCAAAGTAGCTTTAACAAGCTACATTCCTAAGTGGCCATGACAAATATGCCTATTATTGTAATGTTTTATTTAAATCATTATTTTATAAGAGCACTAGTTAGTTCAGTTTGTCTCAATATGCTGTTTTCCTTTAGAACTATTTGTTTACTAATTACCATTTAGGTGTCTGCTTTGCAGTACTCTTTGCTCTTGGCATGCCTCAGGGAATTAGACTGTTAACTGTCTTCTGGGAACTTGCTTTCTAGCAAGACTTGCATGTCACTAAACAATAGTAGAGAATAAGCTGACATCCTTCCATATTGTGGGGCTTGGCAAAACTTAAATGGACAGCTTTGCATCTTGTACACTGCACAACTCCTCGAGAAGCCAGTCTCCTTGTATCTGTGTTCTTGGTGCTCCCTAGAAATGATGTGCTAGAAACCTCAATGTCTGTGGACAAAGCCCACACGGGAGTCAGGTGAAATAGCATCCTAGTGCCCATGAAATACCACAGTGCTACCTGCAGTGTCCAGCTAGTGTTGACCAGTTGATGGACTCTTGACAGCCAGAGACCACAGATGCTATGATGCCCAGTGAAGAGCTGTGCTGTGGTGTACATGTTCTGACAGGATCTCTCTAGCTGACTTGGTCACATCATACTATCTTTACACTAGAGAGCATGCCTGACACTAGAAAATGTTCATGTACATATTCAGGATTCAGCTTCCCTTGTAGCTCTTATTTTCCTTTTTTATGTGTTCAATTACTTCAAAAAATAGAATTTTAGGGATACCCACACTCAGAAGAACCATTCTCTTTTATCTTAATGTTTTTGTTTTTAATTTGTAGTTACTGATGACTAATTGTATGAATAAACAAAGACTGTGAAAAAAGGCTGTTCCCCTTAGAAATGAAGCACAAAGATTTTGGCTCTATAAAAAAAAAATAAAAATAAAAAACAACAAAAAAATCGTGTATGCAGTCTTAGTGAATAAATAAAATTAACAACCATAAAGAAAACTATGAAAATGAAAAGGAATATTCTAAACTTTATATGGAATATCACATATCTGATATGCTTGGGACTAGTGTACTTCATAGCATTTTAATGTTAAATCTGTGGATCAGGTATTATTCTAGTTTCTTCTCTGTTGTATGATATAGGAAGTTGGCAACCATCTCAAGGAAGAACAGGTTTATTTAGTCTTACACTTCCAGGCTGCAGTCATTTATTGGGTGAACTCAGGCCAGTTTCTCATGGCAAAAAAAAAAAAAGAGTGTAGGGTAGCTTGTTATTCCAAACAGCAATATTTCAGACCAGAGAACATATTTGCAGCGCTAAGGATGCTGCTTTCAGCTCGCTCCACTCAGGCTTTGCTAGCTTTTTTGTATAGCTCAGGACAATCTGAGATGCTGCTGCCCTCAGTGGGCTGGCTCACGCTGCATTCAATACTAATCAAGATAAATCACGAGACACCACTCTTTTCCAGAGGCCAGAATGATCAATAAAATTTCTTTTTTTGGGGGGGAAGGGGGTTATTTAACTATTTCTATTTTTATTAATTACAGTTTATTCACTTTGTATCCCTCCTCTACCTCCCTCTCTCCCCTCACAATCACATCCTCCCTCTTCCCCTCCCATGTTCCTCTCCTAGTCCACTGATTGGGGAGGTCCTCCTCCCCTTCCTTCTGATCCTAGTCTATCAGGTCTGATAAAGACTGGCTGCATTGTCTTCTTCTGTGGCCTGGTAAAGCTGCTTCCCTCTCAGGGGGAGGTGATCAAAGAGCAGGCCAATCAGTTCATGTCAGACAGTCCCTCTTCCCATTACTATGGAGGCCACTTGGATACTGAACTGCCATAGGCTACCTCTGTGCAGGGGTTTCAGGCCATCTCCATGTGTACGCCTTGGCTGGAGTATCAGTTTCAGTCTTTCTCTCAGATGACTGTAGGCTGTGACAAGTTGGCTATTAAAACTAGGAGACCCTTAAAAGAATCTTTGCATCTGAAACACTTCCAAGTTCAAAACATTTCAGATAAAAGATCATCCAATGAGACCTCAATCCTAGTTAATGATGTGTCATTCCCAGCAAACAATTGCCCAAACAAGATGGAGTTAGACATAGGCTTTTAAGAGTCCACAGAAACCATTTTTGGTAAATTATTATTTTCTTTAGTGGCGCAAATCTATTGGGCAGGGCTTGGGAGATAGCTCATCAGTTGAGAGCCCTGGCTGCTTTTACAGAGGACCTGCGATTATTCCCATTTATAATCTTTAACTCTAGATCAAAGGCTTCTGATTCTCTCTCTCATTCCTGTGAATACCACTCATGCAGGTGGTGCACAGACATATATGTAGACAAAACATCCACACACATTAAACTATTTTATAAGAATGTGATTTTCAGTATAACGTAATGTCTTTAGATGGCAGTAGTTCAGTGGTTGAGAAATGAGCTTTTAAGTGAAATCAAGTTATGCTTGAACTTGTACATGACTATACAATATTAGCTATTGCTGACAACTTTGACAAGCAGCATTCACCTTGACATCACTCTTTCATATATGAAATAGAAACATTAACCCATATCATAACCAGTGCTTGGACTAAGTCATATGTAGCTAGACTTTTTCTACAGAGCGTGATTCAAACACAGTGCTCAATCAATAGTTTCTTTACCATTTGTAAGATACAGTAGTGACTTAATAAACTAATTCTATTTTACTCTTAAAACAACATTGTCAATTTGTCACATTCTTGCTCATGGCATGAGAAGAATAAGAATATGGTTAAATGTTTAAAAATAATGTTAATTGATCACAAATCATCTGATCTCTTTTTAGGCAGTGTTAATTCATAGCTCTCTATGTATTGCAATATATATATATATATGTATATATATATGACATATTGATATATACACATATATTATAAAAATATAAGTTTGAGACCAGGTTTTTAACCACTTGTCATGATATTAAAACTTTAAGTTTTTGCTTATTATAACCAATAATAGTTATCATTTTGCTAGTATATTTTCTCAGAATGTGTTTTTTAAGTTTTTTTTATTAGTTACATTTTATTAACTCTGTATCCCAGCTGTATCCCATTCCCTCATTCCCTCTCAAACCCTCTCTCCCTCCCTCATCTCCTCACAGCCCCTTTCCAAATCCACTGATTGGGGAGGACCTCCTCCCTTTTCATCTGACCCTGTTTTATCAGGTATCTTCAGGACTGAGTGCAAAGTCCTCCTCTGTGGCCTAGCAGGACTGCTCCTCCCTTTGGGGGGTAGGGAGGTCAAAGAGCCAGCCATTGAGTTCATGTCAGAGATAGTCCCTGTTCCCCTTACTATGGGAAACCAATTGATTACTGAGCTACCACGGGCTTCATCCGAGCAGAGGTTCTAGGTTATATCCATACTTGGTCCTTGGTGGAGTGTCAGTCTCAGAAAAGACCCCTGTGCCCAGATATATTTGGTCATTGTGGAGCTCCTATCCTTTACAGTCATACATCATACCTACTCCCCCTTCTTTCATATGATTCCCTGCACTCTGCCGAAGGTTTGGTTATGAGTCTTAGTATCTGCTTTAATACACTGCTAGGTAGAGTCTTTCAGGGGCCCTATGTGGTAGGCTCCTGTCCTGTTATTTGTTTTCTCCTACGTCCAGTGCACCTCCCATTTGTCTTTTTAAGTGAGGATTGATCATCTTACCCCGAGTCCTCTTTCTTGTTTATCTTCTTTAGGTATATAGATTTTGTTATGTTTATCATACTTTATAGGACTATATGAGTGAGTGTATGCCATGCATGTCTTTCTCCTTCTGGGATACCTCAATCAGAATGATCTTTTATAGATCCCACCATTTGCCTGCAAATTTCATGATTTCCTCATTTTTGATTGCTTAGTAGTATTCCATTGTGTAAAAATACCACAATTTCTGTACCCATTCCTCAATTGATGGACATCTGGGTTGTTTACAGGTTCTGGCTATTACAAATAAAGCGGCTATAAACATGGTTAAGCAAATGTCCTTATTGTGTACTTGAGCAAATTTTGGGTATATACCTAAGAGTGGTACAGCTGGATCTTGAGGAAGCACTATTCCTAGTTGTCTGAGAAAGTGCCAGATTGACTTCCAAAGTGGTTGTACAAGTTTACATTCCCACCAGCATTGGAGGAGAGTTTCCCTTTCTCCACAATCTCTCCAGGATGTGCTGTCGCTTGAGTTATTCATCTGAGCAATTCTGATAGGTGTAAGGTGAAATCTCAGGGTCTTTTTGATTTGCATCTCCCTGATGGCTAAAGATGTTGAGCATCTCTTTTAAGTGTTTATCCTCCGTTCTATATTCCTCTACAGAGAATTCTCTGTTTAGCTCCATACACCATTTTTTAATTGGATTACTTGAATTATTGCCTTGTTACTTCTTTAGTTCTTTGTGTATGCTGGATATCAGCCCTCTGTCTGATTGGTTGGTGAAGATCCTTTCCAAGTCTTTAGGCTGTCATTGTGTTCTGAGGACAGTGTCTTTTGCTTTACAGAAGCTTTTCAGTTTCTTGTGGTCCCATTTATTGTTACTCTCAGAGCCTGTGCTGTTGGAGTTCTGTTCAGGAAGTTGTCTCCTGTGCCAATGAGTTCTAGGCTCTCCCCCACTTTTTCTTCTGATTTAGAGTATCTGGCTTTATGTTGAGGTCCTTGATCCACTTGGACTTTAGTTTTGTGCAGAGTGATAAATATGGATCTATTTTCATTTTTCTGCATGAAGACATCCAGTTGTGCAGCACCATTTGTTGAAGATGCTGTCTTTTTTCCATTGAACGGTTTTGGCTTCTTTGTCAAAAATCAAGTATTCATAGGTGTGTGGGTTTATTTCTGGTCTTCTATTTGGTTCCATTGATCCTCCTTTCTGTTTCTATGCCAATACCATGCAGTTTTTATTACTATTGCTCTGTAGTACATGTTGAGATGGGGGATGGAGATACCTCCAGATGATCTGTTGTTGTACAGGATCATTTTGGAGATTCTGGATTTTTTGTTTCTCCATATGAAGCTGAGAATCTTTCTTTCAAGGTCTGTAAAGAAATGAGGTATTTTGATGGGAATTGCGTTGACTCTGTAGATTGCTTTTGGCAGGATGGCCATTTTGACAATGTTAGTCTTACCAATCCATGAGCATGAGAGATCTTTCCATCTTCTGATATCTTCTCTAATTTCTTTCTTCAGAGACTTAAAGTTTTTTTCAAACAGGTCTTTTGCTTGCTTGGTTAGAGTCACCCCAAGGTACTTTATGTTATTAAGAATCTTTTATATTATTAAAATGAGACATTCACTAAATTAATAATATTTTGAAATACTGATTTAATTAAACTTTCCCCAGAATTTGTCTTATCTTTCTTTACTTTTGTTAAAGCTGAGGTTAAAGGTTGGTGTATTTTTACAGTCATTCCAATATATATAGAACTAAGTGTGTAAAAAATCTTCTAATGATCTCTTTGACTCCTTGGGTAAGTTTTACGAAAAAAATGTTTTCATATTATTTCAGACACATTATTTCCTTTATGCCCTTGCTTGTTTGACATAGCTTCCCTGTTGTTTCTCTTCATACACTGCTTTCAAAAAAAACGTCAAGCAACATGCAGTCAGCTGTTGCCTGACTGACTGATTCTGTTGTTCATCTAGTTGGTGTTACTAAGATTCGGACAGGCTTTAGCAAGAAACATCTGAAGAATAGAGATTCCAATGCTTAAGTGAGGCTGAATCAAATTTTATATACAAAACAATTTTAATAATATTATTACTGGCATAATATTATTTCATTTTTCTTAAAATTTCCAATATTTTTCAGTGTTTTAATGTCTAGATTTATTAAAAATCAACAAGATGGATTATAATAATATTTCCTGAAATATTTCATTTTTATTTCAGGATAATTTTGCTTTTATATTCAATAACCCACTTTATATTCTGTCATGGACAACTAATAGAGAAAATCCCTTTAAAATACAACTTAGAAATATCTAAATTCTCAGTATTCTTTGCTGCCACATTGTATCTTCTAAAAGGCTTTAAGTTCTCCTCTTTGCAGTCAACTATATCTTTTCTGAAGTCTTATCTTTTATTTTATTTCCTTAAAATTATTGTAAAATTCTAATAGTATTTATTCAAGATATTCAATATCTAAGTTCAGTTGTCTATTATCTCTTACTATAGAAGTTAAAAAAATTTTATTTTTCTAGTATTTTTATATTATATTTTTATACCATTGAATCACAAACTTATATGCTTGTATAAATCTCCAATATAAAATATTATCTATCTTTAGAAATTATATCAGTGATTATTTTTGTGAATTCATATTTAAAATAAAAAATGAGGTTTTCATTTCCTGTCTGTTTATGTATTTAGCAAAATCAGAACTCACAGGCACACACAGAGACATAGGGTTGTATATGAAGAAAATGACAAATAGTTTACATCTCTGGCTAATGTTACCACTGTGTTAAAATAAAGGATACTGAAACCTGATACTGGGCTTTATCTGTACCCGAATGGCTGCTAGCTTGAAATGAGACCCAACAGGTGATGAAAAGGCTGATATATGATCTGACTTCCGACATGGCAGTATGCATGGAGACAGTAAGCCAGAAAGAGGAACATGGCCCAGTAGGCTGGAAAGCGCAGATCTTGTTCTGTGCTTGGGACATTCTGTGACTTTTCATCGGTGGGTAGGTAGAATCAGTACTATTTTTAAAGATTACTTCATTGAATGTATTAGTAAAAATGCAAGTTAAAGTGTTAACACAATCCAGCAAGTATTTTGTACTAAGAAATGTTTAAATTATATTGATAAATAGTTTTAATTTCAATTGTTTGCAGATAATTTAGAATTTCTTATGTAGTTTTAATATTCTCTTTGCCATCTTTTTCCAAGATATATTTGAAATAATTTTCTTTATGTGAAAAGATTATAACACTATTACATTTCTGCCTGGGCCTATCTAAATCAGAATTGGTTTCTAATTTATATAGTTTGAATTACTGTGTTTCTTGAAGTTCAGATACCTTAATGTTTAGCTCTGTCACTTTGATTACTCATATTTTTAAGCTATCACATATATTTTTAAGCTAAATATATTTTGCACATTTGTTGTTCTTTTGGTATGTTAGGGAAATAAGAGCGCAAACAGAGCCCTTGATCTCTAGTGGAGAAAACATAGATATATATAAACACACACACACACACACACACGCACAAACACAAACATTACAGAGCATTCACATGAACATCTCTGCTCCCGAGGAGTCAAGACAAAGCTGAGAGTAGCGTGAAGCCTGGCCTTCTCCTGAGTGCAAATTAATGTCCAGTCCAACATAGAGCAAAGGGCTAGGGACATGGTTGTTACTGAATGTAGAAGAGAAGGGAGAGATTTGTGCATGTATGCTGATGTTCAAGAACACAGCTGGTTTAGAGTTTAGAGAGACACTGGTTGTTTCTAATAATGTCCAGGAGGTAGAGGGAGGGTGAGAGGAGCTGACAAAATGCCTAGAAGTTCACTGTGAAGACATGGGTTCTGGTCACGAGGGGCTGTTATGCTTGAGTAAGCTGCAGAACTTTCATCCTACACAGAAATTAGAACAGGGGACGGGAGAGCTATGTCACTATTTCCTCACAAATTACTAGCAAAGGCAGCACAAAACGAGAGGGACTAAGATGGTTTTAAGAATTTAAGAGAGAATGAATTTGGAGGGAAGTTCTAATAGAAGTGGAAGAATCTAAAGGTATTTCAAAAGTACAAAGGTGTTCTCATTCCAACAAAGAGTGATGGAGACATAAGGGGGAAAAATGTATTCATGCAAACACCCAGATAATGCATATTCACAATTGAACACATGTGACAGACTCAGAAAGTGGAAACCTGGTGTTGTCCCAGCATCATTTTAGGTTTTATAATTATGATAAAAGTTGATGCGCACTTTCGGAAATATTGGCTAAACCCAAGTTCCCAAAGCACAGTAATAAATTAGTTTAATTCTCTTTCCATGAAGTCTTCACTCTTTTCTTTCTGCAATATTTTTATGTCCTTGGGTTTTGTTGCTCTGTCTCTAATTTATTACTTAGATAATGAAAATATGTACTCATGGTTTTTTTCAAGAATAATTTATCACTGCATTAAAGAAATAGAAATCTATTATCCTCCTGATTTTTATTGCTGTTTTCTTTTGAATATTTGTAGATTCAAATTAGGTAGAAAGCATGTTAATTAGTGTGCAGATTTTTTAAACTGTCAATAATAGGAAGCTAATTGGTGTTTTCCTTAAAGAATGAATTTAGGGAAATGTGATTTGAGAAGTGTGGAGCTGTTAGTCACACTGATCCATGTGGAAGAGACTATTGATGGAGTAAAACAAGCAGTTTTGATTGTTTAACTGCCAGCTTTATTCTAAAAGAATGGAATTAAATGATAATGATGCCTACAAAACTTAACAAATGGGAATTCTGACTGGACCTGAATTCTTCCTCTTGCAATTAGCAGGTACAGGGAGGTACAAGGTAGTCTGTGTAATTTCAGATTAAGCTGGGAACATCAGGGGATAAATGCATAGAAACAACTATAAAAAACATTCTTAGAGTAAATACTACCTGTTAATGTAAAGTATTAAAAGATATTCTGATAAAGGTTTAATAAAATCAAGAAATATTTTGCAACTTCTGAAAGGTATGAAAAAAAAAAAAGCACAATTTCTGGGCAGGCCTGAATGATGATAAGTCTATTTACTCACAGAGGAACTGATAAGACAGAAGAGAGTGTTACTGGGTAGAGAGGATAGCTACAAGTTTAGGAGTGGTTGAACAGATACAGTGCTGAGACACGGGAGAGGTGCACAAGCTGCACCTAAGATCTAATGTGGGCAGAGCAATGCAGGAAGTTCAGAGTAGGAAAAGAAACAAGTAAGTAAAGGATCATTCCTTGGAGGTCTGCTGACAATGGAGACCAGGGAGAAACCTAAGTAATTAGAGTGCTGGTTAAAGGAGAGGAAATGTGCTCTTGGCAGTAAAAGAGATTTCCCACCTTTATTAGATAATTAGTAGGTAGGAACTCTACATTCAGCATCACCTTTGGAACAAAATTTACCTACGAAGGCAAAGGAAATATCTAGCTGGGAGTGCTGCAAGGGTAAGTGTGCAATGGTTTCTCAAGGCCCAGGAGACAATCACTGTTTTCCCATTTCTTGACTGTGTGTGCGGCTGGGAAGCGTCAGGATAGAAGTGAACCGTTGATGGTTTGAGTGCACATACTAGAAAATGTTCTTATTTCTTGTTGTGTGTACTTTCCAACTGAGACATAAATTTTTATTTAGAAGATCTGAGCAATTAGTGCCTATTTCAAATAATCAGACATTTCTAGATTTAGGTTTAAATATGAGAGAAACTATGGAAAATAAGCTAGGACAAAACTTTGTAGTCAGTACTTGTAAAGCATTTTGAGAACCAAATGTTTTAAATGAAAAGTAGTTTTTTGAAATTCATTTGTTAGCTTATTCCACATTAAGACGATGTTTCTAGAGTGATAGAGACTGGGGGAACAAAGTTAAGATGTGATGCATACACATGTCTAACAAGAAAATTGTCAAATTCTCTTTATTCAATATCATTGTTCCTGTGTCAGCAAATATTTATGCTTGTTTAAAGAATTACTATGATTTCTTTCTTTGGATAAACTTAAGAGTTCCTCGAGAACCCTTTTGTCACCCAATTCCTCTTATTTGAATCACTGCCCCATCTCCTAACTCTCTTAAGAAGCACATACTTCTTACTCTTGGAATCATTTGGACATACAAGTAATCTTTTCATAGGAAGTTACAGACAGTAGAAACAATCCCAGGTACAATCTGTGATACCTGTGTGGATCCTTGCAGTTCAACAATGCTTGTCGTTCACGTGGTGGAAGTATTCTCTACCACAATTCTGTCATAACCCTCTGCTTCTCTTTCTCCACTTTCTTGGTAGAATTACAAGTAAGGCTGACAGCTGCCTAAACTGACATGTAACTGTGGAGTCAACTGTCTTCAAATTTTCTGGAAGGCAATTCAGAATCTGTCAGCATTGTGGTCAGATGACAGTTGTGATTTTAAGAATAAAGCAAACCTTACCATAACCATCAAAGTCTCACAAATCAGGAGGCTTAAGGAGCCTGATCCTCCACAGAGTTTACAAAGGAGGAAACAGGCCCATCAGTCATTGCAGGGCCAGCCTCTCCTCTTCATGCATGTCTCTTCTACTTCCGGTGGCTCCTCATATTTTAAATGTGGGGTATTCAACGTCTTTGATTATCCTAGTCTGAAAGGAAGTCCCAAGTAGCATGCTACTGCCATAGGCTTATCTGTACCCCGAATATAATAATTACAAAGGAATAGAAACAAGCAATTAGGGAGGATGCCCTCAGGGTTCCTTGGCTTTTTGCTTTATATCCTCTCAAGATAAATCAGTTAAGTTGCAAGTAAATCTAGCTCAAACTTGCTTTAAGCTGTCACCAGTAGTAGAGGTTTGCTTTGCTAATGTATTGAAAAATGACAGCTGTAAGTGAAAAATGGGCAGGTACCATCTACTTCTTTCTTCCACTCTTGAACTGTATCATTATTTTAAAAGGACCTGTAAATGCTTAATGTTTTTACTGAGGTAAATTCATTAACTCAAGATATTCATGTACTGCTTATGTGTTTTGTTTCCATTTGTTATAGGCAAACCTCATGGACATAAGACTACAGTACCATTACCACAATCCATTTTAAAGCATTTTTCTTGCAGTCAGTGTTCTATTGCTGTGAAGAAACACTATGACCAGGGCAAGGCTTTTTTGTTGTTGTTTTTGTTTTGTTTTTATTTTGTGTTGTTTTGTTTTACAAGACAGGGTTCTCTCTATTGCTCTGACTGTCTTGGAACTTACTCTCTAGGCCAAGCTGGCTCTGAGCTCACTGAAATTTGCCTGACTCTGCCTTATGAGTTCTGGAATTAAAGGCACTTGTCTCTACCACTTGGCATGGCAACTCCTAATAAGGAAAGGAGTCAGCTGAGTCTGACTTACAGTTTTAGAGGTTTAGTCCATTTTAGTTGTGATGGGAAGAATGATGGCACGCAAGCAGATATGGTGCATGAAGCAGGAAGAGAGACAAAACCACAGGGCCTGGCTTAAATATTTGAAACCCCAAAGTCCATCTCCAGTGACTCACTTCCTCCATCAAGGCCACACCTACCCTAACAAGGCTACATATCCTATTGACACTCTTTAAACATTCAAATATCTGAGTCTGGGGAGGCCATTCTTATTTAATTTACAACACCCCCCAAAAAAAATCCTCACCCCTTTAGTAATCATCATTGTTTATTCTCTAACCAAGCCTCTTGAAACCACTTTCCTTCTTTCTGTCACTAAAGATTTGTCTATTCAACATTTTAGAAAAAGTGGATTAATAGTACTTTTTTTTTGCATAATAGGGTTATGACTGACTTGTTTCACTTGGCATATATTTCCTAGCTCTGTATGTAGTGTAGCATGTAACAGCACTTTATTAATGTTAAGTAATATTATAAAAAAACATAAAAAAACTCTCTAAGTTTTTCTATCATGGAAAAAATGGATGTTTTAAAAAACTACTGGTTGCAGTATCAGTGGACTTGGAAAGGGGCATGGTGGAGATGAGGGAGAGAGGGAGGGACTGGGAGGGAATGAGGGATCGGGACACAGCTGGGATACAGAGTTAATAAAATGTAACTGATAAGAAAAAATAAAATTAAAAAAAAGAAACTAAAAAAAAACTACTGGTAAACCTCTGATAAATACTTGTGAAAGGAAAACAATATAAGGAGGATGAAGTAGCAGCGCAGGTTTTCCAGTAGGAACTTTAGAGCAAAGACTGCCCAGTAGCATGGTCAACCAGCACCCTGCACAGCTGCCTTCTCTGCTCAGTCATGGGTAGGGGCCATTCTGAGAGGAAGGTGACTACTGACAAAAGCTCTGAGGTAGAAAAAGATGTAAGATGTATCGTTTAATAACTCACACTTCTTGCTGACCTATAGTCTTTTTAAATAACCTAGAATGTTATTTCTGTAGATAATCTGGCTAAAATATACATGTATTAGAATTTTCCAGTCATTTGCATATGCTATTGTGAAAGATGAGTTTTGTGTATACCAAGGGTGCATATTCATCCACCATCTCCTTTCACTCAGCAGCTTTTGAAGACAGAGGATTCCCCTTCTATTAGGTCAAATTCTTCATCAAACAAAAATCAATGCAAACAGTAGGAGTTCAGTGGGTGATCTATACTCCAGGCATATACTGCTTTTCATTCTACTTATTAAGATGGAAGAGATTCCCTGCACTTCTGTGACAGGTCATTATATGGCTTTTATGAATCATAGTGTCATTCAGGTAAAATTAAGAAATTCCATTGATTCTCTTAGTTTAGGAATGCTCACCATGCTCAACAGACCTATGGCGTTCATTGTTTATATGTAGTTCATCTAAACAACTCGTTTTACTGTCTATAGCACACTGTGAGATTAGGGAGACTTTTGTAAAAACATTCTTAACGTTGCTTTGGAGCGAAAACAAACTTTAAAGAATAATGGAAAGCCCCACATCAGGAAAAAGAAAAGTTGTAAAGATTTACTGTAAATGTTATTTTTGTGTGTGTTGATCTGTCTTCTAATTGGGTGGGAAGGTGTCCAGAAAAGTCACAACTCTGAGGGCTGCAAATCTGAGTCACAGCTACGAGGGCTGGGAAGATATCCTAGCTCTGAGGTGGGACAGAGTCTCAAGAGCATCTCGAGGCACAGAAGCCCAGGAACCACACAAGTCTGAGAGGAGACCTCCTCAACAGAGATGTTGCTGCCCCGAGGGGAGGGTTGCCCCAACCCCTGATGAGCTGACAAGCCTTGGAGCCTGAGCTCCTCTCCTTCTTTGTTTCTTCTTTCTTTTCTTCTTTTCTTCTTCTGCGAAGTGAGTCACATAAGGCAGTAAATCTCTTTAAAGAGACTTGTTGAAGGGATGAATTCAGAAGAGGAGGGATGAATCCAGGAGTGGCCACCTCTGCTCCTGGAAGAAGGAAGCGGGAAACTAAGGCAAACACAGCCTTTAAGTAATTTCCCAGGCAGCAGAGTTTTCTGGGGCAGAGAGTTTTAGAGTGTGGATTGTGGGATTTTCAAGTGTTGAGCTTTGGGGAGCTTAGGGATTGGTGGACTTTTTGTTCAGGGATTGGTTGGTTTTCGTGATCAGGGATTTGATGAAGTTTAGTGGGAAGCTCAGGGGCTGGACAGTTCACCTGTTCAAGGAAAGTGAAGGCAGTCATCCAAAGCAGGAAAGCAGAAAAGGTTTTTGTTATCATGGACAGCTCCCATGACAGTGGCAGTAGAATCTCTGTGGCAGAAAAGGGGTCCAGTTCCCACCGGCTGAGGCAGGAAAGTCACCATGGACAGCTCCTGCTGAGGACAGTTGGCTGAGGCAGTAATATGCATAACTCCTGCTGAGAAGTTGCCCACCATTTTGTCTCCTGCCTCCACAGCTCCAGGACAGGAGAGGGGCTGACTGCCCAGAGGTTCAAAGGGGAAGTAACATCAAGCTACTATGTATTTAATTGGCCTCTAAGCATAGCTCTTGGGGGGGGGGGAGTGGGGAGGTGTGCAGTGGGCTATTTAGAGTCCCCACTGCTTGAAGTGAGGAGGGGCAGTAGTGTGTCACCACAGCTTGTGGGATGGCCGGTCACTTCAACTTGGTAGGTTGCCCCATGCCTTAGGGTGACTTGGAATTACCTCAGCCTGGGACATATGCTGCACTGGGTTTGGTATGGCAGGTTGCCACAGTATCAGGTTGCTTATAGGTTGCTTACAGTATCAAGTTTGTATCAACTATGTAATAATGTGGAGACTGCAGAGCTGGCTCAACAGGTAAGAGCATTTACTGCTGTTGCAGAGGAAAAGTGTTTGGTTCTCAGCACCCAAGTTAGGCAGTTCACAATAGTCTGTAACTTCAACCTTCAGAGTTCTGATGCCCTCATCTTGGCTCTAAAGGGAACTTCACATACCTAAGCGCGTGTATATGGAATTGAAAATGAATGCAACTTTAAAAAGAAGTAAATTGCAGTGCATTTTTAGCTACTTTTCAAAGAGCGGTATACAAAACATTCTTGCTTTATACTGTTTTGACTACTTAGAAACCATTGTCCCATCTTTTTGTAAGGAATTCATCTCTGAAATATACCTTAAATTACTAAGTTCTCTGGCCTAAAAATATGCATGAATTTTATAGCGTAACAAAAGTACAGATGGTATATTATAAAACAACGTAGGAAACACTTCCACTTAGTGTCTTTCTGTGTTCTGACACAGAAAAGTGCTAGAACTATAAATAAACCTCCGTTTTAAATTCCTAAAATAATGAGTAAGTCAAGACTAATGCAAAGTACATTTTTGAAGGTGATGGTAGGTCAACGTCTCTAAGTTGAAATTTTGTGTAGATCTGAGGAATGCTGCATATATATTTGGATAAAAATACTAAATTGTCCCATTATGTTAATTCTTTCTATCTTAATGAGAGGGTGTTTTAGATAGGGTTTCTATTGCTGTGATAAAACAGCAGAACCAAAAGCTAGTTGGGCAGGAAAGGTTTTAATTGGCTTACACTTCTACATCACAATCCATCTGAAGGAAGTCAGGACAGGAAGTCAAACAGGGAAGGAACCTGGCTTGCTTATCAGGGCTTGCTCACCTTGCTTTCTTAGAGAACCCAGGAGTACTCGCCTAGGGATGGCACCACCTACAATGAGTTGAGTCTCTCACATCAATCACTAATTAAGAAAATGCCCCTACAGCCTGATTATATGGAGGAGTTTTTTTTTTTTTTTTTTTTTTTCAGTTGAGGTTCTCTTCTTTCAGATGACTGAAACTTGTTTTAAGTTGACATAAAACTAGCTGGCACAAAGGGGCAGCCACCCAGATGCCTGAAAGTTGACAGAATAAAATAATAGCAAAGAATTTCTCAGTGCAGGTGTCTTCCTATCTACATGGATGTAGGTTCCTTGACTGTTTCTGCAGTTTGAACCGCTCCTTTCCCTCTCCCTCCTCCTCCTGCCCTTTCACTGTTAGCGTGTCTTTGCATATGACCTTCATTTTCAGAATTCAATCATCTTCCATCAGCTTTTTTTTTTTTAAATATACAAAAGTGCAAGGTGGCTGTAAGAAAACTCAAACTAATCTTAGACAGGAAACATTAAAAAAAATAATAATGCAACTAGACTCCAGTGTTACTCTGGACAAACATGCATATCTTTGAAAATTATATACTACTGTCATCTCAATGCTATGATAAGCACATTAATGGATATCCCTCCTGTATTTCTGAATGTTTGGTGTATACACATTGGCACTGGTCTAGATATTATACTGTAAGAGGTAATTTATGTTCTTTACGAACTCAAAAGTGTTTTGAACATGGTTGCTGGTAGTAGTCTAAGAAAGACAAATGTTTCAGCATGCCAGAAGGCAAAGAATTTGGTTTAAAGTACGATTTGATCACCTTGCAATCTATCATAAGGCTTGTGGTGCCACTTACAAGGACATAGGCAGATCCAAGTATTTCCACTCTGAATTACAGTGAAAAAGAGGATAGTCACATTTCAGCTATATCTGAGAAAGAAGGGTACAGGTTATTTTTTAAACTTTAACATTTTCAATTAATTTTATATGAAATTGCTACGGCTAATCTCTACTCATTTTTATTGGAATGTTTACATTTGATGAATAAAATATACACTTCTCATTGTTGGAAGCATGAATGCGCATCCGCCAGGGTTAGGGAAAATGTTTTCTTGCATTAGCTTGGCATTCAGACCAAAGGTTTTGAGTCCTCTTCAAACCTCTTAGTTTTGGTTGCCTGTGATGTATCCCCACTTAGTAAGAGTTTGCAATGGAAACACTAAAGATGAGGAGTGAGAATAAGCGCCACAGAGTCTATTCCCCTCTTCAGGGTGATTTGAAACAACAAACTGATGAAGAGGATTGAATTTGAAGTAGGACATAATGGATGGATGAGATTAAGTCATTGGGAAAAGAAACAGATGGTGAAGGAATGGGAAGCAGACGGAGTAAACAAGCAAAGATACAAACACTTGGTATGTTCAGGAGGGATAGCATCCTGTACCCCAATGACAACCACTGCTTTCCGTAGAGAGACAGTGGGGATTGGCACGGCATGTACAGTGGAGAGCCTTGCACTGACAGACTGCAGGAAGCCGAAAATTCACAGGTGACTGCTTTTCCCCTTTATCGATCGGCATATACGGTATAGCGATGAATTGATTCATTACCTAACACAAGACTTTATACGTCAAAAGATATGTTGAGGTTTATAGTTTTATTATCATTAAAACTTGAGATGTACTTGAGCCTGAGCCGCCTGGAGGAAAATCAGAATATACATATCGATTGTTTCAGAGTTTCAATGCTGGTTTCACTTCAGCATTTGAATAAAAGTGGTTGCTTTTATTTAAGCTGGTACAGAATCTGATACCGAATTAATTTTTAAAAACTGGGTTTAAGTAGTGAATAGATGATTCAGAGAATAACATTGCTCTTCACCGAGTACAAGGCAATATTTGAATTAAGCATGCTCCATGAGAGAAGCACAATTGCAACAAAACATAGGGAAGGAAAGAGTGCAAAGCTCGCTTGTGTGTTTGTCCTTTAGTATGTGTGGTCACATCTATTTTGACAATCATGATGTCTTTTGTGGTGATATATGAAAACAATTTTGATATTTGCACTGACACAAAAGGATAGAGAAATCTCTGAGTAAGTCTATATTTATTAAATATAGATGTAGACAGTATGAACATTTCAATATATGTAATAATTTTTAAATTAGGGGACAAAATGAATATACTATACCATGTTTATGATAATGAGATTTGGTTTCTCTTGGCTCACTTTCCTCTTTTCTTGGATGACATTCACATTTACATTTTCATGTACAAATGGCAAACAAAATTGATAACGACACTTTAATAACACTATCTAATGGAGTTAGAATTTTGTTTTCCAATTGTATATTTTAAATTGTATAATCTTCAGCATCAATAGCTTTAAAAAATGCTATACTTAAGTGTGGTATAAAAATAGTTTGTATAATTTCTCACTCAAGGGTCTTAGCTGGGCAGAAAATGTTTACTAGAGTATATCTGATGACTGTAGTCTTGTTTCACTGTTTCCCTTTAGGCATCTCTCATATTTTGCTGTTATCTCCACTGTTATAAAGATGAGGATTTCTTCTTGACATGAAGAGCCTCATGAGTGTTAACCTTGAGATGATTGATATTGCACTTGGTATCAAAGCATGATGGTTATTTCTATCCAATCCTGATACTTTACAGAACTTCAGCAGGATTTGAGGTACACTGATTTTGCTGCCATCAAATTCTGTGCATTTATGGTCAATAAGCTGTCAATTCCTACCAACTTTAGCCTAGAAAACTGTTCGTTTAAATCTCTGCAGAGAAGATTTAGACATAGGCTGCCTGACCTAAAGGGCTATGGTTCCCTCCCCATAGGGAGGAGAACCAGGGGTCTGAGATGTATATTTTACTAAGTGTTTTGGCCTCCATCCAGCCCTTGCAGAAATATGTTTTATAAATATCAACCTTCCCTACTCCATGCTCAGGCTCACAAGAGCTTTTGAAACTGAGCATAGTATAGACACTTAAGTCTTCCAGACATGAAATGAGTGGCAGTGGTGATTCACTCTGAGCCTGTGCCGTGTATCTTGTGTGGAGGTCACAGGACAACTCACAGGGACCAGTGTTCACCCTTCACTGTGTGGCCTTCCAGGCATATGGTTCAGATTCAGCTTGTCAGAGTTGACAGCAACTGGCTCAACCTTTGGGGCCATATCACCAGCCAGTGCTACTAATGAAATAGTTGACATGAGATTTCACAGGGTACAAACATCTCAGGAAGGAACTCATGTTCCAGTTATTTGTGGTGGTAGGTGGGCCTGGTGGCTCTGGCCTAGAATCCCAGCACTCCGCATGCCAAGGTAGAGATTGCTGAGTGTCAGAGGCCAGTCTTTGCTGTAGAATTAATTCCAGCCCTGGGAGGTAGGGAGGAAGAAAAGAAAAACAAGCATATGTTGGTACAGCAAGGAAGGAAATTCTAAAAGCACTGAATAGGAGCATTTCCTACAACTTTTCTAAACAATGCCCGCATTACCAGACAAGGCGCCTTTTCTGAAAGTGTTAGCTTAGTCCTGCTTTTTAAAGGACTAAAGAACACTGAAGAAACACTGAAGAAATATGGAGAGCTATAGAATTAGGGTCTGGAGTTAGAGAAATAGACAACAAACAAACAAACAAACAAAAACAACATTTTTTTTTTTAAATCCCAGGGCTCTGGCTATTCAGCCACATCAAAACAAAGAGGAAATGACAAAAATAGAGGCCCTGAAATATTTGGAATCCTGTCCCCAACACAGAGCTCTGCCATTGCCAGGAGTCTGATATTGTTGAATAACTATCTACTCATTAATGATTACCCCTACTCTCCTATTACTTCCTTCCAAAGTCCAGAATTGATTGATGGATTGACTAGCTTTGAGCCAAGTTCTTAGGTAACCAAGGCTAGTCTCACAATGTAGCGTTTAGCTGAAGGGAACTTGCCTCCAACCTTTAGAGCTCTGGGATTACAGGGTAAAGGAAAAACATAACTGCTTCTGAGATATGTGGAATTACACCCCAAATTCTCATATGCTAGGTGAATATTGTACTAACTGAACTAAATGTTTCTCCAGCCCCAGAAACATTTATAATGTAATTTCTAGTCAGATTTCAATTTCGTAAAAAAAAAAAGTGCAGTATTATTTTAGTTATCATATACTATGCTTTTTGAAATGAAGGATTTAAGAACAAAATTCCTTCCTCATTTCAAACTTTTCAGTCATCATTACAATGATAGTTATATATGTTAGGAAACGTGCGGCTGTGAAGGTTACACAACGGGTTCACAAATCGCACCACGAGACCAGTTCCACGTGGGAGGTTTATTAGGGGAAGGGAAAAGGGGTCGCAGAGAGACTAGGCAAAAGAAAAAGAGAGAGGGGAGGGGCTCCACGAGTTCTCTTATAAGGTGACCCAGGGCATGTGCAGGTGGTTCCTGGTGATCAGCGGTGGTCTTCTTTGTGGCTTCACAAATGCCTGATAACCAGTTTGTCAGGTCCCTTGGGGCTGGCCGTAGAGATGCCTGCTTACTGATCCCAGCTTTCCTCCCTTTTTGTTTTGTTAAAAAGTGAGGAGTCAGGAAGGGGTGATGGTGGGGGGAGGGCACAGGGACCAGGGATGACTTTTGCTCTTCAAGCTACTTCCTGCTGATTAAGGGTGTTGTCCTTCTTGGGGTACAGCTGGTCCCCACCATCGGAGTCATAGTCATCTGGCTCTGTGGGCAGAGGTTGATAGTCCTGTAGGAGTAACTGATTAATGGTTTGGTTAGAGATTTTTTGCATTTGTTGTTGGAAGAATGTAGAGAGGAAGTTAATTAAGCAAGGTGCAAAAAGCAAAAGCAGGAAGACTAGCAGGAGAGGTGAGACAAGGGGCAGAATCCATTTCCATATGGGGTTCTGAAAGGCCCAAGAGCTAGACGGCTCCAGCTCTTCCTTTCTTTTTTGTAAATCTGTCTGGAGTTGTTGGATTTTGTTCTTTACTGTACCCTACTGGTTGACATAAAATCAGCCTTCCTCCTGGAGGAAGAGGCAAAGGCCTCCTTTAGCTGTGAGGAGATCTAATCTGTGTGGGTTTTAAAGTACTACTGCTGCCAGCGAGTCAATCTGTCCTTGGAGAGTTAGTATTGTCTGAGCCACTTTCTGAAGGTCCTGGATGAACTGGGAAGAAAGCTGATAATACAAAGTTAGTGAGGTGGCTAGTCCTGCTGTTCCAGTTCCTAGAGCTGCCTTGATTCTTGCAGCAGCCAGCAGGGGTAGGATTTGAATTGCCCTCTTCTCCTGCTGGGCAGCTTTTGAGTCCACCAGGACTGGTAAGAGCTCTCTTTCATTTGTCACCCCCAGCTCAGAGAAGAGGAGTACCAGAGCGCAAACTCTTGACCAATGAGGAGGCAGATGATGGTAGACCTGAGTGCCACAAAGAATCGAGATATTATTAGCAGTAGGGCATTGGGGTTGAGATGAAGTTTCAAGGATTACAGTTTTATTACAGTCTAAGGAACTTAGCATTCCTACAGAGTGTGTCCCAGATGCCTTGAAACAGCTTGCCATGCCAAACAGGGTGATATGAGAAAGGTAGAGGGTTGTGGCAACATCAGAGTTAGGGCAGTTAGTAATGGTGAAGTGAGGTTGCTTCACAGAATCACTGAAGATGCTGTCAGCAGTACCTCTGACTTGGTCCCCTGTGGTACACACAGCCAGCAAGCTTTAAAATGGCCCAGTTGGGTCACATTAAGGAGCTTGTAGGCCAAGGTCAGAGTCTGAATTAGGGGATGAAATGACAGGTTTATGTTATTCATGAGAAGGGATGTTAGAGAGGTAAAGACCTTAGAGGAGTGTTTATCTTTTCTACTTCTCCCATTCCCAGATTTTGGGTAACTGGGACACATTTTCTCTGCATATGGATAGTACTTATCAGTAGATCGGGTGTGTAGCGGCGGTAGAGTTTTCCAACCATGCCTGCTTCCCATCTGGCATCCCAGGGGTCTTGGATGTATAAGTAGAGGGTCTTTTTATACAGGTGAAGGAGCTTCTTCTGTGCTGGTGAGTGGGTTTGGCAAGACCAGTATGGGCAGCCTCCATACCTGTCCAGCCATTTTTTGCACAATAATCCTTTGTTTGATCAAAGAGAAAGCAAACAAAAATTCTATCAAATCAGAGGGGAGGGATAGAAGTGGGGTTATAGCTATTTCAATCGGCTCCCGACAGCCTCCCATAGAAGAATTTGTCGACCCCATTTGGAGAGATTGTTTATTATCAATGATGTTTTCTTGAACCTCAAATCTCCATTACCTTTAACAGAAATGGGCAAGAGGGAGAGGAGGAAAAATACATATTCAATCCAGTAGGGTCGAACACCGCTCCTGTGGTCCCAACAATTTGTGCCTCACAAAGAAATTACGAAGATTAATGTGAGTTATGCAATTGCAAAATAATTGAGAATCACAAACTTCCAAGAGAAATAATGTTGTGCAAATGTACAGCATTAATATCAGTTATTTTTATTTGAAGATCATTAAAAATACCTTTTCACATTCACCAGTGTTACAGGCATTAATTAAGTAATGTTTACAAACCACAAGAATGTATGAAAAACACACTCTCCCTTACTATTGAAAGTGCTTCAGAGGTAAAAAGGCTGTTGGTAGATATTTACTGTTCATAGCGAATGATCAGATAAATTGTTGCCTTATGATCTTCCTTCTACACCACACTCCAGATGTCTGTCCTGCCTCTGCAATTTTCCAGTACTCTGCTCTACTTTTGCAAAGTGGAATGTGGGGGCTCCTTCTGGACACCAGGGGATCATGGCCATTTTTCTGGAGGACAAAGGGAGCAGAGGCAGGGGTCAGGGACTTGGAGGGCAAGACTGAGAAGAACTTCCAGGATCAGCTGGAGGAAGCTGATCAACTTTTTTCCAGGGGTGAGGGGAACAGATAGAACTTTGGGAAGGGAGTGGGGAAATCCAGAGTGGTTAAGGGACTAAGGTACTGAGATGCTTCATTAGCATAGGGTGGAATCCCAGGTGCTTGCTTAAGAAATTCTACCCTGAGAAAGGGACCTGAACCTGCAATTTCTCTAAGGGCTATGTTCTTCAGACAGAGGGTATGGGATCTGGGATTCACTCCCCACTGAGGGAAGAGTAAGCCAGATATTTTGCACCAAGCTTAGGGCTCTTAGCAGCAGGGTTTCCAGACAGTGGAAGAAGATGCATGGTGTTTTATGTACACTGTAGGCAACTCACTATGCAAATCCACACAGTTTGCTTTAGACATGTTTCCAGTTTTTCTTTGTCAAGATGGTAGACTTTATTTTGTCTTCTTTATAGGGTTCTCTGAAGAATTACTTATTCTGGCATATTTTATCCACAAAAGATCATGGCACCATGTTGGCTCTGTGTGTCTATAACCACTCTCACTTTTTAGCCTTACAGTTCAGCTAAATGACTTTTAAGATGTAGGTTCTGGGAAAATAAAAATAATAATAAATGAAAATACCGATTACACCCTTATTTATTTATTCCTTATGGTATTTGAATTCTTTGCAATGCTATCTAAATACTTACACTTTTTAATGGGTTCTAAATGTGAATTTTGGCTTTAACTCTTGCCAGGCCACAGAGGAAGACAATGCAGCCAGTTCTCATGAGACCTTATAGGCTAGGGTCAGGTGGAAGGGGAGGAGGTCATCACCTATCAGTGGACTAGAGGAGGGGCAGGGAGGAGAAAAGGGAGGGAGGATGGGATTGGGAGTGGACCAGGGAGGGGCTACAGCTGGGATACTAAGAGAATAAATTGTAATAAATAATAATTTTAAACTGATGAGACTATTCTATTTCTTAGCTATATTCATGTCTTCATTACCTCTTTACCACTGTGTTTCGAGTGGAATACTGCAGGCTGTTCTCACTTAATGTTCCTTTCTATGATTTAGTGCATATTACACAGTTGGTGGTTGTGTATGACACGGGGATTACATGATTAGCTGTGTTATCTTTCTAGCAATGCCTAGTTAGTTAACTGGTGCCACAAGGCCAGGATACTGTCCATAATGCCATTTAATTAGCATCAAGCTGCCTGCCATCTGATTAGTTTATGTGATAGCTCTGTTAGCAAAAAGCTTCGTGAAACAAGGAAATGATACATTTATTCCTTTACTGGGATGACGATCAACAGATTTGAAGTCTCCTACAGGAACCTTTTTTGTCCCCTGAATAACAAGTAGGTTGAAATTGTTTTGTTTGATCTGCCATTTAAAGACATATTTTTCCATATTTTTTTTCACTTTTCTTTTTTTGGCTATGTTTTGCTGATGATGGATAAGAAATTTATGGGAAGATAAGTTAAACTAACTGGGAAAAATCAGGTATAAAACTTATTTATGAAGTTTTTAAATATCTAAGATTTCAGTGGGTTCAGTAAAATGCATGAATGCCTAGGAAGTTGTCTCTGACAAGCAGGAGGACCTGAGCTTGCTTTCTCGCAACCATACAAAATGCCAACCTCACAGACATATCTATAACACTAACATGAGACAAGTGGTTCCCCGGAGATCATCAGCCAGACAGTCTAACAAACTGATAAACACCATTTTCACTGAAAGGACCTTGATCAAGGAAGATAGTCTTCTGCCTCCAGATGCTTGTGGCCATGTACATAGCCACATGTGTGTATACATTCATACACACATGTAATTTTACTCTACACACTTAAAAATACAAAAAATAAAAAGGGGACATTTTTGGGAGCGTCAATAAAATTAAGCTACAATAATAAAAATACATCAACTGTGTTTCTTCTTCCCTCCACACATTCAGAAAATGATCTATTTCTCTATTATGTTTTGAAAAAAAATACAGACATTCTGATATGTAGTGAATACTTGGCTACCCATGTGATACTTCTATCATTCAGTGTGAAAATATCATTTTTAGGGTGATGGTGGAATTTTAATTCTTCAGATTTGAAGTTCTTAGTTTTTGTATTTCTTCTTCCAAACTGACAAAATATTTCACAAGTGAGGGAATAATTAAAAGTGTAATGAAAACACAATGCCCAAGATTGCATAAATGCATCTTGTTTTATTTATGTTTCTAGATGTTTTAAAGCCAAATTATTGGATTTGTTCATTGTTTTGACAGAGTCATTCTGAAGAGCAAGCTAATGACTATTTTATGGTGCTATTCAACAGAGCCGGAACTGGGTATACCAGAAGGAGGGAAGGAAGTGTCAGTACTGGTCATCAGGCGTGTGCTTTGCTACCTTGATCAGAAAATAATTGTCTAATTCAGGAGCTATATTACAGAAACATGTAAATAAGGTTTACATCCTTAAAACTAGATAAAGTATTATATACCTAACTGTAGTCTTACCCAAGCACATTTTTTTTTTGCCTGAACGATTTATATTCATGTAAAATAACACAATTCTTTATAATTTTCTGTTTTCAGTCCAGATTGTTACTTTATTCTGTCTGTGAATATGTGTGTGTTGTGTGGGAGGGACATAATAGTGCCCATGAACATGCATTGTGTGCTCATAGAGACCAGGGAATGACCAGGCATTGTCCTTGCTCACTCTCCCCTCTACTGACTGATGAAGTCCCTTGCTGAACCTGCAGCTCATCAGCTTGGCCAGTCTTTTTCATTCAAGTACAAGGATTCCAGGGAGGCCACCCTGCTGGACCAGCACTTACATGAGTGCTTGAGGTCTGAACTCTAGCTCTTACGCTTGTGTGGCAAACGTTTTGTCCTCTGAACCATTTCTCTGGGCCACAGAGTTTTCTCTTTTCAAAGCTTTGGGCAGAAAAAGGTAAACATGAAGGTTTCATGGTGTGCTAGCAGCAGGCACGAGGAAATATATTAGTACAGCTCAGATTTTATTTGGAAAGTCTATATCTGTTTTTCTATCCCTATTTTTTTGGGTCACTATCAATATTTATATAAACAGGGTTACCAAAGACAACACTTGGATGAGCAAAGTGCTGGGGGGAAGACCATCTCTTATTAGATGCGATCAAGTAGAGATGTCGTTATTCAACATGAATTGTAAGACGCACATAGGTCCGTGGTTCATTGATAAGCATGAGGAGACTCAGGGATGTTAAACACATGGGTTGTTTATCTCTTTCTGAGATAACCATTTGAACTGAGAAGGAGACATCTGATTTGTTTTCTGGCCAGAAGGCTGGGCGCAGACAACACTAATAGCCTGATGACTTTTATGCTGTCTGTGTGCCCACGCCACACCATATCCTCTCCTAGAGCCATGTCCTAAACTTGTTTGTCTTAGTCAATTCATAGTGCTATACTTCCCAAAATTCCTATCTTGGGCCCATTTTCCATTTAACCTATAGAACCTATCTTTATGGAATATATCGCCTGTACTGTGCTAATATTTCACTATAGTTATGTTTTAAGTTTTGTTGTTCACAGTGGATTGAGTTAATTGCTATACACACACTGTTTTTCCTAATTATGCTGTTCATAAATATACCTATAATAAACTACTCAAGGTCAGACATTCAAAGGTTGACCTAACACTGACTCCTGAGTAGTCTTGAACTGAACTGCCTTCCTGCCTCTCACAGATTGTCATTCTCCCTACTGTAGTTGTCACAGAGACCTTCACAATGAAGAAAACACCGGATTGCTACTGTGTGACACAGATATTTTCTACACTTCATGGTCACATGGTTATTCATGTACTGACTTTCAGGGTTTCTTGATTTTACTGTTTTGTGCAATTATTTCTGCAACCACATCATCATCACAGGGTATAAACCTGTGATGATGATGTGGTTGTAGAAATTCTGCACATGGGGCCATGGGAAATGTAAGCATCAAATAATTGCATAAGACAGTAAATATATATATATATATATATGAAAATGTATATATATATATACACTTTTATATGTGTGTGTTGTATACGTATGTATACATGTTTGTGTTATATATGCATATATATATATATATATATATGCCAGTCATAGCTAGAAAGGACTATATATACACATATTTTGGAAATATATACATGTTACTTAAATATCTATGTGTGTATATATGTATATATACACTTATATCATTGTGTCCTGTGAAATCAAAATATTTTATGTATTATAAATTTATGTTAAATGTTTTTTTTTTGAGACAGGGTTTCTCTGTGTAGACTTGGCTGTCCTGGATTTGCTTTGTAGACCTGACTGACCTCGAACTCACAGCAATCGACCTGCTTCTGTCTCCCTGAGTACTGGGATTAAAGGCATGTGCCACCATGCCCTGATGTATTATAAATTTTATATTATTATCGAAAAATTTCAGGAAACTGACACCATAAAACAATTTAGGTATTGTGGTTTGAATGAGAATGGCTTGGTAGGCTCATATATTTGAATAGTTATGGGAACTATTTGGGAAGGAATAAGAAGTATGGCCTTGTTGAAGGCAGGTGTGTACATTGGGGCAGGCTTTGAGTTTTCAAAATGTCCTGCCATCTAAGTCAGTTCTCTCTTTCAGTACTTGTTGCCATGTTTTCTGCCATGACAGCCATGGAACTGTTTGCCCCAAATAAATGCTTCCTTTTAAAGATTGCCTTAGTCATGGTGCTTTATTACAGCAGTAGAAAAATAACCAAGACTGTAGAACTGCATTGTATCCACTAAAACAGTTGCCTGTGTGAAAAATTTAAGGGAGAAGCAAGTCAGAGTTGACACCAAAAGAATAAAAAAATCAATAATAATAACAACAATAATAAAAGTAATAATAAACTTGTACTTCTAAAGAACTGTAAATTAAAGAGTATTGGGAACAGCATTGAAGGTCAAAATTATCTTTGTATAGCAGCATTTTCTGACAATAACGGAAGGTATATCCTCAAGGAAAGTCAAGTGTTTCTCATTTTCCGTGATGGTAACTTAGTAAATTTGCATTGCCTTCTCATAGAGCAGTATATACTGATGTTTTTCAATCTTTATAATTTATGGGTATATTAAGAGACTCTGATGATCTAGGGTTATGCCTGCTCAACCTAATTTTTTCTGCTGTTGAGAAGTTTCACAAAATGTGTGTTGTTTCTTTAGATAAATGGATATCAGTGACTGACAGTGCAAGAGAGGCCCCGCAATCTTTGATTTGAGAATCACAACCACATTAACATTACTCATTACAGCTTCCATGAGCAATATTGCCACACTGAGGTAGCCTTAAAAAAGGCGGATACAATGAAAATTCACACATTAGTGCAAAAAAAGGTGCTGTTACTGCTACAGTTGTGCTTGCAGTAAAGAAGTGTGCATAAAAAGGCAGTCAGTGAAAATGAATAGATAAGCTATATTGGAAAACCCACATGATCTGAATAATTTAACATAAGTTCTTGCTTTCTTGGCTCAGTTAAATCAGAAATTGCTCACTAAACAAACTTACTCACTAAACAAACAAATAAGTATACTTATGTGTCTCCGTTTCATATTGGACACTGGACTTAACTGTATTTTTGAAGCAGGGGATTTTAAATAAATGTAGAGAAAAATATTAATGACAACTGGGGAATAAATTGCCAAGGCTTCATAAAGTCAGTGATCAGCCTATATGTGGATACGTCATACAGAATATACAACCCCTCATACTTTCTAATAACTTTTATGCTTTAAGTGTTTGTCTATACTAGAACTGAAAAATAAAGGATGGTACGCACTTGGTTAAGACATAGTTCAGCTAGTCAGAATTTGTTTTATTGTGTTGAGGTTTGGCATGTGATGAGTGGATACTCAGCACAAATATATATTTGTCTTCCTTTCTTAAGACAGAAAAAGCCTCAAAAAGACAGATTTGGATTATTTTGCTAATTTCTCTAAAAATGAATTCAGAACATGTCATGAAATATCCTGTGGGGAAGATATTTCAAATTTTTTACTCAGAAACACAGGTTTATCAATTGATAAACTCTCTCTGAGTCCTGTGCCTAGCAGTTCCACACAAATTTTAGGAGAGGAATAAGACAAGTGAGGTTGCACAGTTACTGCATTTGTGATATTATCTCTTTGAAGTGAGCCAAACACAGCCCCCGCCCCGTGTTCAATAAAGAGCTGACACCACCTACAACCATGGCATCTGAATATTAGGTTTGTGATTCAGGTTTCACCGTGGGGGAAAATACCTGCAGGTCAACCTATGTGTGTATTGTTTCAGCCCTTGTTCATTGCCTTCACTGTTTCTGTGTCTGTGGTGAGGAATTAGATCATGGCCAGGGGTATGAAATGGATAGAAGCAGCCTACCCCAAAGTGGACAGGAGACAGAAGGAGAGAAAAATGACAGAGGAAGAGAGAGGGATGTGAATCTTACACCCAAGGACTTTGGTCTGCCTGTCAGTTTACACCACCTTCTAATACTCCATTTAAATATTCATCTCTCCGTGGATTGAAGTACTGATAAGGCTAGAGCCATCCAGTCATTTCCTCCAAAGCCCTAACTCTCATCATCATTACTTCAGAATGAAGCCTTCATCTCCTGCCCATGCGGTAGATCCTTCAGACTGAAGTCATAATAGACTTCCTCATTATTCTTAGAGTATTCCAAAGAATATAAGACGCAAAAATGAGTAGAACATTACTGAACGTAAAGTAGTCATGCTTCATCTAAGCCCACCACAAAAGAGAGAGAGTTTGAGTAACTTTCATGTTATATGTAAAAGCAAACTTCACAAAATCTTAAGAAGTCTTAAATAGAGATATTTAGAGAGATACTGAGATACTCAGTCTTCTGTTGAGAACATCATTGCCAGTATTAGAAGCTAAGTGTTTTCATTAATCTTCATCTCCTCATTTGTAGCATCAATAGAAGTAATCTGTGGACAGAAACCCTAGAATTAAGAGAAAAATGATTCTCTGGGGAAAACTGGGTTAGACATATGTGCTTTATCATCTAATTTAGCTTTGTTTCTTTCCATTCCATGTTTTCTGTGTGGTAGAAATATTTTCTACACAAGTGTGTGTTATTTATAGTAATGTGTAACTTATTCATAGCCCAAAGTAAAATTTAAAACTGAGATAATGTTGGCAGGTTTATATTATATAATATTTATACATTTTATATTGTAGGTTTTTTATATTGCAGTGTATTTTCCATATTTTCTGTGTTTACTTGAGATGTTGGTGAAATCTAGTTTATAAAGAAACAAAAACACTGTGAAACATGAAGACACAAAGTAGATTTGAGGGCTGGAGAGATGGCTCAGAGGTTAAAAGCACTGGCTGCTCTTTCAGAGGTCCTGAGTTCAATTCCCAGCAACCACATGGTGGATCACAACTATCTATGATGAGATCTGGCGCCCTCTTCTGATATATATGTAATAAATAAATAAACAAATCTTAAAAAAAAAGTAGATTTGAGTCTACACATTTTCTTTTCAATATTTGTGAACTTTGGAGTAGTTACTTCAGGAAGGACTTATTGTAACGGAGAAGCCTACTTGAGAGGAATTACTACACCACTGTGTCTTAGAAAATGTCATTGTATAGACATTTTTCAGAGTGTTCCTAGATAAAATTTTATATTGGACTTTTAATATTTCAATGGAAAATTCCCACAAAGTACAGCCAATACCCATCTCAGACTTGGGAATTGTTTCAGGCCACACTCTCCATCCTTGTCTGTCTTTAATTTCTAACTGCTATGATTTGTTTGTATTCTCCAAGATTCCTACACTGCAATTAGACCCTAATGTGTTGCTGTTGAGAACTGCACCATTGGGAGCAGTCTTTGAAATCTCTGGAGCATGAACTCATTGACAATATAAATGGAAGACACTCTTTCATCTCCTGGAGACTAAAAAGATGTCAGGAAGAAGGAGGTGTCTGTGAGTCAGGAAATAAACCCGGAACACACTGTCTGCATGTGCTGTGACCTCAGTCTTCCTAGTCTCTTAAACTAGGAGAAAAAATTTCTGTTTTCTGTAAACCATCAAATTTATGTTTTATTAAAACAGCCCAAACTAGCTTGACAAAGACATTTATGACAGTCATTATTAGTATAGACCCCTATGACCAAATGCTAGAGCCTAACATAGGCATGAAGTTTTTAATCTATCTTTTCTGCTACTTACATTTCTTTTAGTGTTATGAATATTTGATATCCTATATATCTAATTTATATCCTCTAGGAATTTTAAAAACATTGAAGAGTAAGTGTGATTTTGCAAGCTCCATGAAAATAATAGTCTATGTTCTGTTCATTGTAATATCTTGTACCTTACACGTGGAAAATGTTTAATAAATATTTCTTGAATTGATGACATGTTGTGAGTTTTTTATGTCTATATTTCTATGGTAGATTACACAAATTCTTTATTCACTACCCAAGATACTACATTTAAAACCAGTTAAGGCCACACATAGTTTGTGGCCTCTCAATCTATTTGTCATGGTCATTCTTTCTGCCACTGTTTAATTTAAATGCCAAAGGAAAAGGAAAAGTCTTTCTACCAATAGTCATTTGTCTACTATTTACTAGTTATCTCTTTAGGTCCTGTGGTGTGAGTCTTAGATATTCTGCTCAAATAGATGGTCAATTTTCTATCTTGATAGCTATTTTCATGTCTCCAGTTTGATCCATTTTTTTTCAGTTTGATCCATTTTTACCCATACTATGATGCAAAGCAGCACTGCTCTCTTTAATTAAAGTCCTCTTGTCTCATTTTAAAAATCCACCTGGACTATAATTATGAACGTAGTATAGTCAATACATCATTCAACTTTTATCTTTTAATTTTTTTTCCGTAATCTTCTCTAACTTCTAATATTTTTACAAAGAATTCTGAGGCCAGAGGGGTAACACTATAGGTAAATCTGCTTGCCACCAAGGCCAAAAACCAGAACTCCGTTTCTGGTATTAACACAGTAGGAGAGAGCTATTTCTCACAAAGTTCTCTCTTGCCTCCACATACATCTGTGGCACACATGTATGTCTCTCCTACCCCCAATAATAAATAATAATCTATAAAAGCAATGTGGCTTCATGCACTGTACAATTCTGTTTCTTAATAACTTGAAGTCTTTGAAAGGACAAACATGGCATTACATAATAGATTCATGTGATACCCCGTATATTCTTCTTGATAACTGCTTAAACTTTGAAAGTGGAAACAGTCAGTCATGGGGTGCAAGCCTATAACCCCACTTTTGGTGAGACAGAGGCAGAAAGATTTTAATAAACTTGTCATGAACAAGATTTAATCACCGAGATAGCTGTGATATAGAAAATCAGTTTTCTTCATTGGAATGACAATGAGTGTATCAATGGCCACAACAGGCCATATGCTCAGGAGTAGTTGGCCAATGTAAATTGTACTCCATGGTCTTTTTTTGTTCTTATTGTGGTTTTGCACAAAAGAACATGAAGTTGGTTTCTGGAGAGAGGCTTCTGGATGGGGTTGGAGGATGGCAAAGGATATTTTAATAATGTAATGTGTGAAATTCTAAAATAATAAATCAATTTAGAAAATTAAAAGCAAAACCAAAAGTCATGTTGTATACTATTATAAATGAGATGCTATTGTTTGGTCTCATTACTTCTAAGGATTAAAAGCAAGATTTGAAATTATATTCATTTTGAACTGACCTTCTTAAAATATGTTCTCTCAGTCTATATTTAATATATTTGAATTCTAATTATAAATGTTTTAGCAATGCCTATTTCTTAACTAAAATTTTTGTGTGTTTGTTTTTTGTGACAGGGTTTCTCTGTGTAGCCATGGCTGTTTGGGAACTCTGTAGACCTGGCTGACACTGAATTCAGAGATCTACCTGCCTTTGCCTCCCAAATACTGGGGTTAAAAGCATGTTTTATAACTGCACAACTAAACACAATAGTATATATATATACATATACATACACTCATATATGTATATATATGTGTGTGTGTGTGTGTGTGTGTGTGTACATACATACATGGGTGTATATAGATTCATTCATAAACTTGTCTATCTGTGCATAAACTTAAACTATAATTGGATTACTTCAGCTTACTTAATACTATTCTATATTATTTTGGCATAATTTATTGACTATTATTTCAAACCAAAATAATTAATTTACAAGTGATACTACACAGTAGGCTAAATGAATGGTGTGTGGATAGCCTTTTAAACAAAATCATTGTTCAATGGATTGATAGTTTTGAGTAGTTCTAAGGTGTAAGGTATTTATGAATGAATCTATTTAAAAAGATTTGTCTGTTTCACAAAATATTATTCCACTGAGTGTTTATATATAATATATATATGAATATATGTATATGAATATAAATATATACATTCATTCATAAACTTCAGCATAAGTTTTAGAAATTTTTCACATAATTAAAACAAAAGTCTAAGAATTATTACAAATTATCTTAAATTAATCTTTAGTTAGCTCTCTCATAGAGTGAGTATTATGCAAATAACTACATCATTGAAAAATTTTCAGTTGTTTTTTCTTTTTTTAGTGCATTTTTCATATTTTATTTATTTTTTCTCTTTCTTTTTTTAGTTCTTTATTAATTACATTTTATTCACTTTGTATCCCCCCTATGGTTCCCTCCCTCCTCCCGTCATCCCAATCCTTCTCTTTCTCCCCCCACTGCATGCATGCCCCTCCCCAAGTCCACTGATAGGGGAGGACTTCTTTTCCTTCCTTCTGATCCTAGCCAATTAGGTCTCATCAGGAGTGGCTGCATTGTCTTCTTCTGTGGCCTGGTGAGGCTGCTCCCCCAGCTGTTTTAAGAAATTGATTTATATGACTCTTTAAAGATCTTATCTCTTAAGGCACAAGAAAGTACAGTATATAACTAGATATTTTTGTGTTAGTGTGGGTGTGATTTGATTTGTGTGGGCTGGAAGACACTTGAATTCAAAATGCTATTACTTTAATGTGCAAAGAAATTATTTTGTTAAACAATAGCTTTCTTTTTATAAGAAAGAATGAAACTGAGAATTGTCTAATGTCTAACATAAATTATATTAATACAGCTAGAGTTGCTGAGCAACCTAAGAAGTGGAAAGACTCCAAGTTCCTGAGAAACAAAAACTACTGTTTTCAGTAGTTGATTCATGTTCTTCCTTTCAAAGTAAAAGAACCAGATTATATGGAATGCTTAAATGTGCTGAGCAGGTTATATTCAGGACATAATGGTCTTCTGTCCAACAAAACTGCTCAATCACATAAAACAAGTAGCTTTTTTTTTTTTTTTTTTTACTTTATTAGTTTACGGCTTCTATTGGTATTGATAATAGAAGTGTTGCTTCCAGGAGTCTGAATCAGTATTTCATTTAAATTTCATATATTTATTAATTCTATTTACTTCTGTTAATGATGGGTGAAAGTACTTAAGGACAAAAAGAAAAGAAAAAAGAAAAGGAAAGGAAAGGAAAAAGAAAGAAAAGAAAATGAGGGTTATTTTTTTTTTCACCCATAGATAATCATTGGCTGGAGGCTGGTGATGGCTTTCTTCTGGAATCATCTATTGTTTGCTGTGGTTACCTTATTTTACCAGGTTGTCTCTGGAAGCTGTCAAATATTGGATATTAACCATTCTTAAATGAGCATACTGCAAAAATTTAAATTTAAATTTTAAATATTTTACTTTTATTTCTCTCTCTCTCCCTCTCTCTTTCTGTGTGTGATGTGTATACACATGAGTGGATGTGTGGAATCAGTGGCCATATAGGGTATCTTGCTCTATCACACTTTACCTTATTGAAAATATTTTTTTTTCACACATGGTTTTTCTACCCATCTCTTTCCAAATCCTCTGCATCATCTTCCCATCAATCTAGCTCTCTCTCTCTCTCTCTCTCTCTCTCTCTCTCTCTCTCTGAAAAACAAATAGGCAAGCAAGAAATCAAACAAAAACAAATTAAGTAAAAATTAATCACAAAGAGAAAGTACAATAAACACACACAAATACTGCAAAAACTGGAAACCAAAGAACAGAAAGACAAAAAAAAAAAAATGCCTGTATTGACTGTTTATTATAGGTCATGAGGTTTACCTAAAGTTTGGTTAATATACCTAATGAGATTCTGTTGGAGAATATCATCATCATCATTATCATCATCATCATCATCATCATCATCATCATTATTTTGCAAGTGGATCTCAATTAGAGATAGCTCCTTGGTTACAGATGTATCACATATGCTCAGATCTTCTTGCTTTAACAGCAATGATTTTTACCTACTGAGTCAGCTCCCACACCTTACATTGTTTATTAACACAAACATGTAGTGAGTTGTTCAGAAATAAAATCTTTTAAATATCCAGGTGTCTTTACACTAAATTTAAATTGTGTTTATAGTTTTATTCTTTCTCCATTGGTTCGTTCAAACTTACTATATAACTAAATTTTTGAACTCTAGAAAGCCATATTTCTCTTGGTAATATTTATATCTTGGAAAATTTAATAAATAACTTGCAAAAATAGTAGTATAAATTTTATATTGGTATGCTATAATGGTTGACGGAGAATGGTCTTTACAGGCTTATGTATTTGAATTCTTGGTTGTGCCTAATCCCAATCAGTTGGTGGAACGGTTTGGGAAAGATTAGAAGTTATGACCTATTGAAGGACATTCGTCACTAGGAAAGGCTTTGAGGATTCAAAGGTTCATGTCATTCCCAGTTAACTCTCTCTGCTTTGTGGCTATGGATGAAATGTGAGCTGTCATCTAGTTCCAGCCCCATGACTTCCAGTTGTGATGCTTCCTTCCAAAATGGTAATGGACTATAACCATCAAATTAAGTGCTTTATTTTGTATGTTGCTTTTTTTCATGATGTTGTCTCACTACCATAGTTACTTTTACTGAGACATATACTACATTTAACTATTTTACATATTATATTATAGTATGTATTTTAGTGCTTCATAACATTTGAAGTACAAATTTAATGAATTTTATCAAGACAGTTTCAGAGGTCACCAGGAATATTGCACTTCAACTGTGACATTTCTAACTTTGCTAATTGGTTGTGATTGCTGCTATAAAATAGACATGTAAATTCATATCTTTGGAACCAGTGTTTAGTTTCATCTATGAATATTTTTAACCACACATAAAAATATTTCAGTTGATGTTTGAAAGATGAAATCAGGCTTCCCTCAAATTTCTTCTTGCAAATTTTCAAATTTAGAGTTTGTAGCCACACCTATTAAATGTGTTATATTATGTTAAAGGGCATTCTCATATAGTCAGCTCTATTGCATGCCAAATGGATTCTCAATTTTTCAGGTACCTGTTTGGATTGATGTTACCATGAGAATGCCCCTTCCTTTCTTCTTCCCTGTGTATTTAATGAGTAGTTGTTGCACTTCCTCTTGGTGTGAATATTTGCCACATATGAGGATGCACAGCAAAGACAAGCTGCAGACCCTCTAATTTCATGGTTTTCAGTACAGTATGAAGACAGACATTGAACATGTGGCACTGGGGAAGAGTCCTGAGGATAAGAAATGGGGAAATTATTTCAATGGTATGAGATGCAGGAAAAAAGACTAAATTGCTTATCATCCATTACTTCTGCTAACAATCTCTAAAACTGTCTTTAAAGCGTATATACAAGTTTAGGAAACAAGTATTTCATGATGGCTTCTCTCATATGTAGAATATGTGCTTGCGTTTGTGCTTAAAAGAAAGCATAAAAGAACTATTTGGGGGAAGAGAGGGAATGGGAAGAGGTTGGAGAAGAGAAAGAAACATGAGTGTGTGAATATGAGAATGTGATCATGTTTTCTTTGCCACAATAAAACTCACTTTTTTGTACTTTGGTAGACATATAAAATAGACTCAGGAAGGGCTGAATGAAGAGTTGTATTGGCAACTAAGAGTTCTTGGAGTTCAGAGCACCTGAACTCAGTTCCTAGCACCGTCATTTAGCTGGTTAAAACCCCCTTGACTCCATCTCCAGGAGATCTCATGCCCTCTTCTGGCCTCTCCAGACACCTGCATGTACACGCACACACATAACACACAGAAACACATACACATGCATATGCACATGTACACATAACTTTAAAAAATATTGAAAAGGGAAATCTGTTTAATAATTGTAATATTTTAAAAATTCAATTCTAAAATATTTAGGATCAAAAGTATGCATGGAGAATTCCAGAATAGCAGTATATTCCTGGAATACTTACTTTTATAAAACATGAGTCTAAGACTGATTTGTCTCTAATATATTTATATAATTAAATATTAAGCTGTTCTTCGATCATACAATTTGACCTGCATTCTAAGTACCTTTCATATCACAGATTCATATCCTTCCTGTTCGCCTTTAATACTAGTAGAAACAAAAAAGGAAACAAATGAGAGGGACTCCTTTTCTTTTCTAAGGTTACGCTGATTGTCGGTCTTCTGTTTCTAGCTTGTTTTATGAAAATATCTCAGTCAGGAGTGCTCATGGATGCTCACTATTGCTGTCACTGGTCAGACATAACACATAAACTTAAAGTATTCTTCATGCTATTCTTGTAACTTATGCTATTGTGAAGGCTTTTCCAGTTACAGTATTTAGGTGTTATGCTAGCATTTCAGGGGTTTTCACCTATCAGCTCAAAGTGTTTTGTTTGTTTGTTTGTTTGTTTGTTTGTTTTTAATTTTCATTGTAGTTATTTTAAATTTGACTCATTAATGCTCCTTAAACATTTGGTTCAAAAAAATCATAATTCAAACTAAGAAATAAATACTAATGAAAAACCCAATCAAGTAGTTCCTTATCAATTTGAAAACATGAGATAATCCATAACTGTGAATCACCTTGGGCTAGTAAACTATTTGCCCAGAAGTCTAAATCCAGAGATAGCTGAATACTGTTTGTTGGTCAGAGATGTAGAAGCTGAGGCAATGAGTCTTGAAGAGAACTGTGGCAAATGTATGATGTGGAAATAATGCTATCCTCATTTCACAGAGATCAAAACTGAAAATTCCGAGTTGTTTAGAAAAAGTGTCTCATGTGAGATTTGAAACTAAGATTGACAGATTTCAGGAAGCTTGCATCCATTGTGTTTCTTTGCCTTTTGAGATTCTTTTGTGTAGAATCAACTTTTCTGAATGACATTTTAAGCACGTGTATGCAAAGATTTCTCACTGGTTTGACAACTGTAATTTACATATCCTTCTTATTGTGAATTATAGTTTTCTCATGTATTCTCCTAGGCACAGTATGATAAGAGATGATTCCTGAGTCTTTCTGGTCATTGGTAAATAAGCCAGGGTAAGCCCCATTGTTCCCAATCGTAGATTACGGAACATGCAGAATGCTCAAGATACTTAACACAATCCCAAGACAAAAGTAATACAACTTGAAATTGAGCATAAGCATTTTTAACTCTGAATGTAAATGCAATCATTTATTAAGCATGGGATTGTATATTTTAGTGCCCCAGCCCTGAGAGAAATTTAAATCTTATTAGTTCACATGCTAGCGTTTTGTGAAGTGGTAGTTTAATTGAATAAGAATGTATCTCTTACTTCAGCATTTTTCTACTTTACATTTTGTTTCTAACATGAATACCAACACAGTCAATGTTTGATATATTGAACTTCTGCTTCTACATAACAGAATGAAAGAAAAACATAACAGAACAAAACAAAATATTGCTGACTTCCCTGGCCAGGGCCCACATTTGTTAGCTGGTTATGGTTCTCACTTTCATAGTGCCCTCAATGATGTCAAGCCGAAGCACAAGGATAATAGCCATCCCATTTTATCTGATACAGCACTTACTGAACGCAAAATAATTTGAGTTAAAATATTCTTTTCCTATTTGTGCCATTTTCCCTGTACATATTTTTCTTTTGTAATTTGCTTGTTTGACACGCGGCCATGCAAATAGCTTCAGCAAGTCTTTCTTCTAAGACTGTGTAGTTTGCAAGTATATGCAAATTGTTTGAATGCTAGAACCAGAAATGAACAGAACAGACTTGAATAATAAATATTTAATTCGTTTCTCATCTTGTTTTGTGTTACTTTTATGGTGAGCATTGTTTTCATTTCCTTTTCAGTGTAATTGTGGTTACTGAGATTTGAAGCATCCACAAAAGAATATATTCTCCTGAAAATAACCAAAATCCTATGCAGTCATAAAAGAAAATAATAAGTATTTGTTTATCACCTTTATTTTCATTGCTCTGTGTGTGTGTGAATGCACACATATGTGAGGTCAGTAGCAGAAGCCACATATATTTCCACTTTCATGCTCAAATGAAGCTACAGTTTGTCTACCACAGATAACTGGCTCTTCAATGTTTATAGTGTCACACATAAAAATAAAATTAATATAATGTGCGTGAAAATTGAAGGTTTTGACAACTGGATTTATTTGTCAGGCAAATAAGTAATTTGATATTTTGAGTGTCTTCAGTAATAAAAAAGCACACTGACACATTAAAATTCTTACATTCAGTATTATTTTCCAAGAGCAGCTTAATTTTAAAGAGTCAAACAAAATAGAAAATAATTCTTTTTCTCCATTATGTGAAAATTAGTGTTTAAAAGCACAATTAAATGAAGCCATACAAGTGTAATTAAGCACTGATAGTATAGTATACAGCAGCTTAGTTTTCATGGAGTGATGTGCATGAAAGCAGATGATAAAAAAAAAGGAAGAAAAGGATGCAAAATGTGGGTCTACCTTTAACTGTAACTTAAAATGCAGTGGGAAGGCTGAACCAAATGGCTCCCACCTGCAATCACAGCACACAGGAGGGTAGGAAAAGAGCTTGCCTTGAGTGTAAGGTCAGTCCGTGTTATATAATGTGTTCACAATGGCTACAGTAGGAACTTGACTGAAAAACAGAACAAAACACAGTTTAAATCCAGAATCGCCTTGCATAGGAAAATATGTGACTGGTGCTTTATTGATATACAGGCATCATGGAACTTTTGAGTTGGTACTGAATTAGTTAGTAAAATACTTGTTTTATAGTTCATTTGTAGAAGCAGTTGACTAATAATTATGAGGCCTCAAGTTCAATTTCCAACATCATAAGCACAAGCAAACACATACTCACATATCAGTAGACTTACTTATTTTATTTACTAGTCATACTAAACCGAACCTCATATCCATCCTTTTGAAACCTGGGCCCTATGATCAAACTTTTATTATTCATTTTCATTTACTTAGTAGGATTTTTCACTGGGTGAGGAAGCAGCTCTAATGGTTTCATGGAAGCTCAAAAGTATGAATTATTATAGACTAGACTTTTATAATCAGTGTTTTAAACTTGTATTTATATTTAAGTAAAAACAATTGTCATAAGAATATTTATGTTACCGTAATCTTTTCAAACATTTAAATCGTATATATTTTGAAATAGTTTTTGTAGATCATATTTAAATGTACAATTTATTGAGCCCCGGCTTTCTGTGTACTTTTCTCATTGATATTACCAAACCTAAATAAATTACCTTGATTTGTCTTTCCTTAGCATTTACATAAAGGTGCTCCGTAATTTTTAATGTCATGATAAACAATAAGTGATCCATAGCTCTGGGTCTTTGCTAGTAAGCCCAAGGAGCATGGGACTTCTGTGGTGGAAAGAGAAAACTAGGGTCACCAAGCTGTTCTCTGACTTGCATGTGCTTATCATGCAACATTACATATAATGCACAATAAATAAAGAAAATGGTTACTTTAAAATTTTTATTCACTTTACATCCTTGTTGTATACTCATCCCTCCTCTCCCATTCCCACTCTCTCCCTCTTTCTGCCCTTCCCCCTTCCCTTTTCATCTGTTACAGTTGGACTGAGCATGCCCTCTTCCCCTGCAGCCTGACAAGGCAGTCCCTCCAGGAGAAAGTACTCAGAAAACTACCAAGGGAGTCCCAATTCAATGCAGTCCTCACTTCCTTTTTTTACACTTATTTATTTATTTTTAATTTATTTTTATTTTTTATATTAATTGCAGTTTATTTACTTTGTATCCCAGCTGTAGCCCTCTCCCTCACTCCTCCCTGCCTCTCTCTAAGTCCATTGATAGCGGAGGTCCTCCTCCCCTTCCATCTGACCCTAGATTATCAGGTCTTACCAGGACTGGCTGCAATGTCCCTTTTAGACCACCCACATGAAGCTTAAGCTGTCCATCTGCTACATCTTTGTAGGGAACATATGTCCAGTTCTTGCACTGTCCTTGGTTGATGCTTCAGTCCCAGCAAGCCTCTCTGGGCCCTGGTTAGTGGGCTCTATTAGTCTTCTTGTGGAGCTCTGTCACCTCCAGGTCTTTTTTTCTCCCACTTTCCACAAGACTCCCTACCCATTGCCCAATGTTTGGTTGTGAGTCTCGGGATCTGGGTAGATCTTATCAGAAGACAGATCTGTCAGGCTCTTTATCAACAACAAAGCAGAGTATTGTCCATAGTGTCAGGAGCTGGCACTCTCCATTTGAGTAGGTCTTTGGTTGGGCCAGGCATTGGATAGGCATTCCCTCAATCTCTGCTCTATCTGCTCTGTCTTTATCCCTGCACATCTTGTACTCAGGGTAAACTTTGAGTCAAAGTTTTTGTGGGCGGGTTGTTCTTCCCCTGCTTCTGCTAGGAGACTAGTTTAGTTAGAGGGTGTCCTCTTCAGTCTCTATGGCCTCTGTTACTAGGAGTCTCTGCTTGGGTACCCCTCACATCCTCCCAGGAATCTACCCTGACTTAGTTCTCCAGCTTGTCACAGAGATATCCCCACTCTCTGTTTCTCTTTTCTCTACAGGTCTTCTGTCCTCTCACTCTTGCTCTCCCCAGGTCTGATCTGTAGCCTCTTAACTCTCTGTGCCTCCTTTCCTACCTTGTTCCCTCTTGTCAGCCACTACCACTCTCTATTCTATCTCCTCTTTCAAGTGAGATTTATGCATCTTCCCTTGGATCCTTCTTGTTACTTAACTTCTTTCTTTAACTCTGTGCCTCATAGTATGATTACCCTGTACAATGAGACTAAAATCCACTTATAAGTGAGTACATACCATGTGTGTCTTTCTGGGTCTGGGTTACCTCATTCAGGAAGATCTTTTCTAGTTCCATCCATTTGCCTGAAAATTTCATGATTTCTTTGAAGACTCTTGAATGGCCAAAAGACACTTAAGGAAATGCTCAACTTCCTTAGTTTTCAGGGAAATGCAAACCAAAGTGACTCTGATATTCAGTGTCACACAGGTCAGAATGGCTAAGATCAAAATCTCAAGTGACAGCACATACTGGCAAGGGTATGAAGAAAGAGAAACACTCCTCCATTGCTGATGGAAATGCAAACTTGTACAACCATTTTAGAAATCAATGTGGCACTTTCTCAGAAAATTGGGAACAGCTTTACCTCAAGAACCAGCTATACCACTCCTGGACATATATCTGAATGATGCTCCATCATATAAGAAGGTCATTTGCTCAAGTATGTTCATAGAAGCTTTATTCATAATAGCCAGACTCTGGAAATAACTTAGATGGCCCTCAGCCAAAGAATGGATAACGAAACTGTGGCACATTTACACAATGGAATACTACTCAGCTGTTAAAAATAAGAATCATTTTTTTTACAAGAGCTTAATGAATGTTTTTGATGGTTTAGTTTGGAAGATATACTGAAAACTGTGCCTTAGGTGAAATTGTAAATATAGGAAGAATATGAAGTATACGTGTTCCCCTGGATTTACCATTGGGATCCTGGGATGTCATTTGCTGTAGATGATGATGATAGAAGAACCAAAAGATGGATCACAACTTCCCGAAATACAAAGGTGCACAGAACTTCTCCAAGGGATGCTCTCCAAGGGAACTGTGTTACTTTTCGGTGTCAGTGTAGATGGATTGGCAAACTCTGAATGAAAATTCATAACATAATACTGTTTCATACACTGTCAATCATAGAGAGATATCTTTTCTATTAATCATATGCTTTCGAATATCACAAAAAATTTTTAAAAAATAGAGTATCATCCAAAATCTTTGAGATGATAGTTTTACACACAAGGGTGTGTGTGTGTGTGTGTGTGTGTGTGTGTGTGTATGTGTGTATGTGTCTCTGTGTGTCTCTGTGTGTCTGTGTATGTGTTTGTTTGTGTGTCTGAAATCTGTTCACACAGGAGCCCAGCAGCATTATCAAAATTCTTCATTTCTCAACAAGTTGTCAGAAACTCAAGCACTTGCTCTTGACATCTCTGTGTTAGTATCATTGCCTGTCCTGTACTGGTTGCTTTTCCCTGCTGGTCTCACCAGTTTGCAACAACTTGTCCTAAGCCAGGACTGCAAAGGTCTAGACTGCGTCTCACAATTAGCAGTGCAGTCACACACACCTTAGCCACAGGTTGATAGTCTCCACTAACTTGGTTGCAAATTGTGTACTGGGACATCCCCCAAATTCCTCATATTTGGAAAGAAAACCATCATGGATCATGGAAAATGTTATGACAGTATTTATTTTGTTTTATTATTCTTTTATTATAGATATTTTACTGCAATGAGAAATTGGAAGATAATAAATTTGACTGCAGCTTCCTTTATTTAAGTTTCTTTGGTTGGATGTGATATGAAGTATTTGGATGTCAATCATATCTAAGAGGATGGGGAACAAATTGAGTCATTAGATTATCCACAGGAATAAAACTAAATGACAAAGTCACTCACAATCTTAGTAATGCCTTTGAATTACTAAATTGTTTTTACACACTAGCTCAATAATATCCCTCCAAATACTTTACATGAAAATATGGTATGATTTTGTTAAGCACACTTTAAAGCAGAAACTAAGGAAACTGCTTAAGAGTAAAATAGAAAACAAATACTTTGCAAAAGAGGATTAAAATATTGTATCATCCCCTGTAGAGTAATTCACTTGAGGCTTTAATTTTATGAGTAGCTTTTAGCCTCTTATAAACATATAGTTTACCAGTTTAATGTCATCTTCTTTAGTTTATTATTATGAACATGTTTAATTTATACAAACTTATAATAAAAAATTTGAAAATAAATGACAGAGTGTACTCAGGATGCAAGTAGTTCTATCAGATCACAGCCTAATGATGAAGGATCAATGCCTGAAAACAATGACCCCCTGTCTTGGTGGATATTAAATATGCTACAGTTTCTAGATATAATAGAGACAGCAAGAAATCCAAGAAATGGGAATGATACGCAAAAGAAATTCTAAAACACGTCAAAACTAAATGCTAAAAATAAAAGTCACAAATTAAAAGATATGCTTATTCATTATTATTATTTTGAGGGTGTCTTCTTGTGATCAGCATCTCACACTTATTTTCCAGCTCTTGTACATGCTAATCTTAATATAGAATTATCAGGAAACATGTTTCTTTTCAGATTACAATACCTATGTGTTCACTGTCAATAATGACAGTGTATTTCTATATTCACTTTATTACACACTCACACAAACACACACACACACACAAAGAAGGCTGCATTTCACTCCTGGCAAAAGTCCCTTTAGCTTCCTTAGCTTCCTTCATCTGATAGCTGCTTGGGATTGGCCATTGATTTGTGTGCTGTCAGTCCAAGACTTCATGCTCTGAATAAATGCATCCTATATACTGCGTCATCAGTCTTTACCCAAAAAATTCCCATTAAATGCCAAGAACACTAAAGTTGTTTAATAAACCTCGCTTAGACTGATTTTAATCTCAGCAGATAAGAATCAGATAAGAATGAAAGGACGGATAAACTATCAAGTGACTTCATAGTAGTCCCACATTCCTGCAGCAGAGGTAGGGATCTCTGTAGGTAGGGAGTCCTTGGCTCTTGTCCATAGGTGGAATCATTAATGTAATACAGGGTTTACTTCTACTGACTACAGAGATAAGTGAAATACCCACCCCTACATTTGGCATAACTTTCACTCTCATGTTTAGAATAACCATCTTTAAAAGCATGCAGATTCCTGTCCTGTTGCCTATTTTCTTCTTCTGATGTCCATCCTCTTTGCTTTTCTGAATAAGGATTGAGCATCTTAGCCAGAGTCCTCCTTGTTGATTAGTTTCTTTAAGTGTACAGATTTTAGTATGTTTTTCCTATATTTTATATCTAATATCCACTCATGAGTGAGTTCATGCCCTGTGTGTCTACCACAGAGGGCCTCTGAAAGGCTCTACCCTGCAGGGTATCAGAGCAGACACTGGGACTTACAGCCAAACTTTGGGTGGAGTGCAGGGAGTCTTATAAAAGATGGGGGAGATAGAAAGACCTGGAGGGCACAGTTGCTCCATAAGGAGTGCAACAGAACAAAAAAAAGCTGGGTCCAGGGGTCTTTTCTGAGACTGATACTCCTACCAAGGACCATTCATGGAGATAACCTAGAACCTCTGCACAGATGTAGCCCAAGGCAGTTCATTGTTCAAGTGGGTTCCATAGTAAAGGGATTGTCTCTGACATGAACTGATTGCCCTGCTCTTTGATCACCTCCTCCTGAGGGGGGAGCAGCCTTACCAGGCCACAGAGGAAGACAGTATAACCACTCCTAATGAGACCTGATAGAGTAGGATCAGAAGAAAGGAAAGGAGGACCTCCCCTATCAGTGGACTTGGGGAGGGACATGGGTGGAGAAGAGGGAAGATGGATGGGATTGGGAGGGGAGGAAGGAGGGAGCTACAGGGGGGATACAAAGTGAATAAACTGTAATTAATAAAAATAAAATGAAAAAAATGCAAAAAACAGTCTGAAGATTTTTAACACTTATACATTGTGTGTGTGTGTATTACATATATGCCAAGGCATAAGTATAGAGGTCATAGGACAACTTTTAGTATGAATTCTCTCCTTCCACAGTTGGATCTATAGGATAATACTCTAGTCTTCAAGCTTGGTAGTGCAGTTCCTCCCTAGTCTCATATAGACTGTCTTTTAAAGCTCTGTGTTGCACTGCATTTTTTTTTGTTGTTGTTGCAAATGTCAAATAAAAACTGTTGCACCAGGAAGCTGTTACCTTTGCCCTGTGGCATGTGATATCTCTTCATGTGTCTTGTATGTCACACTGTCTATCCCTTGGAGTTCCATGTCCCACCTAAAGAAGCTTTGTTGAGATTGTTCACAAGGGTGTCTACTTTAAAGTTGTCTGAAGGATGAAGGTCAAGATGTAGAGATTCACATAAATAATACAAACTCCTCCTCCATCAAAACATCATGTGCTCAGCTTGCAGCAAAACATCACATGGCAAAAATGAGTCTTCAAAGAAACTAGAAGTTTCCACTTCAGAATAATATTCAGCGCAACAGAAGCTAGAATCACAAAATTTTCAAGTAAAAGTTTAGACCTAGAAAGAACTATATTGAATAAAGTTACCCAGATCCAGAAAGACAAATACCACATTTTTCTTGTGTGTCTGTGGTTGCTAGCTGCAAATCCTCATATATTAGTATACAACATGGAGTAACTACAGAATCAAAGAAAGAATAGAACGACAATATCTCTGGAGGGAAACTACCGGGATTCAGGTGATATGAATTGGTAATAACTAACAAGAAGAATTTTCCAGCAGGGAAAGAGGGAGGAAGGTCAGCATAGACAGAGAATGAGAGACAAATAACACCATGATTGTCTGATAAAGCCTCAAGGAATTATACTATTTTTGTACTTAAATTTGGCATGTGCATGTGTCTGTGCGTAGGTGTGTGTGTGTGTGTTTGTGTGTGTGTGTGTGTGTGTGTGTGTAATTTGTGGGCTGACAATGTTCCACTCTAGAAACCTAGACGAACAAAAGGACCATGAAAAATATTTTTAGTTTGTCAGGGTGTCTGAATGACTACCAAAACAATATCAATTTTTGATACAGTCTTTGCTTGCTTCTCTGGGGTTGACAGCAGGCCCCTGTTGTTAAAGACACCACACACTTAGAACACACAACTCTGATGACTCTAGTTGCGCTTGATGTGAAAATCTATTTCCTGATGTCTAACTTTCATGTTTCCAGAAAATACTAGCCAAATTCTAAAATAGAGAAGCAATTAAATAGTCCTACTTACAGAAATACCTATGAACCACGATAATTACAAGTGTGCATAAAGATTCAAGTAGCACTTGTATGTCCACATGTCAGTGGCAACCAATACCTTTGAAATTGAACTCAAGCCTTGCTCACTCAGCAAAAGGAAAACAGAACCTGGTGCTGGAAACCTTGTCATCTTCCTGGTACTTTTCAGAATGTGGCCTTTAGAAAAGAACCTATTACTGCCACTTTCCTGCACCAGCACAGTCTCTTCCTCCATTTTTATCCCATCCTTATACCCACGGGCTATTTTATTATATTATTCTTGTTAGCAAGTTCTTTCTAAAATTGAACTAAAAAAAAAAAAAAAACAACTTCTTTCCTGTCCTTTTTGTACCCAGGTGTATACCCCTATGCTATCAAGAAAAATATGCAACGCAGGTATGCACTTACTGTGAGATTAATGAATGTTAAATTACAACTCTCATGTGAAGGGTCCTTTCTTTCTGTGTTTAAAATTAGAAACACATAGCTATTTGACCCAAGTCAATTAAGGTAAGTCCTGATTCCATTCTAGCTTCTCTTTCGAGTAACTTCATTTTTATAATTCCTACCAATTTATATGCAGCTCATTATAGTTTTAATGTATTTTTAAGTTATTCTAACATTCCCTATGTGACCACAAAATGTGTACAAGAGACTTAACCATGTTATAATCACATGGTAAACTGTCAGACAGGAGAAGCATATGTGTTGTGGAAATTTTACTGCATGGAGTTAGAATCTACTTCATTAAAATAGGCCAGATAAGATCATCAGATTAAATGGGATCTTTTCTAGCCAATGTTACTGTTCCTTGGAATGATCCAAACAGGGGATCAAATGAAAATCTAATCACACCACAAATTTGCTTTCATCTTCATTGCCATTATAAAACTTCAATTCACAAATCTGTGCTTGTGTGTGAAAATGTAAGCTAAATACTGAGTGTATTTGTAGTTGAAATAAGAAAGAAGAAAGAAATGAAAAAGAGGTTTTCCTAAATTTTACAACAACCCTAGAATTTTAGATGACATTTTTCCATTATGAGTAGTGCAAGTGAAAATAAAAACTTTTATACTATTAATAAAACACAAATTTAAACAGTATAAAAACTATAGTTTTTTCTGCTTTTTATAGTAAATATTACAAAATCATTGGCATATGATAATTAAAGAGAATTCAAGAATGTGCAGCCCAAACTGTAGAAAAATGTGAGATATAAAAGTGTGCTGGGGAATTAATTTATGACAAAAATATTATGGAATTCCGTTGAGTTTTGTAATATATGCTGCATTCATTGGCTTCTGAAAACCCGAATCTGTTCTCTTCACGTTCACTTTAAGGATTAATTTTTATTTTTAATTTTGCACTATTTTTTCAGAGAGCCCCTTCTTTCCTAATTGTATAAATCTAGTCCTATGGTTACTACAGCTTCTTTGACCCAAATATCCAGTAACAGGATAAATTCTTTATTCTGCTCCCTCTGAGGTAAATCATGAGGCCAGTAACAGTGGTGGGGACTCTTGCCTAATCTTCCCCAGGTAAAATCCTCACCAGTCTTCCAAAATGATTCGGCTTCTAAGATTTCCCATCAACCACTAGCTTCTGGTCCTCTTTCTTATTAATAAAAATTATTACTTGACAATTCTATGCATATACACAATACATTCTCTTTATTATTATTCAGCCCCATTTTTAACTTTTCTCACCTGGGTCAGTCTTCCTCTTCCCTTCAAGTTCTTTTCGGAACTTGAAGTTCTTGTGTTTTTGTTTTGATTGTGATCTTTGGGTTTCACCAGACCCATGCACTGAAGCACTGATGAACTCACAAGTGAGTACCAAAGTGAAGACAACTCTCTTCCCCTACCCTTCATCAATAGCCAGTGGTTTCCCAAAAAGCAGTAGGGAGCAGTGAGCCCCTAGCCCATCTGCATCATGGTCCTTTCACATTGGCTAAGACCTCACTCCCTTATATGGACTGGGAATCATATAGTTACATATTTTTTGATGAAGTAGAGCAACACCAACTAACATCTGGCATCAGACTTATGTAAGCTAGTATTTCAGATTTTCACTTACTAATCTCATTTGACAATATATTTCACCTTCAGTTTAGGAACTGGTACCTTCACCTAATCTAAATATGGATTATAACACCAGGAATAAGTGCATAGGTTATCTTGTTCAGTTGACACATAGTATCATAAGCATAGCTAATATTTTTATTTAACAGTGTTTCAAAAGAAATACATACTTGGTTCTGTACTTTTCGAGGAAATTGGGAAATTATTACTTGACAATTTTATACATACACACAATACATTCCGTTTATTATTGTTCAGCCTCATTTTTAACTTTCTCTCACCCCTGTCAGCCTCCCTCTTCTCTTCAAGTTCTTTTTGGAACTTGAAGTTCATATGTTTTTGTTTTGATTGTAACCTGTTGGGTTTCACCACACCCATGCACTGGTTTGATTACAGCTTTTAAAGCTATGAGTTTTCCTACATCTCTAAGTGATGAAAAGCATGTTTCTCCTTGTGAGTTGATCAAACAGATTGAGCAAATGAACCTCTAGTTACTGAAAGCAAGCCTGGTTATGCCTGAAGGAGTTAGAGGCAATTACATAGAGCTCTGTTACCACAGGATCCTGAAAGCTTATGGAGGAACTTCTGATGCTTTTCAGGACTGTCTGTGTTAATTCTTGAGCAGAGATCCAGTTATTCAGAAGGAAGCTAAGAGCAGGGATACTGTGGTACTCGAATGAATTAACTGGCAAGATGGAGAATCATCAATAGCTTTACTTCTGACCAGACATCTTTTAGTTATTTCACATTTAACATGCTAACAGAAAAACAACTGGGGAGAAGATTCCTGAAGGATAGCAGGTATATTAAGAAGGATGGACAGATGGGGACCTGAAGAAGTCATGGTTAAACCTGGTCCAGTACAGAGACAAAGGTTCTATTATATGATATTCAAATTACCTGGGGAGTTCCCATATCCTGAAGACTTCATACTCAAGTAATACACAGGTTAGCATGACAGAAATAGTGGAAAGATTTTAGGTTCAGAAATGTGCACATACATACATACATACATATGTACACATACACATGCACACGTGTGCACACATACAGATGGGGAGGGAGAACACAAATAGAACACTTTGAGAGCAGGATGACTCAAAATAGGAAGACAAGAAAAAAGACAGTGACTAGTTACTAAGCTCTTCCGTTCAAAAATTGGTTTTGCCTGGTGAAAATATATCAGACTGTTTTTCTTATGCAGCAGAACTGTGAGTCTGGGACTAAGGAAAAACCTGATAATATTAAAATATCCAAGCAGAAAAAAAAGTACCATATTCTAAGGCAGATGTATATTCTGACGGAACTAATTGGACAGACAGATATTTCTAAGAGCATGGCTGAATCAGGGAAAAGTAAGAATGACAAAAAACAAACAAACAAGCAACAACAACAAAACCAGCTCAGAGGAGTGAATGTGATTAATGTCTTTTAAAGAATTTGTCCTATGTTATGTGTGGTGGCTGATTTATTTGTGAAGTGTGTATGTATGTATAACTCTAATATAGGAAAATATATGTGTACAAGTCGGGAGGTCTGGAAAGTGGTGACTTTTTCTCAAAAAGACATTCACCCCAATATTCTGTCATGGGAATGTTGATTGATGGTCTAGGGAGAGAGTCTGTGGAGGACAAGTACAAAAAGTATAAAATCTTTTATTTGCTTTTATTTTCTTCTGACCATTCAAGTTTTGTGTACCTACTCTTCATCATATGTGCTTTTTATCTTGATCTGTTAGAGAGGGAAGATATATAATTTCCATAACTAAAAAAGAGCAAAAATTAAAAGAATGAAAATCAGAAAACAACACAGAATCTCCCTGTTGCTTTCTTCATTCAGTTGTGCTATTTGGAATACTTTATGAAAGCAATTTCTGTTAAAGCTGCTGAGTTTATGAAAAATTTAATGTAGTTTAAATGCAGATGCATGGTTTTGTAAGAATTTACTGCTGTTAAAATTCATGTAACTTAAAAATCATGTTTGCCCTTCCTCATTTTAGACTTACTTTCTATTTTTAAACACAAAATGCAACTTATTTTACAAAATAAAAGAAAGAAAAAGGAGCTTTTAGTTTGTTTCATTGTGAGACCCTAATTAAAATGTTCCATTCGAAGGATTTTTGTCAGCTCAGATTCTTGTTAAATAAATGCTGTATTTTTTTTACTGGAGCATTTGGCTGCAGTATTCCTAGAGGGTAAATTCGCCAAAGACCACTGAACTCACATATGTAGCTGAATATCTTAAAATAAAGATTGCTCCAAGAAAATTTGAATGCATGAAAACCCATTAGTCAACAAATTTTATACATATCACTTTAGGAAAATAAAGTGCATTAACATTGGCATTGTCCTGAGGCTGGAGGGATGGCTCAGTGGTTGAGAACACTGGCTAATCATCCTAAGGACCATGGATAACTTGTAACTACAGCCCCAGGAGATCCAACACTCTCTTTAGACTGCAGGTACTGAATGTGCGTGGTGTTCAGAGAGGCAAAATGCTCATACACTCAAAACTTAAAAACTAAAATCAGTAAAATAATAAGAACAAACAAATATTAATGTTATCTTGAAACAAGAGCCTTCTCTGCAATCCCAGCCTCATGGATACCTGTATCCACACAGGCCACCTTTGCTTACTTTGTCCAAACTTATGGGAAACTGAGATAAATTTTAGCAATTACCATAATATGAACTCAGAGTCTGTTTCATTTTCAGAAAGCACTCATCTCATAATATCGTCCATAAGCTATATTAATCCTTCCATTATTTTAAACCATTTTAATAATCCTCAGGAACTAGGGTGACTAGAAATTAGTCATCATACTAATTTAAATAAATCATTATCTGAGTCAAATTTTGTTTTATTATGTGATTTATGCCTTAGGCCTTATGCAATATTGTAATCATAGTGGCATATAATTTTATTGAGTTGTGTCATTTTGTATTAGAACATTAAATTTATGATAGGAAAGCAGAGTATAGAATTTAGTATTCCAATCTAAATACTAGTAAATGTAAGTATTCTTGATTTATTTTCAGTAATTCACAAAAGATGGGATTCTAAGCATATAAGTGGACATGAATCTCCATTGCTAAATGGAATGTTAAAGGATCTTTTACAAAAATTCTCAGGAATATCACTCAACTATAGAATTTAATGGATAAAGTAAGCTTTCAAAATATGCAGTAATACAACCTTTCCAAAGTGTGAGGAGATAGGATTGGTTAATTCATTGATTACATATTTTAGACATACACATATACTTGTGGGAATTTATAATGCTTACACAACATGAATAACATTATTGTTTTATAACACTCAGGAAAAATGACAGAGTGGATTCAGTTTATTTGTTATGTGCCAAGATTGACCAAATGAATCAGTAACTTTGGGTGAACTTATTAAGCAAAATTTCAGTAGCCAGGTATGCTGCAGAAGTTTGAGCCTGAAATTGGAATGGATGCCATAGAACACCACTCTGCTTTGTAACTGCAGTGCTGTTCTCCAATAGATAAAGTAGGACATTTAGAAGTTATTTAGTTTATTAGAGACATGTAATTCATTACTGAAATAAGATCTGTTGATTAACAATTTCTATTAACTTGTAAAATGATTTCATTGTGAGCAACATTTAGATAAATAGAAAACAAGTTAGAAATCTTATGTTGTCTCACTTCTCATTCTTTAATTTTAATTTAATTGAATCTTGATTCACATTGGCTTTGCTTCAATGTCAAAAAAGGACAAAGTTTATTTCTACCCCAGAGTCTTCTTAATTACTGCATTAGGCAGGGTTCTTCAGAGAAATAGAACCAAACATAATATATAATGACATTAATAAAACGTGGCTTCTTCTGAGAATTTAACCATATTGTAATGGAGTCTATGATGTCTCACAATATGTTCTGCATTATCACAGTTCACTCTAAATCTAAAAGTAGAAGCAATAGAGAAATGCATAGAGTAGTGTCTGCGCTGAAACTTAAGTCTTAATAGCTGATACTTGCAATGGGAAATGGAATGAGTTCTAGAGTTTGAAGACCCAGGATCAAGACCTGAGATCAAGAAATAAGATTGCATTGCCTTCTCTTAGTCATCTTGCTTTCAATAGGCTCAGAATGGGGATTCTTGCCTACATGGATGATTATGAGTATTCTCTACTTGATCTATGGATTCAAGTGCCATTATCTTTCATGAATGTCCTCATGGTTACTCCTAATATCTGCACATCTCTTAGACAGTGTAGCCAATACATAAAATTAAAGCCCAAACTCAGCATACTCCATATCCTGGCTTTTTGAAATGTTTTGTAAGATTCATAGCCGTTTATTGCCTCCCCTCTTTGAAAGTTTGTAAGCCACATTATTGTGCCATGAAAGGTGTCTTCAGGAAGGGGCCGTTCTGGTCAGAACCAGTTCCAGGAACTCTGGGACCTGTTACTGAAGGACTTGCTCATTTCAGCAACAGTGACTTACTTCCACCACCTCACAAGGCTAAGCAAGGGCAACATCAATGGGCTGTATTTTGGGGGAGTCTTTTAGACACATCTGGTCAGCAGCCCAAAAAAGACTTCCTAGATTGGTGTTGATGGTTTTGTTAGCTAGCCTTTGTTCCTTGGAAGGAAAACCGTTGGCCCAGATGGGAAACATTCACTAAAAACTATTTATGTATATGTATGCATTTAATTAAATACATTGCAGTTTGGTTTTTGTTTGTTTGTCTTTTTTTTTTTTTAGCTAGATTTGATAGTGTGACATCTTGTGACTTGTTCAACCATTCATATTGTTATTGTAAGGTTCCCCCTCCTTCTCCTCTATTTACCCTCCATATCTTCCCTAAGAAAATTTCCTTTCCCCTTTCTCCTACCAGATCACTTGTAAACTACCTGCTAGTCCCCTTTTCTTTTTCCACCTTCTTCTGTGTTTATCCCTCTCTATCTTCCAAAAGGAGCTCCTTTTCCTTTTTCCCTATCAGTTCATTTTTTTTCTTTATTAATTACACTTTACTCACTTTTTATCCCCCCTGTGATTCCCTCCCTCCTCCCATCCCAATCCCTCCCTTCCTCCACCCTCTGCCTGCATGCTCCTCCCCAAGTCCACTGATAGGGGAGGACTTCTTTTCCTTCCTTCTGATCCTAATCAATTAGGTCTCCTCAGGAGTGGCTACATTGTCTTCTTCTGTGGCCTGGTAATGCTGCTTCCCCCTCAGGGACAGATAATTAAAGAGCAGGCCAATCAGTTCATGTCAGAGACAGTCCCTTTCCTATTACAATGGAACCCACTTGGATACTGAACTACCATGGGCTACATCTGTGCAGGGGTCTTAGGTTATCTCCATGCATAGTCCTTGATTGGAATAGCAGTCTCAGGAAAGTCCCCTGTGCTCAGACTTTTTGGTTCTGTTGCTCTCCTTATGGAGTTCCTGTCCTCTCCAGATCTTACTATTTCCCACTTCCTAAGATTCCCTGCACTCTGCCCAAAGATTGCCCATAAGTCTCAGTATCTACATTGATAGTCTGCAGGGCAGAGATTTTCAGAGGTCCTCTGTGTCAGGCTCCTGCCTTGTTCCCTCTTTTCTCCTTCTTCTGATGCCCAGCCTCTTTGCCTTTCTGGATAGCAATTGAGCTTTTTAGCAAGAGTCCTCCCTCTTGATTAGTTTCTTTAGGTGTACAGATTTTAGTAGGTTTATCCTATATTATATGTCTATATGAGTGAGTGTATACCATGTGCATCGTTCTGCTTCTGGGATAGCTCACTGAGGATGATCTTTTCCAGATCCCACCATTTACCTGCAAATTTCATGATTTCTTTGTTTTTTATTGCTGAGTAATATTCCATTGTGTAGATATACCACAATTTGTGCATCCATTCCTCCACTGAGGGGCATCTGGGCTTTTTCCAGCTTCTGACTATTACAAATAAGGCTGCTATAAACATGGTTGAGCAAATGTCCTTATTGTGTACTTGAGAATCTTTTGGATATATGCCTAGGAGTGGTACAGCTGGATCTTGAGGAAGCGCCTTTCCTAGTTGTCTGAGAAAGCGCCAGATTGCTTTCCAGAGTGGTTGTACAGTAGTCAGTTAATTCTTAAATTTTTTGAACACTTTTGGATGCCTTGTTATTTTTCCTGATGTCATCCTTCATGCTTCCTATATAATCTTACTACCATCCGTAATCTCTGAGTATTGGCTTTATTTTTATCTTTATTTTAATGAGAACGTTACCTTTGGGAGAGCAGACTACATATTTATGCAGACTGCATTGAGCAGCTACGATGGGAATGGTAGAGATACTGGTCCAGGATTACCAACTCATGACTGACTGGTTTGACTGGATCCCTTACAAAACCGCAAAGAAGTTTCTGTGTGTCATTTGTAAAATCAAGATAAAAATAGAGCAAGGATTATGTATGTTGTGTGTATATAATGAAACTTTGTTAAATGCTTAACAAGCTTGACATCACTGTGTTAGTAAATAATCCATTATTAAGGAACATGACTGAATAAATGACACAGTAGAGCATTGGTTTGAACAAAACTGAGGTTTGGATTTCACTACACCTCCAGGAATTCTTTAACACTTTGAATGTCAGGTTCTCAATGCATGAAACAATGTGTATGTGTAGAACTTTTTATTAAGAAAAATAGCAAGTATAAAACTCTCAAAGGAATATTTTTTTAATGTAAAGAACATACAACAAAAATATAACCACTTAAAGTAGTAGTAAAGTAAAATGAGATGTTTGAGAATTGCTTTTGTTTAAAAAATAATCCTATTGGCCTGGGCAAAGTCATAGGTTATAGTTCTTCATATGGCAAAGTACTCAAAGACCATTTTGGGGTCACCATAGTGCATACCCACTATGAGTGCAACAGTCCTATTCATTAAAACACGTTGCTTTACAAGTGACATACAAGACATAAATCAATTTTAACTTAAACCATTAATGAGAGCATGTTTATTATAAATAGCTGACTGAAAAAGAATTATTCATGGTATGCCCACAAACTAAATTTATTTGCTTTCTGCATTGCCCTTTAAACTCCATGCATTCCATCTCTCTGGCGAGAACTGTGGCAGATGTCAGGATTTCATTCCTTGTCCAGTAGAATGGTGTCTTCTGTTTTCTTAAGTTGTGATTTCACTTCAGTTATTCACCTGCGATGGTGAACTATACCTCCTGCTGGAATTCACTGCCACAAAAAAAAAAAAGTTTCTGTCTCAGCAAGCTAATGTTCAGAATCCCAACACATGCCCCACTGTGCTGAGGTCCTATGTGAGTAGCATTGTACTCTTTCGAAATGTCTGAGAAGTGCCTCTTTTTTGGAGTTTTTAGCTCATTGTGACTATTCACTTTGGCTGTCATGTCTTGCTCCAAGTTCAAAATGCCAGTGGGTCAAGTGTTTCTTTATTCTCCTCTGATTCTTCTGTGTATTCATCGTTGGAGTCTAGGGATGTATGCCATTAGGTTAGCACATTACTATTTTGCAGGATAACCTCCCCGTTTCTAGGTCATCTGCTTAAATGGATCAGCAAATTAAATTCCTCATTTTAATATGGCAGAATATTCTGAACAAATTTAGCACATCATACTATATACTAGGTCTGGTTTGACTTTAAAATTTTACTTAGTGGGATTTTTCTACACATAAAACTGTGTTAGAGGCCAGCCAATACTGTTTACTTTTGCATTACATTATTTGCAAATGAATTTTTATATTCAGGGCTTTTTATAAGTTCCTATCGATGATGGGCTCCCTTAACTTCTAACTGCTAGTCAGTTTCTTCAGCAAACTTTCTCTAACCTTAATTAAAATTGTCCAATAGTAAGGCAGGGCAAGGCATCTAAAAATAGCATATCAGGTCCTTGAACACTTATCTTAGGAGTTTAATGTTGCATTACCAAAAATGTCTACATTGAATATACAAATTTCTAGGTATCCTTAAACATAAGAATAAGTCATTCATTTATGAAATCCAAAGGCTGACATTGGTTTTTTAAAAGGAATGAATATTATAAACAAAATTTTCTCTCATTTTCTTTTTTCATTTTCTGTAACAAATTTTCATATACTCTAGCTTGGCTTTGAGTATAAGGTTCCTCGAACCTTGTTGTCGAGGAAGGTTCAAATTCATGATTTCAAGTAAGACTTATACCTCCAAGCCAAGATGCCTCTTCATCTCTTACATAGCTATCTGTTCTTAAAAATGAAAAAGTTAACTGCATGGGAATAATTGCTTTCTAGTCATTATTCTCAAGATAAACATGGATATGTATATAGTCTTTATAATTATATGAGACATTTGAGCTTCATATTTCTATGCTTTCTGAACTAAAGCTGCAGTTTTATGTATATTAGCACAATGGAAAACAGAATATATATATATATATATATATATATATATATATATATATATATATCCAATCCTTGGATTTGTAGATAAATATCTACCACTGTGATATAGAATATACTCTTTAAAAACCTATATATCATTATTCTTTCTAATTGCAATAGAACAAAATCAGCTATCAATACCATGGTCAATGTTTCCCCCAAAGTCAACCCTGTTCAGATCCTGCATTGCAGGGAAAGTCAGACATTATCTCCATCTTAAAGACAAGAAAATCAAGGGACAAAAAAGTAAATCAACTTGCTGAAGGATAGACACATGGTCGAGGTGTGGGGAGCAATGAGGAGAATCTTAATCCACATTTGCTACTTCTGGAGCACATTTTAAAGAAGTATCCTGACAAGAATAATAATAACTTTTAAGGAATAAAGCAAAGTTCAAAGTTAGTGCTATATCTGTGATTTCCATAACCTTCATTTTATTTCACCATAGCCGGTGGAAAGTCCATCCCTGGTATCATTGAAACTAGGGCTATTTGTTGTATGAAGTCTACATTTCCTTGTCTATATTTTAAGCTGTGTTTCACAGGAAGATATTTCTTTACTTTACAAACAGTGAGAAATGTCAATTTTATTTTCTTATCATGCCAGGTCTCTAAGAGCACAGCTTTTCTTCAGGTGACTTCTTGTGTGCTTGCTTCTACAGCTGAAACACAGCTGTCCAACTGTTCAGCTTTTTAAAGCCAAATCTCCCAAATCAACATGGTGGCCAGGGCAGCCCCATTATTCTTTGTAAAAACTCAGGTTTATAAAACCCATGCTGTGGAGTATCTCCTAAGTAATATTTATCCTCTTTCTGCCATCCAAAA